>JARFXV010000041.1:667500-1267500 GCA_031761425.1 Cosmopolites sordidus | reverse complement strand
CAGCTTTTAGCATTTCGACAGTTACACTATCCTTTCCTGGAGCCTTGCCGTTATATATATATATATATATATATATATATATATATATATATATATATATATATATATAGATATATATATATATATATATATATATATATATATATATATATATATATATATATATGTTATATATATATATATATATATATATATATATATATATATATATATATATATATATATATATATATATATATATATATATATTTATATATATATATATATATATATATATATATATATATATATATATATATATACATATATATATATATATATATATATATATATATATATATATATATATATATATATATATATATATATATATATATAGATATATATATATATATATATATATATATATATATATATATATATATATATATATATATATATATATATATATATATATAGAATTTCGAGAATTAGCGGTTCAATCGCGGTCTCTAACATCTCCAGGAACGGTTTACCAGTTAAGTCTAAAAAATATAGGCCCAACTATGTGGTTTCCCAAAATACCTGCCCAGACATTTACTTTTTCTGAAAACTAGGTATGTTTTTAACTAAATACGTGAGAATTTGTATCACTCCAGTACCTTACATTTTGAGTGTTCACATTTCCATTGAGGTAGAAACTAATTTCGTCACCAAAGCAAATTGTTTTTAAATAATCGGGCGCTTTATCAATTGTAGTGGTCATATTTTCACAGAATTGCAGTCTTCGGTCAGGGTCGTCATCAGAAAGTTTATGCACCATCTTTAATTTATAGGAGTAAAATTGATTTTTTTTTTAACACCCAGTGCATAGTCCTTTGACTGACTACACAGGTAGATGTAACTTGGGTTGTAGAACAAGTAGGGTTTACTACCATTTCTACAATTATGTCAATATCTTTCTCGTTAGAAATTTTTGGTCTGCCAAATCATTTTGCATTTTTAACACTCCCTGTTGTTTCAAATTTATGAAAAAGCTCCCTCAAATAAGTCCTCGATATAGGGCGATCGGGATACCTCTCATTAAGAAGGCGCTCCGCAGCATAAAAATTCTTTCTACATTATCCAAGCTTTAAGATAGCTACTACCTTATCTTCTAAAGTACGTACCATTGTGTTTATTTAGACGCTCAAACGTTTCGTGTAAAAATATTTCAATTAAATATTCAAAAACTGAAACCATGCAAAAGCAGACAAAGTAAAATAAGTTGGAGAATTACAAAAACGTCAACTTTTTTAATACTTGTCCAGAAGCGGACTGGTGGGTCTGTATAAATTATACGCTAAACAGAACCTTGAACCCTTGAACCCAAACAAAATTAGTATGGTTGAATAAGTTTTTTTTTAAATTAGGGGTTTCCATTGAAAAAATGTAAGATGACATATGTCCAGCTTTTCTGAGGCACCCTGTATAATGAAAATATTTTCCCCTTAAAACAAAATTTGACTTGTTTCCACATTTCGTATGAAAATAATTAGTTCTACCTTAAATTGGGGTGGCTACTTTTGAAATGAAAGCACTGTAAATATAGGCCAGATGGGCAGATCTCCCAGTAATAGACTAAAAGAACATAAATACTCAATTTTACAAAATCAAACAAATACAAGCTTTACGAAACAACGTATAGACCAGAACCATTTTTTTAACACCAATAATGCCAAATTAACATACAGCTGCAATAAAAGCAAGCTGATAAATCATTTGGAAATTTATGAAATTAAAAAAGCCATATATGAGCCAACCAACTAGATGGAAATACCCCAATTATTGAAAATGTTAAATATTTAAAGAAACAACCTAAAAAAAGAACGACCTCCATTAGACAAAACTTTAACCCTGTAGTTTAATTTATACATATCTCTCTTTGAGAATGATCGCGAGGCCGAAACATGTCAGAGAATATGTTGAATATAATATGAAACAAATACCAAGTATTTTAATCTTTATAATTGTTACTGTGTTTCATCAAGAACCAACCGCGCCATCAATCGAAATAAAGAGCATTAACGGCACGTACTGCCTTTCTTGTTCAATCAAAAGAAAAAGGCGAGTGGAAGCCCTCATATAGTTGTGGAAATTTAAGGTGACAATATCCCAGCGCAAAACGCTTGTGGGCATGGCTTTAGACGATTCCAAAGTGGTGATTTCGACTTGAAAGAAAAGAACGCCAAAGATTTCGACTTGAAAGGAAAAGAACTGAAAAAAATTGCAGATTCCGAATTGCATTAATTTTTGGAAGAAAACAATATGCAAACTCAACAACAAATAGTAGACAGGTTTAATGTTGATCGTCGAACCATTTGTGATCGTCTGCATGACATGGGAAGGATCCAGAAGGCAGGAAAATGGGTACCACATCACCTGAACGCCAGACATACGGAAAAGCGGAAAACGGTGTGCGAAGTTTTCCTTTCTCGATATGAAAGAAATATTTTATTGCATCGGATCGTAACTAGAGATGAAAAATGGATATATTTCGAGAACCCAAAACGCAGAAAATCATGAGTTGACCCAGGACAACCATCAACATCGACCGCAAGAACAAATCGCTTTGGCAAGAAGGCAATGCTGTGCATTTGTTGAGCTCAGAACGGTGGCGTGTACCGTGAGTTTCGGAAACCAGGTGAAACAGTTAATACTATTCGCTACCAATAAATGATCAATTTCAATTATGCATGGATCGAAAAACGACCAAAATGTGCTACAAGATACGGAAAAGTGATTTTCCATCACGACAACGCTCTATCGCACACAGCGAAAGCGATCTGAGTCACTATTTCTGCACTTGGGTGGGAACTCTTGCCCCACCCGCCGTACTCACCAGACTTGACCTCTTCCGACTACCACTTGTTTTCATCGATATCTCACGCACTTTCCATGAAACACTTCAACAATTACAGAGATGCCGAAAAATGGTTTAATAACTGGACTACCTCAAAAAATTTACGGTTTTTCTAGAACGGCATCCATAAATTGCCAGAGAGATGGGGAAAAATGTGCAGCTAGCGATGGTGCATACTTTGAATAAACCATTTTTTACCTTTCTGCCAAATTAAAAAAAATTCTGCCAAATTAAAATTTAAGAAAAGATTAAGACTTATTAACTGCCATGCCTGGTAAAAACAAATTTGTAAATACAGTTTTTGTATCACCCAAAGATTTTCTGCAACACGCAATGGGTATATTGCAAAATTTGCGATATTGCAAAATTTTGCAATATACACTGATTTCATCAACTCATGCCGTAGTTAAGACCTGTTTCTGTTTATTGAATCTACAATTTTTTAAATTTAGTTATGTTTCCAATAGAGATTTCGTCTATTGGTAGTCGTCTACCAGCTTCTAAATGTGGAGTGTTTTTTATGTCATGAGCAGAAAGTTTTTCCAGTTCAACAGATTTATGTTTGTTTATTTGACTTTGATTATGATTAATTTTAACGGTAATATAAGGGCAGCGTTAAAAGATTTTGATATTCACTCTTATAAGAAAGACTTACGAATCTTATTTCGGAATTAACATTGAAGATCAAAGCAAGACAAGACATTGTCCCCTCAAGTATGTTGTAAACCTTGTCTAACATTGTTAGTGCCAATGATTTGGAGATAACCTAAATCCGAGGGTTATTATTTATGTATCCGAAATAATACATAAAAACAAATATTTATTAGTGAAAATGGTTTTATTGCTTTTCAAAATATTCTGCACGATGATCGACACACTTTTGCAAATGCTTGAACTAATTTTCATAGTACTTTTTCCATTCTGATTGGGGTATCTCTAAAACATGCATTTTGAACGCAACAACGCTTTTTCTGGCGACGAAATACGTTGATCGCGTAGTTTATTTATTTTTTCCCGATGAAATACCCTTCTGGCTTAATGGGTTTCTGAAAAAATGTAAATGGCTAATGAAAATCCTCAAGTAATTCAGGAGACACCTCTTCGTTTTCAGAAAGTCAGTGTTTGTTGAGGTTTTTGAACCAGATGAGTGATAAAACCTTATTTTTTTAAAGACAATGATGGGAAACGTTTTTGAACAATGTTTGCTTTTGACAAGACCATGCGAATTGCTACACATTTCACCAGAGAATCGATTTATTACAAGAAAAATTTCCTGGACTCGTTATTTCGCGAAATGTTAACTGGCCATCAATATCATGTGATCTCACATCCTTGGATTATATTTTGAGGATTTATGTTAAATTTAGTTTACAAGAATAAACCCCGACCAATTATTGACCTTAATCGAAACTTTCAGGCCACAATTGAAAATATACCACGCAATAAGTGTGAAAGGGTGATCGAAAATGGAGTCTCCAGAAGATGAAGCTGAGTAAAATTCTTTCACTTTTATTAGATTTTATATATATATATATATATATATATATATATATATATATATATATATATATATATATATATATATATATATATATATATATATATATATATACCAGGTGTCCCATTAAGGATGGATCGCGGCTGTATCTTGAAAACTATTTATCCCACAGCTTTGGGGAAAAAAAAATGATCATGAGAAATTCACCAAAATTGTTTTTAAGCTTCTAAAACGACCGCAAAAGGGCGTGACGAGCTAAACATTTTTAAAAATCTTTTTTTTTTCAAGTGTTAACCGAGTAAGAAAAATTCTCAATTATAATTAGCAAACTGTCTCCTACAACTTTGTTTTATGACATTTTGTCGTAACTTCGCGAATAAAGAAGTGGGGGGGAGTTTTACCTATTTAGATTCATTTAAAAGGCAATTGCTGGGACAATCAGATAATCTGGGATATAAATTATTTAGTTTATAAATGAATCCGCGAGGTGGCGTTACATTCAACAATAGTTTTTTTGAAGTTTTGTTCAGTTTTTTCAAATGGAATGGTACAGCTTTTATTACATGGCTAGAAAGGTAATTTAAAGAGAAATCATCCAGTGAAAACCCGATATCGATATCTCTGACAAGTCAATAGATATTTCGATTTTTCTGAAAAAAATCAGTTAGTTTTAATTTTTACCGTAATATTAAGTTAAAAATTGGTCTTAATATTTAGGTCGCAATCGCTACCGCAACAATTTGCCTTTGAAAAAATGCCTTTCCCCAATTGTTGCATTTTCTCTTTTGTCTGAAACGTCTGCACCTTTCCAACAAACGGGACACAAACGATCGGATGTACTCTCGGACTAATAGTCTAATATATATATATATATATATATATATATATATATATATATATATATATATATATATATATATATATATATATATATATATATATATATATATATATATATACTTGGAACATTTTTTAGAGATATATGATGCCGATTTTTATTTGCACTAACATTACAAATGTTTACGTCTCGCTTTTATTATTATTTTTTTATTACCCATAACAAATACCGTACTATACTCCACATGTGGACATTTTCAAGTACCAGATTCATCATTTCAGAACTAACAGGCGTCCAATTAATGTCCCTACATCAAATTCCACACATTTTTCTCAATCGTCATGCAAAATATGCCATAAACAAATCAACTGTTAATTTATTAATAAAATTATTAATCAATATTTAAACATAATCGATAACATGCACGTAATAGTGGATTTTAATGTAAATAATAGTGAATTTGATATCGACAATCTTAAAAAAAGTTTTTCATTTATTTTGAGATAATGGCAACGACAGAAGAGAGACGGAAAATTATATTTCAAGGAAAATTTATTTAGAATGGCGGGATATTTTCGTTGGATTTTGCAATGTTAACATAAACTTATTCAGCTCTTTAGAAATAAAAATTCTTATCGGTAATCCAACTGTTTGTAACAAATATATATATATGGTTCTGAACTGAGTAAATATCAATAAAATGGTTATATATGATGATAATTTATGAATTATTGCCCTAGACATAATAGTATTATAATTTTTAAAGATTTTCCCTAACCTAACCTAACCAAACATGACATTATTGATTAAATTAAAAGGAAGTTGCTTAAAAATACAAAGAAAATTTATAAAAAGATTATTGATTGATTTGTCCGTTACTTGGTGATAGTTCATTTTTTAAAAAAGGAATAAAACAATTTTTTACTTTGTTATCTATCACTTTTATTTGTAAACAACTTCTCAAACACTACTTTACATTCTCAAACACTACTTTAGAAGTACTAGTACTACTACGTAAAAAGGTTTTACAGCTGTTCCGGGCCTAACACATAGATGGCGCTAGTTTTATTGCAGTTACCTTTTTTTCAGTTAATACTAACCTTCAAAAGACAGCTGTTAAAATTTCATGATATTCTATTCATTAGTTTGTGAGTTATTGTGCTAAGAGTGACGCTACTTTTGTTATTTTCAAAACAATGGATCAAAAACAATTTCATGTTTTAATTTTACACTGCTTCTTGATGGGAAAAAATACCGTTCAAGCGAAGCAATGGCTTGAAAAGTATTATGGGGACTCCGCTCCATCAGAAACAACAATAAAACGTTGGTTTGCTAACTTCAAACGTGGTCGTAGAGACACCGGATGATGCAGAACGCAGTGGACGTTCAAATGAGGCGGTAACACCAGAAAACATAAAAAAAATCCACAAAATCGTTTTGAATAATCGAAAAGTGAAGTTGCGTGAGTTAGCTGACATCGTAAAGATATCAAAAGAACGTGTTGGCTTTATATTGCATAAGCATTTGACTATGAGAAAGCTCTGTTCAAAGTGGGTGCCGCGTTTGCTCACTGTTGACCAAAAACGAGAACGTGTTGATGATTCTGAGCAGTGTTTGGCCATGTTTAAACGTAACAAACCAGAATTTTTGCGTCGATATGTGACAATGGATGAAACATGGATCCATCACTTCACTCCGAAATCAAAACGATCGTCATCTCAGTGGACAGCAACTGGTGAACCTCGTTCAAACCGCCCGAAAGCACAACAATCGGCTGGAAAGGTTATGGCCTCGGTATTTTGGGATGTGCGTGGTGTAATATTCATCGACTATCTTGAGAAAAGAAATACCATTAACAGTGAATATTATATAGCGTTATTGGAGCGTTTGAAGGCCGAAATTGCAAAGAAACGACCGCATATGGCAAAGAAAAAAATTTTGTTTCATCAAGACAACGCACCGTGTCACAAGTCAATCAAAACAATGGCAAAACTACATGAATTGAACTTCGAATTGCTCCCACATCCACCGTATTCGCCAGATTTGGCTCCCAGCGACTACTGGCTGTTCGCAGACCTGAAAAAAATGCTCGCCGGTAAGAAATTTCGCACGAATGAAGAGGTTATCGCTAAAACTGAGGCCTATTTTGAGGCAAAAGGTAAATCATTCTACAAAAGTGGTATTGAAATGTTAGAGCGGCGCTGGAATGATTGCGTTGTTCTTGATGAAGATTACGTTGATGAATAAAGTTAATTTTGAACCAAAAAAACTGTGTTTTCTTTGTTAGGCCCGGGACTTTTCAGCCCATGTGTTATTATATGTACCTAATTTTATATTTTTATTGGGGTTAATTTTTTACAATATTTTAAATAGTGGGGAATTTCGGAGATCCGTCTGATCATTTAATAGCTGTCTAGACGGATCTTTATTATATTTATAAATTTCAATAGCTTCTAAAATGTTTAATTTTGCAATCTGGTTTGAAAATTTCTGCCGGTTTGTCCAACATCGCAGCTACTGCACTCGTTGCAACTTGACATATACACTCCAGATTTTGTATTTGCTGGTTATCTTTGATTATCTTAGGCATTAAAAATTAATTTACTGGCTGACTGGGTGGTTTAAAACGCTATTTGCAAATTATGTTTTCTCAAAGAGCGAGCTATTTGTTCTGAAATTGGACCGAAATATGAAATTTTACAGCAAAAAAATTTAACATTTTAGAAGCTATTGAAATTTATAAATATAATAAAGATCCGTCTAAACAGCTATTAAACGATCAGACGGATCTCCGAAATTCCCCACTATTTAAAATATTGTAAAAAATTAACCCCAATAAAAATATAAAATTTGGTACATAGAATATATAAACAGATGTAAAACCTTAGTTTTAAACTAGTGCTTGAGAATATAAAGTCGTTTTACGAAACTATTAAAAAAACACAAATTTTGTTTACAAATAAAAGTGATAGATAACAAAGTAAAAAATTGTTTTGTTACTTTTTTTATAAAAAGATATTGAGGAAATAAATAGAAATGACAAAGATGCCAGACTTGTACATATTATGAACAAATATTAAAAAAAGAAGATATTGAAGGTGATGGCATAAAAAAAACGAGGGGCATAATATATTTATATGAGTAATTCCATTACATTTCGAATTATTTCTTGGGAGGAGTCATCAATTTTGGTGAAACACGGGAATCTTGAAGTACTCTAAAAAGTATCCCCACAAACCAAAATTCAGCCTTCTAGGTATCATAGGTCAGGAAAAACTGCTTTTTAAATATCAAAAAAACACCATTTTTAGCCAATTTTCAAAAATTCATTTCTCAAAAACTTTAAGCCGGAATCGAATTATTTTTATTAGATTTTGTTTATTATATCTTCTAGTATGTATAAAAAAAGTATTTTAGACCATTTAGCCTTTTTTTAGAACGTAATTGAAAAAAATTAAAATTTCCATAAATTAAACATTTTCAAATGTCCACCAAAAATTCAATTTTCAACCGATCTGCTCTCGCCATAGCTCTTTTTTTTTTCGTGGATGTATGCTCTTCCAGCAAATGAAAATTATTTGCATATCGAAAGCGTTTTACTCGTCTCCTTAGTAATCCCTTTCTGTTTTTGTTTACCGATCCTCTATTAAACGTTATATCTACCGTCCTTTTTCTGTTTAACCGTTGGATATGCGCTGGCCTGTTTATTTTCTAAACTTGGATGAAGATATTTTTTTTATGGTACTTTATTGATTTTCTCCATTTTCCTGATTGTTCTTTTTTTTGTTGCTCTTTACATCGGTCTCTCATATCCCTCAGTTATTTCTGCATCTAATCTATAAATTATATCTAGAATATTCCCAAAACATCAAATATCAAAGGTTTCAAATATCATAAGTAACGTCGTTTTTGCAGTCACCTCTATATAATCTTAATAATCGTAATAACCTTAATAATAATTTAACATAACCTTAATATAACTTAACCTCTATTCAAAATTAAATATATTTATGTTCAGTGTTCTTATTGTTAAATTAAAAAAAAAAGTAGGTCAACCCTATAATAATGGAGCAGCAAAGTATGGATTAGTTCCATATCAGACATTTGGTGCTTTATGAGTTTCGACAGCATAACCATCCCACTAATGCTGCTTATTCTTGTGCCTTGCTGGATGCTATTAAGTTGCTTTATTGTAATCATA
Source organism: Cosmopolites sordidus (assembly GCA_031761425.1). Classification (NCBI taxonomy): domain Eukaryota; kingdom Metazoa; phylum Arthropoda; class Insecta; order Coleoptera; family Curculionidae; genus Cosmopolites; species Cosmopolites sordidus. Next base: position 1,258,082 of record JARFXV010000041.1, on the reverse strand, counting down.
TAATTTAAAAGGTGATTACACATAACTTTTTCAAATATCTTAAAAAAGGAGAAAAGTAGCCTTATTGGACGATAATTTTCAATTCGATCTGTAGCTATAAAGCACAGAGGTTTGGCTAGTATCGAAATTTTATCAAAACCTGCACTACACTTATTTCTTAGCTTTTTTACATATTATTACTTTTTATCACCAATGTCAAACAAGTCACCAATGTCCACCACCACACACACAATGTTTTAGCTGTATCGATTACCATTAACTTTGTATTTTTGTGAAAATGGAACCTGCTGTAAGTAATTAATCGGATGCTGCATTTACAAAATATGAATTAAAATCATCAGATTTGCTGCTATTTTTTCAGGTTCTTCTTTGATTTTCAGTTTGTTATTTCGCTGAGATGTTCCTTGTATGTTTTGTACAATTGACCAAATGGTTATTATGTTTATATAACTATCTTTTTTCATGTTCGTAAGTATTTTATTGTATTCTTTCTTTTTTTTATTATAAGAAGCTCTTAATTGTTTGTATTTGGTTTTTAAAACATACAATATAAAGTTTTTCTTAGGCCTTTCTAGTGTTGGGTTTCTTTAAAATCGTTTTGTAGAGATAATTTTTTGTTTTCTTTTTACTTGCGGAAAATGTGTATTGAAACGAAAAATGATTACTCTTATAAAATTATTCCATTGTGCATTTACATTATTTAAGGGTAAGTACTACAGTTAGGACCAATTAATATCTGTTGAATTTCTCAAGCCGCATTTGTTTTGTGTGTTTAAGATGCGAATATTTTGATACGAATTTTTATATACTTTATAGTTTAACTCAATTTTCTGTGCTGTGTGGTCTGATATTTGAGAGTGTACTACACTTATAACGAAGTTTCCATTGCAATTCCTTATGATATTGTCAATACAGGTGCTACTTACGTTCGTGATTCTTGTTGGCTCAAAAATTGTATATTGCAGGTTGTATGGCTCGATCAATGAAAGCAGTGACTACTGTTATATACTATTACTTAAAAAATCAATTTATAATTACCCATATAGAAAATCCATACATCTACATACATCATCCTTTCACACAGTTCCTCAAACTTATCTAAAAACAGTTTTAAAAAATCCCATTGGGGGCCTATATAAACGTATAATAATAACTTTAAATCTACAGGTTTTGAATTCGCATTCACAATACTCGAGAGTTCTTCAACCGACACCGCTAATACATCATTTCTCACCCTACACTGTAGGTCACTCGACGCGTAAATTACACTCCATCATGAGAATTCACATATTTTCTGCAGAAGCTTGTAACTAGATGATATATAGTTTTTTTATTAGTCCTCTGTCTTCCAATGTTCTGTGGTACATAGAATCCAACAACTTTCAGTGTTCAAAAATCCTTCAAGTGTGTCGATATTAACTTTCAGTTGAAAATAAAATTCAACGTGTAACCATCTGCAATGTACTTTTATACAAGTTAGGCAGAGCAAACTATTGTGCTCAGATTGATAAACTAAACATGTCTTGTCAAGATCACCCAAGAAAAAATAAGTTAAACTAAGAATTATTATATAACTATCTTATTTAATATCATATTTGTTTTATTTGTACATGTTTTAATATCGTCAATGTTCTTAGACTTGAGAGAATATGGATTGGTTCCTTTCTGCTATTCTGGTTTTTAATTTTTTTCTGTTGTAATTTCCAGATACGTAAAGTTGATAACCTTTTTCGCATAAACTTTTGCAATTACATACCTAACTTAAAACCTTGCAATCCCTTAAAAGTATTATGAATATTATAATTATAACGTATGGACATTGTTGTGCAGTATAATATATTAAAGGATCTTTGAACGAAGCAGGTTAATTGGGCGGTAAATCCTTTTGTAGTCTAACAAGCCAGGTCAGGTCATGATCTCGGTGACTCAAAGGAATTTACACTTTGAATGACGGAATTTAATTACACACTGTATCAGTCAATGCAGCTAAAAAGGCTTTTTGTCGGTAACTCTGCTAAATCTTCACGGTGTCAGAAATGTTTCACGACTTTGCGTTACAAATGGCAAAATGTAACGTGCAGCAAATGAAGGTTTACAAGGCCCGTTCAAAAAGCTAGTGTCTATTACAGGGTGGGTGATAAATAACTGACCGATTTTAATAGCATGCCATTTTTGGTGTAGTTATTTCCAAAAGTTGCATTTTGATAATTTTGTAGTACCATACAATAAGGTACAGTGACCATATTTCGTCCCCATCGGTTTTTTCTTCTGACTAACGTTAAATAATTTTGATATCCCGAACTAAAGTTAATGACATTAATCGGTCGTTGTAAATAATTCGCGATGTGATGCCACTTCTTTGACAAGATATTTAAAAAAGGAAAAAACTGTTCAAGGTCAGTTTTTGATTGAAATATTGTCGGAATGGTTTAATTATTGATATGTTTGACATACTGAAATTATTTTCTTATCAAAATAAATTGTTATTGCATAGATTGAAATTGATAGGAAAAGGTTTAGGTGACGACATGTGTTTTTTGTTCCGTGAATTTTTCTGTATTTATTTAGTTTATTTTTAGATGCCAAGGAGAAAGCTGTGGGATTCTGAAGCAATGAAAAAAGCTGTTGAAGCTGTACGAATGAAAGAAATGGATTATAAAATGGCAGTTAAGTTATTTAACGTTCCAAGAGTTACTTTGAAAAATTACGTAAAAAGATCTGAAAAATCCATAGAAAATGTATTTTCTGGGAAAATGGGAAGAAAATCAGTATTGCCAGTAAAATTAGAAGAGTTGGTAGACTATTGCTTGCAAATGGAGAAGAATTACTATGGTAGCACCGCTTCTGATTTAAAACGAATGGTTTTCCAATTGGCTATCAGGAATAATATTTCTCACCCATTTTCACAGACCAAAAATAAAGGCAGGCAAAAAATGGATGAAGCTATTTATGGCACGTCATTCTGGCTTGTCAGTTTGTAAACCAGAGTTATTATCACGAGCCCGTGTACAAGGTTTTACTGCAGCAAATGTTAAGACTTTTTTTGATATATTGAAGCCTGAATTGCAAAAGATTAACTTCAACCCTAATAAAATATTCAATGCGGACGAAACTGGAATTAGCACCATTCAGCATAAAGTTAGAAAAATCTTGACTATGAAAGGCAAGAGAGAAGTTCACAAATTGTCGTCTGCTGAAAGGGGAGCATTAGCAACTATTGTGACTTGTATGTTACCTTCTGGTCAGTTTATTCCTCTATTAATCGTGTTTCCAAGAAAAAACATGAAAGCTGAACTGCTCGATGGAGGACCTCCAGGCACCATTGGTGGATGTCATCCATCTTGTTAGATTCAGTCTCAGCAGTTCACAAAATGACTAAGATATTTCGTATCTATAGCAAAACCGTTTAAAGAAGACCCTATTTTGCTGGAGTTAGATGGTTGGCATTGCCTGTGACAATGCTGTATCTGGGATCTGCCTTCCCCCTCATTCAACTGATTATATGCAGCTTTTGGATTTCTTATTTATGTTTCCTTTAAAAACATTTTATGCTCAAGAAATAGAGAATTGGTTGATAAATCGTCCAGAACGGCTTGTTACTCACTACCAAGTTGGAGAAATATTTGCAAAAGTTTATTCAAAAGCCTGCAAAATCGATACTGCTGTAAATGGCTTTCGGAAAACAGGAATATTTCCACTTAACTAATACATTTTCGTCGACTCACCACATGCTCCTTCTTCTACCGATGCAATCAGTAAAACACCTTCGGTAAATTATGTCTCGTTACCTTCGGACTCCACAAGGTCAACCCCAAAAACTTCAACTACCTTCCTACGATTAGGAAACACTCCATCCCCATTGATAGTTCCAGCTGATGTGTAGCCAATTCCTATCGTTGAGACACCTACGATGTCAATTAGATGGGACACCGGCCATGATAGTCACGGCTTCACCGCATAACCAAGAAATTATAATAAAGTTGAAGAAATTTACCACTAAACACCAAAACGCTTTTTTAACTGCTCGACGCACGTTTCGCTAACCATGTTAGCATCATCAGGAGATGATTTAATCATTTTTAATCAAATTAATTTGTCTGAAGTCTTCAGACAAACATTGAGAATACCAAGTGTGACCTTGGCGAAACGTCTGCACGTTCACAACAAACGGGACACAAACGATCGGATGTACTCCCGGACTAATAGTCTAGCATATATCACATATATATATATATATATATATATATATAATATATATATATATATATATATATATATATATATATATATATATATAAATATATATATATATATATATATATATATATATATATATATATATATATATATATATATATATATATATATATATATATATATATATATATAAATATATATATATATATATATATATATATATATATATATATATATATTTATATATATATATATATATATATATATATATATATATATATATATATATATATATATATATATATATATATATATATATGTGATATATATATATATATATATATATATATATATATATATATATAAATATATATATATATATATATATATATATATATATATATATATATAAAACGTCCGTGAAGAAGACCGAAAGCACGATGGACTGATGACGTCATTAAATATATAGGACCCGAGTAGCAGAGGAAAGCCCAGGACCGTAAAAGTTGGAAGCATGCTGAAGAGGCCGGGCCGATACGGGCTGATGATGATGATATATATATATATATATATATATATATATATATATATATATATATATATATATATATATATATATATATACAAATTTTTATCCTAAAACCTACCACGACATCTAATTAAACAATTAATTTCCCAAACTTTTTTAAAATACTACAAGACACCCCCATATCTCCGCTATTTGAAGAAATACAGATTTGAATTTTTGCACAGTCATGTGGGTCTCATTTGGGATGGGTCTCATTTTTTAAGATACCCAACTGAAACCTGAACTTTAAACTCAGCCTACTACGAATTCACAAACAAGGTCAACACAGAATATTTTGCTTCGCGTTAGAGATATCGAAAAAGGTTATTATAAAAAGTTGTTCGGAATATTATTTTAACCCCATATACCAAGTTTCATTATAAAATTCGCATTTTAAATGTTTTCTTTATGTTGGTCTATACACAAAATTATTACAAGTTTATTTGTTTAATTTGATAATTAGGGTGCCATGATGAGTAAAAACTTGACACGTTGTCAATAGTGCCATGTATTCAAATATTTCAGTAAAATAAATTACACTTACAAAGGAATAATTATTTTATTATTATTGGAAAACAATTTTTGGTAATTGATCAAATTTAGGAAAAAGTATATAGTATATAACAATAATTTTCATAATACAAATAATTGACTATCAAATGTGATCCCTCACAACTAGTCCTCCGTCTATTCGAATACATTTTTCGATTCTTTTACGATTCTGTTGTAATAATTTTGTTTATAGACCAAAATAATGGCAAAATTAAAAATGCGAATTTTATCATGAAACTTTGTATATAGGGTTAGAATAATATCCTGAACAACTTTTTTCGATATATCTGACGCGAAGCAAAATATCGAGAATTGACCGTGTTTGTGAATTCGTAGTAGGCTTAGTTTAAAGCTCAGATTTCAGTTGAGGATCTTAAAAAACGTCACCCATCAATCTGTATGACTGTGCAAAAATTCAAATTCGTATTCCTTCAAATAACGAAAATGTGGAGGTGTCTTCATCTTAAATGCGACACATATATATATATATATATATATATATATATATATATATATATATATATATATATATATATATATATATATAAATTATTATTATTATTATTAAAAATACAATTCAAATTCAAGTAGGATTATTGTGATCTTAATATCATCTCCGGGACTTAATTAGGCGCCCAAAAATATATTTGTAGAATTTCCATTATATTGTTAAAGCAATTCTTGTAGAAATAGTAACAAACTTAGAGTGTTTTTGATTATTGTTAATAATAAAGAACTTTTCTTCCTATTATCTGACGTTTAATTTATTATTATACTCGTAATATATATTTTTCTACATTTTATTGCAAAAAGGTGGCGATATTTGGCTACTGTATCTTACCATGATCAAAAAATATAGTAACTTTTGTTTTAAAAGTTTGCAGTTTTTTATGTCGATACAACCCTTTGTTTTTAAGTTAGTATGACAGTATTTGATAAGAAAAAATGTAAGAAATTGTCACGGCGATGAAGTTTTGTCAAAAAAATGTTTACAAGTTGTACAAGGACTTCACTGATGACCTGTATAGACCTTCCACCTCAACCAATGCATAAAACATCACAAAAATCAAGAATTTGATACTGAGTAATCGCGCAATAGCTGACGCGATCCTCACATGTAACAGCGATGAAACATGTATCATATAACATTAGTCAAACTCCTGAGTGATTGTTCTGATTGCCATCAGTTTTAAACAAATCTGAAGTATGCGTTTCAATTTCCAACTAATTAAATCTTTGATCAGTTTCTTTACCACCTTCCATTGAATATTTCTCTCCTACCTGGCGTTTCTTACCTCTTCTAGCAATGCCTTTTTGGCCTTTCTCTTTTACTCTTTCCTTGTACTCTTGTGTAGTATAAGTGCACTTGCATTTATGTACTATAACTGTATTATGTAATAATAATAAAACCAGTAAGCAAGAAGTCTTCTCCACTAGTAGTTTGGATCATTCTTCCGAGCAGATTATTCTTCCCTTCATCAAGAAGTCACAGAGTTTGGCAAAAATCAATCAAACTTTTGAGAGAAGTCAGCACATCTGTTCTGTTTTCCCGATATACATTCTCTCTATACTAACGCGAAGTTTGAACGTCATCTGTCATTTAGTTTGTTTACAGTGCTTGATTTTGTCAATTCATCTCAAGTATGTTTTGGATGGATAAAAACATCAAATAAAGAATTTGTCTTAAATTTTGCATTGTAAATGGAATTTCGTGTGCCGAGTGGCTGAAAATGTTGCAGAAGACTTACAGTGAATCGACTTTATCAAAAACACGTGCATATGAGTGGCACAGTGCATTTAAAAGCGGTCGAAATGTGGTGGAAGATTTGCCTCGGCCTGGTCGGCCATCAACGTCTTCAACTGAAGTTGACATCGCTAAAGTGAAGGAAATGGTGATTGAAAATCATCATTTAAGTTTGAGAGAAGTAGCCGCTGATCTTTCTGTGTCTCACGAATCAGTTCGTACCATTTTAAGCGATTGTTTGGGCATGAATCGCGTTGCCGGAAAGACCTGAATTTTCTTCAGATACTCAATCGCGTAAAAGTCACTAAAGACATGCTAGAACGAGTTAATTCGACATTCATAAAACGCATTGAAACTGGTGATGAGACAGTGATATGAGAGTTTGACATGCAAACTAGTCAAAAAGCTTCGAAATGGCGTCTCCCAACTAAACCGAAACCGAAAAAACCACGTCAAAGTCGATCAAAAGTTAAGGCGATGTTGACTGCCTCTTTGACTATCGCGGTGTTGTGCACTTGGAATAATTGTCAGAAGGTTAGACAGTAAACGAAGAATATTATCTGAGCGTTATGCGGCGTTTGAGAGACCAAATTGGTCGAAAAAGGCCAGATTTTTGGAAAGAAAATTCTTGGATTTTGCATCACGACAAAGCACCATCTCACAAGGCTATCACTGTGAACGAATTTCTGGTCAAAAACTCTACAAACACCATCGAACAGACACCGTATTCACCTGATATGGCTCCGGTCGACTTCTGTCTCTTTCCAAAACTCAAATTACCACTTTGATGCACCCGTTTTCAATCGATAGAAGACATAAAAGAGAATTCGCGGCGAGAACTGAAGTCGATTCCAGAAAATGCGTTTAAAAATTTTGACAATTGGATTATTCATCGGTATAAGTGTATAATTTCAGCCTACTTTGAAGGTGATACAATAAACTCGGATAAATATTAAACATTGTGATTATTGTGATCAATTCCCGGTACTTTTTTACAGAATGTATCATGACTAGGGAGCGAATTTTTGCCCGAGCTCGGGCCGGGTTTTTGCTTATCAATGTGTAGTCATAGTGGTACACTACGGATTCGTTCTATTTCTCTTTGTGTTTTTCGTTGTGTTTACTACGTACCTTTACTTTCTTACCATACAATATAATAAAACGAAACAATCCAATGTACTCTCAAAAAATAATTGAAATAAATTTATAAACATTTTGGGGTTATGATTAAGTCCGGTCTCTAACTATAACAGTCTAACAAGAGACAAAATGGTCTTGTTTTCAAAACTACTGAAAAAGGTTTTCTTCGGGCTCTAACCACTGTAATCCGTTCACTCTTGGAGGAAAGGTTCATTGAAATAAAAATTAAATAATTCCTTTCCACGAGGAAATCCGTGAAAGTCGGGTGTCCAATAAGGTTCGCCCCTGACTCCGGATTTGTTCAACATCTACATGGCCAGAATTTCTCCGCTTGAGTGAAACTAAAGTTCCTTTCCGTGATCCAAAGATCCAAACACCTTTGCCGATACAAAAGCATCATCGGCCCGGCATTCGACAAACAACCCAAATTTTAGATTAGATATCGGACTTTTAAATATACTCCGCGGAGTTTACCTGGACTTCGACGAAAAAATTCTGCTTCCTGAAGCGTAGGACCTCCGTCCCACGAGACAAACATCGAACATTCTTTGGGTTAACTAGAGGCTCCGAGCACTTTAGTCTCAAGACACATTCAGGGTATTAACCAACTCTTCAGTTCGACGATTAAAATACATCTAAAGAACTGCATTATTTAGCTCAGAATTCAGCATTGAATGGTAGCACTCTCAAACAATTAGAATATATCTCTACAATAATCATAAATTAATTTACCAATAAAAAAATATATAGAATATCTGACAGATATCTACTAAAACTATACACCGGATCATATTAAAAAACAAATAAATAATATTAAAGCTTTGTGACAAATAAAAACGATCGTATATCGCACGGATTACAATGGGGGGATTTAGACTCACAATTTAATCTTATCGAGAAGTAAATAGAGATTTTTTCTGTTCGTAATCCGTTTGTTACTAACTTCTTGACAATTCAGTAATAAGGACAAACTGGCTATAAAATGGTAATTTTTCGTCGGTTCGCGCTTTACAGTATTACTATCAAAATAGTACGTTTTTATAAAGTCGTTAGCAAACACCTCACATACACACACATACAGGTTATTAAGTTTTTCTGATAATAACATCTGTACAGTCAACATAATGTCGTTTATTTAAAGCACCTTAATGAGCACTGTATGATTAAACAGATGGTTTTTTTTTATTTTAAAACGTACACAATGATTTTACACTTTATACATTATCACCAACATTGTTTATACAATTACAAGTATAGGAAAAATAATCCCAAGAGATACCAGGGTGGTTTGAGAAGTTCTCGGCATGACGCAGACTTGCAGACTTGCACAATTACAAGTATAGGAAAAACAATCCCAACAGATACCAGGGTCGTTCGAGAAGTTCTCGACCTGATCCAGAGATTGCTAAAACAAGACCAAATGACCATGACAGAAACTGGTGTAGGCAGATAGAATAGATAAGAATCAAAGTATTAGCCATCGTTAGCTATTACTATTCCCATCTTTCTGTCAAAGAATGGATTCCGCGCTAAAAGAACTTTTAGTTTTTTTTGGGGCCAACTATTCATTAAGCCAAATTTTCACTTCTTCGTAAGAATGTAAGTGTTGTTCTGTAAGTTCATGATGCATCGATCGAAATAAGTAGTAGTTCAAAGGGGCTGAGTCCGGTGAATACAGCGGGTGGTGAAGGACGTGTCATCTAACATTTTTCAAAATGTTTTTTACACATTTAGCAACATGGGGCCGAACATTGTCATGTTGAAAAAAACTGTATCGTGTCTTTGGGTGCATTCTGGTCGTTTTTCTCTCAATGCTAGTTTCAATTGCATCAGTTGTCAGTATGGATGGTAGTAATCGTTTTACCAGATTTCAGTGGTTCTTAATATACAACTGCCCTACTATCCCACCAAATACACAGGAATGTTGTAATAATTATAATGTTAAAAGCTATCCTGGATCCACCAATAATTTTTTGTACTTTGAGTTGTCAAAATAGATCCACTTTCATCACCTGTCACAGCTACATGAAAAAAACCCTTTTTATTTCTATCTGGCGAGCAAAATTTCCAAAGTTGTTTTTCACCTTTCAATACATCTTTCCCACAATGCATATGAAACCCATTTTTCCCTCCTTCTGGATCTTTTCCAATACATGTAGACTTTCGGAAATGGTGGATTAAGAAACATACAATACTTCTGCCAATTGTTTCAACGAATGAGTTGAGTCTTCATCCAATGATGCTTGTAAATCTGCATCTTCAAACTTTTTCGGCGGTCTTGGATGCCCCTTGCTATCTATATAAAAATCGCCACTTTTAAAGCGTTTAAACAATCGTTCACAAGTTTTTTGGGTTAGAGCATGTTCCTCATAAGCTTCGACTAATAATCGATAACTTTCAGCAGCCATTTTCTTCAAATGAAAGAAAGTTATTAAAGTTTCCCGCAAAACGTCTTTTCCGGTACATAATTCGGAATATTCAAAGCTATGAAATACTATGATTTTTGCACAATGACAATTAATAACGAAGTGGTTTTTGATGATGTAGGTTTACCCTCCCAAATGCCATAAACGTCATTCGTCTATAGCAACAAATGCACCGGTGGCTCCTGGGAAAAAACAGATGGAGTACGTATAACCAAATTTTGGAATGGAGATAAGGAAATACGTCGCAACCAAAAATTTTACATTGCTTACTATCATACACACACTTTGCTATGTAGAAATACGAGTGCAACTGTCAGACATCAAATTTTCAAATAGGTACCTAGATAATAAAATTTTCACTCACCATAGGACCATGACCATTAAATGTGTTTGTAGTTGAAGTCCATTCTCCTAAATTTCTGAGCAGCAAAGTGGTCGATGACTTGATCATTAAAATTTGAAATTTACTGCACAAGTTTTTTTTTCAATAGATAGCATTGCTAAAGCGCGCGAACCGTTTTGATTCATTTGAGGGTAGAGAAACATTTTTCGCTTTCCACAGTCGTCATAGGGGCGGTACACAAAACAGTCAGCAATTCCACAAATTCACTAAATGTTGATGTTCAATTGTTTTAGATAAACATTTGTAACAGCGGCACAGCCCCACTCTGTTTCGTAAAATCATCCCATGCGTACATTACCAAGCGTTCATTTTTTAATTTTAAGTAATTTACGTTTGCAAACAGGTTACACACAGTTTTAATGTCTTCATTTGGAAAGACTGCTCGATATTCGCCATTTTTTTTCAGTTTTTTTTCACCATTGGCAACAGTTAGGTATACACCAAAACTAAAACGTTCATGAACCTGTATGGTTAAGGCATCACAGATTTCCTTGCATATCCCTCTATAATCGTTGTAGATTCTTCACCAATTAAATTACCAAATTCTCGATTAATTTGTATTTCTATATTGTCTCTAATATTTTGAATGACTGTTGGAAAAGTGTTTTTTTTTTAACTTTAAGTGCATCTAGTGGCCTGCTTTACAGTTGATTAAACAGAATGTCGCAGTGAGGCATTATTTTTTTAAAGAAAAACAACCAAAATTTAAAATTATCATCCACCAAATAATTTATTAACCTCTGAGCTTGATTAATAGAATTTTTATTCGACTGGGCGTCCATAATTCCTTCAAGGCATGTTTGCAATTCTTCTTTGTCAATGTAAACAGTATTCACACATTTAGACGTAAAGTTCCTTCTGTTAGGGGCCGCACGGAGTAGACGCTTTTTCACGACGCTGTCCAGAACAGTTGTCCTTTCAGATAATCGAGAAAAGAAAGCACAACACCCTTCAATTATTAGATTTAATTGGTGAGCATAGCAGTGAATATACTGTACATTCTTATAAATATTTTTCAATTCTGGCTTGTACTCCTCCGACTGTACCTCTCATCATGAACGCACCATCATAACTTTAAGCTATGAGTTTCTTAGGTTCTTTGTCTATTCCTAACTCGCTTAGCACCGTCAGAATTTCATCTGCAATTCCATCTGCTGTGTGATTTTTTGGTGATAAAAAGTCTCAGAATCTCATCAGTCTCATGAATTTCGCCATTTTTAACATATCTGATTATAAGAACCATCTGCCTTTGCGTAGATGTATCGGTTGTTTCACCGGCCTCTATGGCAACATATTTTGCTGTATGAATTTCATTTTTTAATAAATCGCGACTAACATGCAACATTGAATTCAATAATTCATTCTGAATTTGTTTGAAGATGCCTAGAAATAATTTATTTTTACAGTCTTTTAAATGAGCTTCTAAAATAGTGTGTATTGCGACCATCATATTTACTAGCCCTCTGAAAATGCTAGGATTTTCTAAACTGTAGGTTTTGTCATGCCCACGTAAAGTAGGGTCAAATGCCACACAGAATTTTATATCCGTCAATTAACTTAGACAATATGTAACGATTGCTATCAACAGTTTTATGTGCACTATTGAGTTGAGAACGAATGTATGTCTTCCCCAACATACTAATTTCTAGCTCATTTTTCAAATGTCTTTGTGAAATAGAATGCTATTTTACCTTTGCTTCCAAATGTTTCATATCACTAACACCGGGTTTAATCCAGCCAAGATCAAGAAAAACAATAAAGTTTATTTATTGTCTCGCATCCACATAACTACGAATACTTCTTATACACGTTTTTTTTAATGTGCGTTTGAATGTTTGTTTTTGAGTAATATTAACTTGTTCGATTTGCAGAATCGGTATCGGCCGTCCAAAATTTTTGATGACAATTCGGTCCTCAAATGTTAATGTGATATTATTTCTATTCATATATTGCACTGAATTCATCTTCACTATTGTTATCGTTCAAAACATTCACTTTGCAACCAGTCGAAAAGTCAAAAAGCGCGATGGCGAAAAACACATGACTATTGAGAATGGGGCAGCGCCCAGGATATGTTATAAATGCGTTTAATATCCGAGTTACTAGCGAAGCGATGCCTTTGGTCTTTTGTTTGGCTCGTGATAGTAAAGAAAACAATAGCGGCACATACTTGTCTGTGCCCAAAGCAACTTTTTTCTCGGTGCGCTTCGGTAACCCACGACCTATTTCGTTACCGCGAATGACATTATGGATGTTAGACAACAGAAGTCGCAAGAAGCGTGATTATAGACAGAACAGAGTCTAAATTATTATAAAATCTGAAATTATTTTTTCCACATAATTTTTTAATTTTTGTATGTGCCCACATGCCCTTATGGACCAACCGCTACTGAAAAAATGTATTAGTAACGCCATCTCTTCAAATGCAAAATCGACATTATTAACCGAAGATTTATGTACAAAATGTTATTAATACATAGTAGGTGTCTATATATTAATAACATTTTGTACATAAATCTTATAGTTATTAGTCGGATAGAAAACATTTAATGAAATGTTTCCCTCCCTTACCAGTTTTCATTCCCTCAAATGAACTTATTGTTTTTATTGTATAAACAGATTTTACAATAAACATTAAAAAGCATATTGTAATTTCAATATGTCAGCTTATTGATATTGTAAACAGCTCATTTAAGCCGGTTCACTACAGTTTAAACAATGTTTTGCGAATGAAAAAACTTTTCGCCCGATGGGTCTCACGTTTACTGAAAGGGTTTTTTTCTTGATTATTTACAAAACAGACCCAGCGTCAAAAGTCGATATTAAGAAAATAGTGTAGCGAAAGTCCATGTAATAATAAAAAACAAAACGGAGAAAATTTCAAAAACATCAAAGCCTTACATCGGCAATATATAATTTTTTTAATTAATTATTCTATTGCAACCTTCGGTGTGAAACATTAAACTCCAAGAGGTTTACCCTTAAACGCCAAATCACTATTTTAAACATCTCGACCAGTGTTTCATTAACCATTTTAGCATCATCAGGAGATTATTTAATCTGAGGTTCATCATCATGATAAATCATCTCTAAATGATGCTAACATGGTTAGCAAAACTCGCTTCGACAAGTTTAAAAAAGTGATTTGATGTTTAGTGGTAAATCTGTTCGAGTTTTAGCTTCACATGCAAGGGTTACTATTTATGTATCCGGAATAATAAATAAAAACAAATATTTATCATTTCACTGGTTTTCAAAATATTCCCAGCTATAATTTCCCTCACTTTTGCATACGTTTGAACGATTTTTCATAGCACTTTTTCCAGTCCTATTGAGATGTCTCCAAAACAAACATTTTAAATGCATCAACAGCTTCTTCTGGCATCGAAAATCGTTGACCATGTAGTTTTTTCTTCACGGACCGGAACAAAAAGAAATCATTGGGTGCCAAATCAGGACTATACGGCGGATGACCCATCAATGGAAATATTTTAACCGTTCAAAATATTGACTTGTTCGGTCCGATGTGTGAGAGCTCGCGTTGTCATGGCGAAGAATGATCCTGCGTTGCTGGTTTTTTTTCCTAATTCATCAAAGACTTCTGGCAAACAAATACTTGTGTACCATTCAGAATTGACCTTTCTACAATTCTCTGTAGCCACATGGCCATTTATCCCAAAAACAGGCGACCATTTGCTTCGGGTCGCAACGTTCGGGTCATTGTAACGTACGGGTTATTTTGAAAGACCCATACAGTCAACTGTTGTTTACTTTCGGAGACGCATAGATCCTAGATTCGTCACCTGTGTAGAAGTTATACACGACTTTTGACGCACCATGATTGTATTTTTTCAGCATTTCTTTGCACCAATCGACACGAATGATTTTTTGAACGATTGTTAAATTATGCGTAATCCAAAGCGCACAATCTTGGGTTTCCTTCTCATATTAATGCCCACGAATACCTCAGTCTCACGGTGTATCACATGACGATCTTGCTTGATCAGTTCGCGCAGAGTATCGATGTTTTCTAGCACAACAACTGATTTTAGACGATCTTCCTTAAATTCGTCCGTGAACGAACGACGGCGACGATTGAAATTACTAAACTAGTGATATACAGTGATTTTAGAATGGTAGTTCATCGCCAAAAGTCGAAGTCAGTTGATCGATGAACGGCTGTTGAGATAATCCACGTCGAAAATCGTAATAAATCATCGCACGTAAATTCTCACAATTTAATTATATTTTTTAACTGAAATGAAATTTCAAGTCACTAAACAACACAAATAGCGCCCGTATGACAAAACGTTCTGAGTACGTATACAGTCTACAATGTCAAACTTTACGATGTATATGTCAGATGGCGCCTAGCAAAATCATTGTTTCCAATTCCGGATACATAAATAGCAAACCTCGTAAACAATTCTAAATGTTTTCTAATAAGTTAGGTACATTTTGTTCATTACAAGTTCCCTCGTACCATATTTTAAGAAAATCTAACTTGTTATCGTATTGTGCCTGCATATGCATCGACACGATATTCCCATGAACTGAACCAAACCGAAACGTTTCCCGAAATGTTCATAAAGCAGCATTATCTTGTGAAAAAATTAAAATCATTTTAACGGCGATCGAACCGTGGGTACCGTCTCAATGGATGGCGAGGATTTAAGTAGGATTAGGCTTGTAAATTGTTCGTTTTGTTCGTTAGCTGCCGAACATTGTACATATTTGGACATTAAATATTATAGAAAACCGCTAGTTTTGAATAATTTCTCTTCGATGGTCAAACAGTGTGGTTTTAATGATGCCTGGTCGAAATAATAAAAGGAACGATAGTGCCTTTTAATAATCCTCTCGTTAAAAATCACTTTTAATGGAATATTTTATTTATTGTTATTATTTTTTTGATATTCATCGGTTTTGCTTGATTTGACCATTAAACAAAATTATAAACAAAAGAAGGGTTATTCAATAAAAGTGTTTAAAATAAAAGAGCTTTAAAATGAATCATAATGATAATTACAAGCGATAATCCGGTAATTTTTATTTTATCTATTATATCTTAGAAACAGATAATGACATTTCTGAAGATGGCATCTAAATTCCACACCATTTTCAATGGTGGCCTGAATTTTTCATTTAAGGCCAAGAATTGTTCTAATTCGAGGTGCATTTCTGTAGACCAGAAATTCAACATATCTCCACAAAAATATTCCCAAGGCGTGAGATCGCATGGAAACTTTTCTTGCAATAAATCGGTTGTCTGGCGAGATGGGTGACAAACCGCACCTTCTTGTTAAATGAAAACATTGTCTATATCCACTTATATCCATTTATCAGTTTAGTCAAAATCCTACAGTTACCAAGTCTGTAAATATGAAACCAGAATTTACACAGAGATGACAAGATTTTCAACTCACAACAATACAAGTTTCATACAACAGCATAGTTTGTAATAGCGTTGAACATGAAATTTGCGCCTGGAAGCTATGGTTTGCGGACTGTTTCTGTTACAATTTGAAGAAAACTGCTGCAGAATCGCATCGAATGATTGTCGAAGCTTACGGTGAGCATGCTCTTGGTAAATCACAGTGCTTTGAGAGGTTTAAAAAAGTGGCGATTTTGACTTGAAAAACGAAGAATGTGGAAGACCGCAAATTGCAAGCATTCTTGAATGATGATGACGCTTAAACACAACAACTCGGGGATCAATTAAATGTGAAACGATAAACCGCCTCTATACGTTTGAAAGCCATGGGAAAGATCCACTTCTCAAGTCATTTCTCTATTGAATTGTGATTGGCGATGAAAAGTTGATATATTTTGAGAAACCTAATCAAAAAGATCGTGGGTAACTCCAGGCGAACCATCGACATCCACTACAAGGCCAAATCGCTATAAACGGAAGACAATACTCGGTGTTTGGTGGGATGTGAAGGATGTAATCTATTATAAGCTGCTAAAATCTGGTGAAACCGTTAATACTGAATGCTACCGACAACAAATCATCGATTTAAATGAAGCTTTGCGTGAAGAACGATAAGAATATCAAAAAAGGCAACATAAAGTGATTTTGCTTCAGGATAATGCACCATCACACCCAGCAAAACTGATCAAGGAAACGATTGAGGCGTTTAGTTGGGAAATACTTTCACGTGCGGCTTACTCACCAGACTTGGCTACGTCCGACTAGTACTTATTTGCATCGATGGGACACGCACTTGCTGAGCAGCGCTTCACTTCTTACGAAAATATACGAAAATGGCTCGATGACTGGTTTGCCTCAAAGAGCAATAGTTTTTTTGGCGTGGTATCCACAAATTGTCAGATAGTTGGGAAAAATGTATAGCTAGCGATGAGCAATTCTTGGAATTAAATATTTTTTGTCATTATTATAAAATAAACTTGTATTTTCTCTACAAAAATTCCGGTTTCATATTTAGATACCTGGTAATATTTTGTTTCTTCACAAACCCAATAAGCCAGAAATACGCTTCGTCGGGAAAGATTAATTTTTTCCCCAAAGCAGAGTTCGTGCAACTGCTCGAGATCCCAATTCATCTATCATGTCTATTTCTATGGTAAATTGATATTACGTATTGAATACAACATTTTATGAGTGACATTTACATTTCAAAAAGTTCTGCCGCCTTTACGTTTCAAAATTCTAACAAGCTTACTGGAAAACTCTTTATTATGCATGCTAATGTGTTCCCAAACTCGCTATTTTTTTTTGCTGATGTTTATCATTTTCTTGATATCTTCAATCTTGACTGCCATCAGCAGCCAAAATATGCTTGAGCTGAAGGAACCCTGACTGCCTCTTTCAGCACTTTTCTCACTTTAAACTTTTCCTTTTTTTTAAAGTGAAAAAGTGAGTTTCTCAAATTTTGTCTCCTCGTTTTTCATATCTAAACCCCCTTGATTTCTTTTACTGGGACGGCATAAAAGAAAAAGTGTATTCAAAACCAATACAAAATCTAGCCGAACTGCATCACAGAATTGTTGAAACAACACAAGAAATAAATGCAAAGAGATTAAATTGATACTGAGACCGGTCTTCACGCGTTAAAAGTGGGTTTTCCGTGTCCCCACTATGTAAGTCAATCCCAACACAAAAAAATTGGGAATTACAGAACTTAACACAGTGACATATATTTTTTTTCTTATTTTTGTCAGAACTGGTATAACCTGGCTTTTTGACGGGTACCTGCTTGACGTTGAGTTTCGGGACACCATATATATATATAAATATATACATATATATATATATATATATATATATATATATATATATATATATATATATATATTATATATAAAACCGTTATATATATAAACCGTTGGGTTCCACAATCTCATGTGGAACACACAACAACCTGCGTCTCGGCCTTAATGAGCATTTTTGTTGGTTGATGACTGGAGACGAGTCCCACCCATCCCTTCAACTGGAGGGCATATGTTTCGCCTCTTGATGTTTAGACTCTTCAGGGTATCTACACATACTCGCCCATCAAGAATAGGGAGACCCCATCCACAGCCAATAACTAATGTTTTCGCCGACTTCTCGTCGGATGGCGTATACATGCAATGTCAGATTTCTTTGGACTGCGTCCAATGAGTCAACAGTAGTTGAGTGTCATCATACACCCAACCGTTGGGTTCCACAATCTCATGTGGAACACACAACAACCGGCGTCTCCGCCTTAATGAACATTTTTGTTGGTTGATGACTGGAGACGAGCCCCACCCATCCCTTTAATAATATCTTCAATATAAATATATATATATATATATATATATATATATATATATATATATATATATATATATATATATATATATATATCCGTCAACATTAGAATCGATCAACGGATGGTTAAGTTATAGCACTTGCCAAAGAACTAAAGTCGCGATGAGTTGGTGAAAAAGGTGCGTGAAATGATCCCCTACATTGCCAATTTGACTGTAAAATGGTTAGCGGACGAATAAAATATGACTAAAGACATGATTCACGTAATTTGAACAAAGGATTTAAAGAAATGGAAAGTCTGAGCTCGATTTGTTCCTCACATCTTAAATGAGGACCAAGAAATTGCTCGCGATGAACTGCCAGACGGAACTTGGAAACATGGACATTCCTGGAAACAATTTGTGCTTCAAGTACGATCTTCAAACAAAGCGCTAAAGTGCTGCGTGGATGTACGTAGGTCCTATTTCCAAAATCGAAAAAATGAGAGAAGACAATATTGATTTGATTTTACTACTCTAAAGGTATTATAGTTCGGAAATTCGTTCCATAGGGTCAAATATCACTGGTAAATATAATCACTATAATTGCCGTTTGTTACAAGGCAGTCGTCCACATGAATTTTTGCCGAAAAAACAAGTCCGTGTACTTCACCATCCTCCGAATTCGCTTGATTTATTTCCATGTGACTATTTCCTATTCTCGAAACTCAAATTGGCCATGAACGGCACGTTTTATGACAGTGTCATAAGTCCAAGTTTATTCTATTAAAATTATATAAATCATTACTGAGGAATATACTTGATAACTACCGCCATAATGTATGAACAGTAAGCAAAACAATTCAAGTTATGCTATTTCTCAATACACCTTAGTAATTTCCGTATCAAAAAGATTTTACATAACATGTTTTTAAAATACAGTAAATAGTCCTTGATATTAACTGGAAGATGCGAAAGCTAAGAGCTGATACCACTTCCAAGTCATTCTCGACGAGGCATTGTTGTTTTTGTCGCAAACAAATATTTAGTTTCCGAAAAAAATCTTTAAAACTAAATGTGATGAACTTGCTCCCATCTGAATAAACAAATCAACACAATAATATTTAAATTCCGTGTAATATATCGTGACTTTTTTAACATTGCAACGGAATAAGCGTAGTAAACACGATGGTAATCACATTAAGAAACTTCGAAGGAATGTGTTTACAAGGAAAATCTACTTTTAGGAAAATTTGTTTCGTTCTTTGAACTCTGCGGAGGACGGAAAGACTTTTGCTCGATGGTAAATATGTAGTTGGATAAAAATCGTAAATCACTTTGGAAACTTACGTAATAAATGTTCTTCATGCATATATTCATTTTATAGTTTTAAGGTTTTCATGTCATGTTAAATGTTGAACTAAACAAATGAGTACGTCTTTCATTTCTTCTGTTTTGTTCACAAATAAATACTTTCTAAGTTCATTTCAATCTAAGCTTTTAGCTGTGATATAGCCAGCCAGATTTTATAGAATGAATGTTCGGTATTCTCACATATAAAAAAACTAGGCTTCGTCTAGTGGATATGTAATATAGAGACCCAGTTTTTGATTACCCTTTCGCACGTAGTGCGAAGTATATTTTCAATGGGGACCTGAATGTTTCGGCTGAGGACAAGAATTATTCGGGGTTTATTTCTGTAAACCAAAGATTTAACATAACCTTAAAAAGTAATCCAAGGGCATGAGATTGCTTGATCTTGGTGGCCAGTTGACATTACCATGTCGCGAATTTTTAGCAATAAATCGATTGTCTGGTGAGATGTGTGACAAGTCTTGCTGAAAAAAATATTCTTCATATCCACATTTATCAGTTCATTCCAAAGATATTCTTCACCATATACTTTTCACCACCAGTAAGAAGAATACCATCATCATCTTAAAAACGATAAGATCCTTTCACTCCTTCAGCCCAAACATCGCACCATATACCGACTTTCTGAGAATGAAGAGGTAACTAATCACTTAAGGATTTTCATCGACCCAAACCCTGCAGAAATGTTTATTTACAAACCCGTTAAGTCAAAAGTGCGCTGCGTAGGAAAAGATTATTAAAAAAAATAGAAGGAAAATATAAGAGTTATATATATATATATATATATATATATATATATATATATATATATATATATATATATATATATATATATATATATATATATATATATATATATATATGGTGTCCCAAAAAAACGTATACACACTTTATTTTCTGATAAATTAATCATACTGCATTTTTTTCATATTGATCTAATTTAAAAAAAATGGCTGCTATCAGACTTAACTGTGAGCAACGGAAATTTATCCTGAAGTTTTGCTGGAAATACGAGAATGCGGTTGAAGTCCAAAGATAGTTCAGGCGAGAATTTTCGAGTTTTAAGTTCAATTAACCTCCACAACTGAACTTACTAGGCAACTGAGAAGCCACATGTTACTGAAGAACATCATGTTAATTTATTAGAAGTCACAGTGTAGTGTGGCTTACCTGAAACGGATTAATTGAACCGGTATTTTTTGATGGTACTGTAACTGGTGCTGTTTACCTTAATTTGCTACAGGAAGCAGTGATCCCACTCATTCGGGAAGCTTTTTAGGGTAAGAACTTTTATTTTCAACAAGATGGTGACCGGCAGCAATCAATGCATTAAGAGTAGCGATTGAAAGATAATGCGGACAAATACCAATGGAAATGATTCTCGATGTTTACATCTCGTTATCATCAATGGCTGGACCACCACGGTGGGCAGTTTCAAAACAGGTTTTAGTCAAAATAAAGGTTGTGTTTTTTTAAAGTGTGAATACATTTTTTGGGACACCCTGTTGTTATTATTGATATACAATAATTAACTATATTATTAAACACACGTAGTACAACTAGATGAACTGTGTCTCGTTCCATTAACTAGGAGGAAAAATTCACCCATATCTTAAGACCGATTTCATTCTTTAAGAACTCATCAGTTCAGCTTGGATGTTTTTCTCTCGAAGTAATCGACTTCGACTTCTTCAGCCAGGTTTTTTAGTTAGCCCGGAGGTTCCTACTAATTTCTAATGAAATTTTGACCCTGAGGTGGGCACTTTTTGGCTTGTGGGGGTCTCTAGCTGACCCTTGAGCGAAGTAATCGAACCAGACACAGTCGTTAATTCCAAATATCGGACAATTAAGGTGAACGTTATACGGTAACGCCGCCTAGAGGTGGACGTGCTACTAGAATATTTCGAATATTTTCAGAATATTTGTTGCCCATATTGGGCGCGCCTTTCCATGGTGAATTGACACTACATAAGGACCACAGCGATATATGAGTGAGATTTATATTTTAAACAGTTATGTCGCTTTCAAGTTTCAAAGTTCTGACGTTCTTATTGGTGAAATTTTTATTATATTGGCGAACAATAAATGTAATGTTATGAAACATATCGCTTATTACATTAATTCTAATTTCAACCCAACACCTAACCAAACACCTAACTAACCTTATTTTACTGAATGGTCTTATTTTGACGACCTTGCAAATACGGTCTAACTACTAACTATTATCCGCTTACATTACGGGCCTCCTTTTACTTCCTCATTTAATTGCTATAGAGGACTTGACTAAACTTGAAGAGATTTACCACTAAACACCAAAACGCTTTTTTGAACTTCTCGACGCACGTTTCGCTAACCATGTTAGCATCATCAGGAGATGATTTAATCTGATTAAATCATCTCCTGATGATGCTAACATGGTTAGCGAAACGTGCGTCGAGCAGTTCAAAAAAGCGTTTTAGTGTTTAGTGATAAATCTCTTCAAGTTTAGTATTTCACACCAAAGATTCCAACAGAAGAATTGATATAAAGGATTTGTTTAATTACCTATTACGTCCTCAAACAATATATACAGTGTGTCGCATTTAAGATGAAGACACCCCCATATTTTCGATATTTGAAGGAATACAAATTTGAATTTATACACAGTTATACAGATGCATGTTCACATATTTGAAGATAGAGTAGAGCGGGGCTAGTTAATTATAGGGGCAAGTTGTGCAATCAAAATATCTTGAAAACTAAGCAACCTGCAACAAAAGTGTGGCGAAAAGAAGGGGTTATGGGAGAGGAATACTAGCGCGACGGTCAATTGCTGTCCGGTGCTCCGATGAAATAAGAGAACGCTTTGTTTTTTTTTCGGCGTAATAAAAATGACCGGTCATCATAATGTTTCTACTATACTCGTATAAAAACAATTAATAAGGACCACGTAAGTATTTAAAGTTACTTAATTATTGTTCTTTCGATTGTAGATGGTTATTTATTTTTAACTCTTATGATTTTTTATAACTTAATTTTTATTGTCTTGCCTCAATTGGGGCTGGTTGAATAACGCGTGTTCAATGCTTGCTCAACTAGCCCCACTAGATGTTCATTGTAGAAAATCAAATTTTTCTTTAATAAATTAATAACCATCATTGAATTTGTGCATGTGACGATTCTACACAAAGTTTATTAATTAAAATTACTTATAATGATAATTGTATTAATGATTATTATTACATTTTAGAATGCGTACATATAAAAGAAATACCTCAAAAGGTTTAGTTATTAGTCAACAATGGAGCGATACAGCAAAAGCTGTAGAGGAGGAAAAACGGAGTGTAAATGCTGCAGCCAAACAATTTAATATTAACAGGATAACTTTAAAGAGATATATATCTAAACTAAAGTCTGAAGGTTGTGCTCTATCCATTGGTTATAAAACCTCAAGACAAGTATTTTCCTAAGAACAACAAGTTTCCTTGAATAAATATCTGCTCCAAATGGCGTCGATTTTCTATGGGAATTAAAATAAATAGCACTTACAAAGGAATAATTATTTTATTGTATGGGAAAACTTTTTTTGCTAATTGATGAAATTTAGGAAAAAGTATACAACAATAATTTTCATAATACAAATAATTAACTATCAAATAAGATCTCTATCAACTAGTCCTCGATCTGTTCGAATACATTTTTCAATTCACTTACGATTCTGTTTAGCTACTCATCTAAATTCCGGGATGCTTGTTTCTTGAGAGGCTTGCCTTATTCTGACACAAAGTTCATCTCGATTTCTGATCCTTGTTTCATAAATACCCTTCCCCAAAAACAAAAATCGAGGGGTCTAATATCGTGAGACTTCGAAGGCCACAGTACAAAAGGACAGTTTCTTCCTATGTGTTCATATATTTTTTTCCTTTATTTGGGTTTTTCGCCACTATCTAAAAACAAAAAACCAAACGGAGACAAATTTCTCAGTGATTCTTTTTTGTAATAAATTTGCCTAACGAACAAAATTTTAAAGATATAAATATGTTATAAAAAATTTTACAAACTTTTAACGTTAACGTTTCGGAGGGTACTCTCCCACCATTTCCAAAACTAAACTAAAAAATAAATTATATTAATTTGTAATATATAAAGTAACGAATGAAAGTAAATATATTTGTTTGTATATGTCAACGATACTTACATTGACAACAATAGATTTTCATGACAGTGACATACTACCAAAAAATATATATAGGTAATGTTTACTGTGTGATTGTTTATTGTACTGATTGGGTATTCAAATATTTAAATGTGTTTAATTGTATTCTTTAGAATCGGGAACCATATTGAATTTAAATCTACCGAAGGCATAGCAATACAGTTATTTTTATTTAAATTAATTATAGCGGTTTCTTTTAATCTTCTGTATTTTGTTACCGATTCTTTTAATACCATTTTGGAATTATTACAATTGATTTTATGACCCGATTCCCATGCGTGTTGACAAATTCTAGATTTAATAAAATCGCCCTTTCTAAGAAGGTTTCTCTTTTACTCTAACATCTAACGGTCTAGATGTCTCACCTATATATTTGACACATTTGCAGGGAATTTTATAAACCACATTTTTGGTATTTTGTTGTATATTGTTTGGTTTAGTGTTTGTTTATGGAGATCTAAGAGTATTTTTTGTTTTAAATGTCGGTCTTATGTTGTATTTATTTCCTACTCTTTTAATTGTGTCAGATATACCGCGTATTTTAGGTATTTTTGATATTTTTTGAGTTTTAGATAGTGGCGAAAAACACAAATAAAGAAAAAAAAAATTGGCTTTACAATTTATAACCCAGTGAGCATTACCTCTGGCCCAGTATCTACAGTTTTGAGACGATACAACCCCATTAGTGGTGAATATAGCCTCATCAGTAAATATAATCTTCAGAAAATGTCTGTCATTTTAAAAAATTACCTTGGGCACAATAACAATAATCTAATATTTTATTAATAACCTTCTTTCAATGTATATAAGAACTTCAGTTTATAGGGCTTGATTTTATGACGAACGAAACATCTTCTGATTTTATCCTTGCTAATATTCAGTTGAGACGATAAATCTCGAAGGCTCATGAATGGATTTGCCGCCAATATATTGTTATCCTCAGGATACAGGTGTATTCGATAAAGTTAACCTTTTTGATGGATTTTTAATAACACTGTTAGTTTCACTGAAAAGAGCATTTACAGTGGCTGCTTTTCTATGAGTATTAGGAGCACTTTGGGGATGGCTCATATTAAACTCTGCAGCAACTTATCTGCTACTACGAAAAAATCAACAAACATGGGCATGTCATGGACCAACTCAATGGTATTTTAATTATGTGATCACTAACTAAAACTTAACGCAATAAACTCAAAGTTTAATATAACTGACGATTTAACAGTAGTGTCAGATTATTACTTTCCATGGCACACTAATTTTTAAGTAAAAAAATAAACTTTTAAAAATTTTGTGTATAGACGAAAATAATGAAAAAAATAAAAATATGAATTTTGTCATGAAACTCGGTATGTGGGATTAAAATATTATTCTGAACAACTTTCTCTAATAACATTTTTTGGATATCTCTAACGCGAAGCAAAATATCGAGAATTGACCCTGTTTGTAAATTCGTAGTAGGCAGAGTTTAAAGTTCAGATTTCAATGGGTATGTTAAAAAATTTAACTTATCATCCTGTATGACTGTGCAAAAATTTAAATCTATATTCCATTAAATAGCGAAAATATGGGGGTGTCTTCTTATTAAATGCGACACTCTCACTCTATGCTCACAGTTAAATGCTCACTCTCACTATGTATATATATATATATATATATATATATATATATATATATATATATATATATATATATATATATATATATATATATATATATATATACATAGATCTAATTCAATTCTAGTTCACCACAATTCTATATGACGTGCTTTATAATGTGCTGTAAAAAGAAGCATCCGTCTCAAACTAAATATGTCGATTAACAGATTAATGAGCACCATTTTGAAAACCTTAGCAATAGCTTTTTCTGCAGATAGAACGCTGTCACCTGCTACACCTCTGACCTGTAACGGTGAAACCATATTTCATCTGCTGAAATAAACCGTTGAAGAATCTAAGAAGAATCGCGTTTTAATAAGTTCATTCGAATACATCCTTGGTCGACTATTAAGAAACCCAGCATCCGTTGAGTGGAAAGCTTTTTCATAAAATATCGCATAAAATGTAGTGGACATGGAATTTTGAAATATTTACAACACCAGCCAACTTGCAAAACTTCAGTCTCTTTTACCGAAGATGATAATTTAAATTGGGAAAATCCAAATCCCTATTTATTATACCCGATTTTTTGTTTGTTAATAGTGTTCTGGTACTCGACCAGAATTTCTCGCCTGATTTTCCTCTCTACGATTCCTGACTGTTTTTAAAACTTAAACTGGCGACGAAACGAATGAAATACTATTTCTGGTATCAAGTTAGCATTGATAACATCTTTGGAAGTGATTTCTAAAACTGGGTACAAAATTGTTGTATACAAAATTACGGGAACTATAAATTCATATTAAAAATTACCAATTCGATATATCCAAAAAGAATATTGCCTTTGCGGTAAGTCACCCTGTATAAAACACGTTATTTCAGCTGTTGTTCCCAATTTAAATGCCACCACCCATACAGAAGTCCTCTGGTTTCTTCCGTTGCCGAGATCCCATGTAAAATTTTATTAATCCACTTAAGAGGCCATAAAATTTATCATTCTAATTAAGTCCTTTTGGCACTGCCACATTACCCATTACTACCCCATAAACGTCAACTAAATGACCTGCATAGAAGACGTCGATGAAATTTATACGCTTTTGAAAAATTTAATAAATTCTACATTATTAGCTGTTGCGGTAGGACGACGACAGATCAGCTTCGTAAATGGCTGTAAAACAAACCAACCTATTAATTCTTCAGGGTGTGTCTTCTTTTATTGTTTTATTAGTGTTAGATTGTATCAGTACCGACCAGTTTGGTCAGAATCATGTATATATATATATATATATATATATATATATATATATATATATATATATATATATATATATATATATATATATATCTGAATTAGTTGCTTTAAAATTATTGGGATTACAAAAAGGATTACCCCAAAGAATCGGCATTATTTTTGCAGTTTTTATTCCTGTTATATAGCATATCGACTGTGAGTTTGCTTCCAAGATGAATTATGCTCAAATAGAAGTTTAAACTTATCGCAACCAATTCCAATACAAACGAATCGAATCTATTTTGAAAATAGATACTGATTTAATTAACCAAAATATTAATCAATTCTTCTACTGGTACCTTCGGTGTTAAACAATACACTCGAAGAGATTTGCCACTAAACACCAAATTCATCGCTAGTCATGTTAGTATCGTCAGGAGATGATTGAATTTATCAAATCAGATATTCAATAATTAGATTGAATCATCTGCTGATGATGCTAACATTGTTAGCGAAACAAGCTTTGAGAAATTTAAAACAATGATTAGGTGTAGTGGTAAATATCTTTTCGAGTTTAGTATGTACTAAAGTACTAAACTATTAAGTTTAGTATCCCAAATTGACAACAATAATATCATGCTATATTCCATCTGGCATATACATCATAAAGTTTGACATTGTTGACTGTATACGTACTCAGAACGTTTCGTTATACGGACGCAGTTTGCATTGTTCAGTGACTTGAAAATGTCATCTCAGTCAAAAAAATAGAATTAACTCGTGAGAATTTTCATCTGATGATTTACTATGACTTTAGACATGGATTATCTCAACAACAGCACATCAATCAACTCACTTCGACCTTTGGCTATGAAGTACCATCTAAATTCACTGTATATCATTGGTTTAGTAAATTCAATCGTTGCCGTCGTTCCCTTACGGGCGAATTTAAGGGAGGTCGTCCAAAGTCGGTTGTTGTGCCAAAAAACATCGATACTATGCGCGAACTGATAAAACAAAATCATCATGTGACATACCATGAGTTTGAGGCATCTCTGGACATTAGTATGACAAGCATACACAGAAAATGGCCCATGTCGATTGGTGCAAAGAAATGCTCAAAAAATACAACTGTGGTGCATCAAAAGCCATGTATAACATCTACACAGGTGACGAATCTTGGATCTATGCATATGAGCCCGAAAGTAGACAGTAGTTTACTACTGTATCGGTCTTTCAAAACGAGCCAAACCCAACAAAAGTTGTTCGCGCAAGAAGCACTCCGAAGCAAATGCTCGCCTATTTTTTAATGGGATAAATGGGATTTATTTTTTAGGATTATGGGCCCTTCATGTTTTTGGGATAATAAATAATTTGGGATAGTTTTTGGATAATTTCTCTAGTCTTCTCATAAAATTGTACTGTAGATGTGGCATTTTCATTTCAAGCTGAAACGGATAGATATATACTGTCAAAATTGACTATTAAGGCCAATGTCTGCGTTAATAACCTCGTCGTGTCACTCCCCTCTTCACTCTTTGACGAAAAGTGTGTATATGTCATTCGCTATTTAGTTTTATTGAGCAAACGGGGCGTACGGTCAACGACATCTCTCGGATTAGATATGGTAATATTTTGGCATTTTCAAGTTTTGTTCGCTACGAGTGAAGAGTCCAATTGAGCTTAGTTGGACTCTCCAATTTTCTATTATCATTTGTCTGATGTCCTCTTATACTGTTTCTTCCCATTCTGAGTCGCGATCTCTGACATTTTTCACGGAATTTATTTTACAGTTTCTGCCTTATCAGTTTTTTTGTCAGCTGTTCTTACTACTGCAGATTTTTAAATTTTATCACCATACCACCACCATTGTCCAGGTTTAAAGGTTACTATATATTTGCTGTAACTGGTCTATATTGTAAATCTTACAGTGATATCTTGAAGGTACCGAAATACACACATACTTATATAATTATCAAAGAAACAACCAGAAAAAGAATTATTAAAAAATCTTTAAAATATTTAAATAAAATATTCGTTAACTTTATTATGGAGGACACAATATTCCTCAGTAATTCGGAATTGAAAGCTCGTTGATGACAGATCAGTATTGGCATAGTAGTCCGCATTGTAATAAGCAAGAATGTAAAATTAGACAAGGAATTGCCTCTCGGTCACACAAGTTCGTGACTCGCCAATAGATAGGCTTTTCGAGAGAGTTAAGGTTAAGCACAACCAAAGGTTAATAGCTCAAGGAATTTCAAACTACTAAGAACAGATATTCGAAACCTAAGTTCAGATAGGTCCAGTTGCTAAATATTGTCCAGTGTATTGACGCATCTCTAATGTAAATAAACACACAGCTAAGTGTTAATTGAGCAGAAGTTATTTAGCGACATGTTGTAAATCTGATATTTTTTATATTTTGCTTTCATTTTACCTTAGCTATTTGGAGATGCTTCTAAAAAGCAGAAACCACAAACGACAAGCAGTTGGCGCCACTTATACATGGTTTAATATTTGTACATGAATAAAAAAATGATTCTCAATGTCACATAGCCGATATGTTTACTGTTATTATACTAAGTAAATTCATTAAATTCATTACTTTGACCTGTGGATCATTATGAAGAGCTACGAACATATTTGCGACTATCGATATTAAAACGTACAAATAGTATTGTTAATTCGCTATTAGCTGTTAAAAAACTGGTTATTCTACTACGCGAATCAAAAAGTATTGGTACCGGTTGACGAACAAACACCTAACTTGTAATCATAAAGTCAAAATCAAGGACGTATAGTGTAAAATATTCAAAGGAACAATCAAAATAATCAAACAAGAGGTATTTAATAATCAGTTATTAACACTTTTTTCAATCCCTTTACTTGAAAGAAATATTTTCATCATCTGCTCTTCAATATCCAGATTCTTATACAATAGCTTCAGTTTGAAGTTAAACTAATTTCACTATTTGCCTTATCATTTACAGCCTGAAACAGTCTTCTGAGTACCCTTCTTTGAAATTCGGCAAGCATATTTTATATTTTCTTTGTGAGAGTCCACCATAAATGATTACTGACTGAGTGAATGTTTTCTAGATCTTATATTTTATTGCCCCTCATAATGCGATCTCTGATAACTCTTGCAATTTTATTTTCATATAGTTTGCTTAAACTTTAATTAATTAAAGCAAGAAGAACAATTAATGCAAGAGTACCGCAATGTAGTGTACTAGGACCTATCCTATACCTTTTGTACACAGGTGATATTCTTAGACTGGAAAATGACACTATAGAAACGTTTACAGATGACACTGCTATATTATCAGTAGGTAATGACGAAGATGAAGCAGCAGAAAAATTGTAGGTATCAGACGACAAAATAAATTAACAATTGGACGAAAAAGTAGAGAATCAAATTAATTAAATCAAACTCTGTATTAGTTGACTTTACAAACAGAACTAATCAACATATATCCATTAGCATAAATAATAAATTAATTGCAATTCCAAATACTACTAAATATATTAGTATTGTCCTTGATGCTCTGGCTACGCTGGAAAGCCCCTATCAAAAATAAAAAAGAATAACTTACTATTAAACATATAAAATTATACTGGTTACTTGGAAGAAATTGCACACTAATTCTCCATAACAAGCTTATGTTATATAAGCAGATACTTAAACCGGTATGGACCTATGGAATTGGGGCTGTGCCTGTCAGAGCAACATGCAAACAATTTAAAGGTTATAGAATAAAGTACTAAAAACATCGTAAATGCACCGAAGCAGTAACCTCTCTCGGGATCTGGAATAGATACTGTTGAACAAGCCAGATCCAAAGTTGCCAGGAGTTATGGACAACGACTCATCCAACATGTTAACATCGACGCGATCCAGCTCCTTGATAATGCAGGATTAACAAGAAGACTCTAAAGAATTAAGCCCTTTGAGTTAGTTCAGTGATGTGAAAAAGCAGAACATTGTGCGTCTTAATGTATACGTGTGTAGTTTTAGTATATCTAGTATATTAGAAATCTAATTATAATGAGTAAAAGCTTAGTTCTAGGTTTTCCAAGTAATATTATAAGTTAGATGAAATTTTATTATTGATCTTTATGATTTGATTGTAATGTTCGTGAATACCCTATTCCCTATTGTCTATTTGTAATATAAAAAAATATATATAATTTTCATTTAAGTAAATTCATTCACAACTTAATCTATCATCACCAATTATCCAGCTCTGATCTCTTTATATTTCTGGATAGGATCTTTTCACTTTCATTTTTATTTAATTATAATCATTATACCAGATCTGTAAATATAAAACCGGAATTTGCCCATAGATGGCCCTAGCTGCCAATGTAATTACCGTCAAACCGCGCCATTTCCTTTTCGAAATCTGACAAAGATTTCCAACTCACAACAATACAACTTTCATACAACAGCACGGTTTATAGCGGTTTATAACGTTGAAGATGTCGAATTTTCTGACTGGAAACTACGATTTGCGGACAGGTTTGATTTCCTATTACCATTTGAAGAAAACTGCTGCAGAATATCATCGAATGCTTGTCGAAGCTTACGGTGACCATGCTCTTGGTAAATTACAATGCTTTGAGTGGTTTAAATAAATTCAAAAGGAAGACTACCGAAAATGTTTGAAAACAGCGAATTGGAAGTATTGTTGGATGAGGATGACACTCAAACGCAACAATAACTCGTAGATCAATTAATTGCGACACGAGAAGCCGTCTCTATACGTTTGAAAGCCATGGGAAAGATCCAGAAGATAGAAAAATGGGTTCCACAAGAACTGAAAGAAAGACAGCAGAAAAACCGAAAAACCACTTGGGGAATGCTGTTCACCTGGTACAAAATAAAGTCATTTCTCCATCGAATTGTGATTGGTGATGAAAAGTGGATATATTTTGAGAATCCTAAGCATAAAAGATCATATATAACTCCAGACAAACTATCAACATCGACTACAAGGCAAAATCGCTATGGACGGAAGACAATGCTCTATGTTTGGTGGGATCAGAAGGGTGTGATCTATTATGAGCTGCCAAAACCTGGCGAAACCGTTAATACTGAACGCTATCGATAAACAACAATAACAACGACACAGCAAAACTGGTCAAGGAAACGATTGGGGCGTTTAGTTGGGAAATACTTTCGCATGCGGCTTATTCACCAGACTTGGTTCTGTCCGATTATTACTTATTTGCATCGATGAAACCCGATCTTGCTGAGCAGAGCTTCACTTCTTAAAAAAGTGTATGAAAATGGCTCGATGATTGATTTGTCTTAAAAGAGTAACAGTTTTTTTGATGTGGCATCCACAAATTATCAGACAGTTGGAAAAAATCTATAGCTAGCGATGGGCAATACTTCGAATATAATATTTTTGACCACTTTCATACAATGAACGAGTATTTTCTATACAAAATTCCGGTTTCATATTTACAGATCTGTGTTAATAATTTTTTCGATGGTGTTAATAAATTTATGACACCTGCATATTCTGCTATGATTTTTTTTTATTTTATCACTGTTTCAACCGTTTCACCGATGAGTTTGTTCGTTAAGTATTAGTTTTATTAGATAAATCATCACTTTATTGGTTCTTCTTTCATATCTCTGTTATGTACTTTTGCTATATCCTGTATTCCCATCTCAATATCTTTTCTTAACATTTCTTATTCTATAACCAATTTTTACAAGATTTTAATGTGGGGTTACCTATTTGTAGGCAGACCCTTAGTCGTGTTCTGAATTGTTCCGATCATTAATAAATCAGATATGGGAGTCAAACAATGTTCTCGATGTTCTCGATAACAAAAACCAAGTCGCTGAGAATTAACATCAGAAATTTCAGCCCTTTCTTCCTCAACAGATCACCCATAGAAGATGTGCAGAGTTTTGTATATTTGGGCAGCATTCTCACAAAAAATGGAGGTGCAGATCATGATGTCAAAAGCAGAATACGAAAAGCTCAAGGAGCTTTTGGAACTCTAACACCTGTATAGAGATCAACACAGTACTCAACGCAAACAAAAATTCGCATATTTAACACCAGTGTTAGGGCGGTCTTATTCAACGGATGTGAAACGCGGAAAATAACAAAGACAATAACAAAAAAACTTCAGGTCTTCGTAAATAAATGCTTGCGTAAAATACTCAGTATATTTTGGTCGAACAAGATTCCAAACAAAGACTTGCTCCGTCACAAGAAAATTAAACACGAGATAACACTTCGTAAGTGGAGATGGATTGAGCACATGCTCAGAAAATAAAACAACTTTATAGCCAAAATAACATTGGACTGGAATCTGCAGGGTAAGAGAGGTATTGGAAGGCCTACACAGATTTGGAGGAGAACTATCAATGATGAAATCAAAAGAGTGAACATGTCCTGGTAGGAAGTCAAGGTTCTGGCGCAGAACCAGATGGCGCGTTTTATTGAAGCCCTATGCTCCGCGTAGGAGTTGAAGGACCACATAGGGGAAGTCCGGGCATAGCGAATAGGCCAGGCAAAGTGAATACCCTTCACTATTTCAAAATAGCGCATGCAAGCACACCTTTCGCATGCCACGATGTCCGTCCCCCACTCCTCATTGGTAAACAGATCACGTGTCATTTGAGAAAAAAATAATAAAAATTAAAAAGTGATAGTTTATTATGATATTTCAAGGTACGTATTTTCAGAATTACTCATGTACATGTGGTGTTACTGTTTTGGCTTGTTTGTATCCCTAAAGTGCATGCTTTCTTTTTGAAATACTGTAAGTTTTATTGAGATGTTGGTTCTGGATTTTATTGTAGGTTAGGTTAAGTTTAACAAGTACCTATTGAGCAAAGCGAAGATGGGCAAAGTGGATACGGTATCCACTTTGCCTAGTATTATCCGATTTATTCGGTAGACATTTTAATTAATGGTTTTCATTTATGTTGTTATTGATGGTTTACAAATATAAAAGAAAAACAAATCAAGCTGAATGGAATGAGGCTGTTATGATGCTTGCAATAGCAGACTGCAATGCTGGTATTTCTGTGAAAACGATGGCAAGAAAATATGACCTACCTTATGCTACTTTGTATAGATATTGGAAAAAAAATAGTTCGACTGCTCAGCTTGGACGTTTTCGTAAAATTTTCAATGACCGACACGACGACGATCTTGAAACGTATTTGCACAACATTTTTTGTGGCTTAACCCGAGAAGATTTTTAAAGCATTATTTTACGTTTGCCCAAAAAAAAGCAGTCTCACTTATCCACAAGGTTGAGACAAAAATGAAAAAGCTGGTGATGATTGGCTTGCAGGATTTAGCATCAGAAATTCGCAAATCACTCTAAAAGTGCCAGAAGCAACGTCATTGCTAGACTTAAAGGCTTCAACTGTCCGCGAGTGAAAAGATTCTACCAGTTGTTGAATAACCAAACGAAAAAACATTTTATTGATGGTACCAGGATCTACAATGTTGACGAAACCACCATCCAAACTTCAACAAAGAAACCACCTAAAGTTCTTTCCGTCAATAGTAAGAAACAAGTTGGAGTCATTTCCAGCACAGAACATAGACAAACCACAACTATTGTTTATTGCTGCGTAAGAGGATGCAAGATCCCCTGTTGGATGGTTCTCCTACAGAGACTCGGGCAACTTACTCATCTTCAGGATGGATAACTGGAGAAATATTTCTGGAGTGGTTCAAACTTTTTGTTGGCCATGTTCGGCCGACTGTAGAAAAAAAATTTCTTTTGCTGCTATACAACCATAAAAGCCACAAACATTTCCCAATTCTAGAGTACTCAAACCAAAACAATATCGTCATCTTGTCTTTCCACCTCACAGCACAAAAAAACTGCAAGCACTGAACGTTGCTGTGTACGATGCACTAAAAATTACACAGGATGCACAGCAATTCGAGAACGTAGCAGGTGTGGCGAACGCGTGTGCTTCTGCTCCAGTGTTTAATATATTGTTGTTGCGTCATCGCGAAAATTAATTGATAAACTTTGCTGCAGTATGTTTAATGTTGTGTTTACTAAAGTATTAATCGTAGTAGCGTCTTTATTTGTGTCGTTAACCTCTTGAATTTTGGACAACGTGAACACTGAACACTGACTTTTTTGCGATTCCGGCTTGTTGTGCTGCGTGTTCAACTTCTGTTAGCCGCGCTAACCCAGGCAATTGTTGTAGTGGACACTGCCGTCGTGATTTTCACTTAAAGTGCATTAAATTGCCAGTGGTTTTGGGTTAGTTGCCCGATGACTCGGGGGTGATTTGGTCCTGTAATGAATGTAGAAAATCGGACACTAGTGAATTATTGCGGGAGCTTCTCGCAAAGGTGAACTGGCAAAGGTGAAGATGTTTCGTCTGTGCAACAACAACAATCTGGTTTGACAGACTCAGTTAAGTTCTACGGTGATAAGATAGATGATTTCAACAAGCAGATAGAGCACTTTAAAAAGGTATCGAGAAGGTTTGATAATATTCAGAGTGAGCTGGTAGCTGTTAGGAAGGAGTGCGCCGACTTGCGAGCCAGGGTGGAGTCTGCGGAGCTGCAGACACGGGAAAACAACATAGAGGTTTGCGGTATCCCGGAGGGGCGCGGGGAAAACGTCCAGGACTTGCTAATAAAAATAACTGACGCCATAAATGTAGAGATTGATAAAACTGATGTAGTAACCTGTCATAGAGTAATGTGTTTTCCGCACAAAGACACTTGAAGACCTTTACCTAAAAATATTGTGGTAAAATGTGTATCCCTAGAAAAGTTGCCAAAGCTTTGAAAAATTCTAATATTGCATCGGAGAAATTGGGATTTGATGCAAATACCAGAATTTATATAAATAAACACCTGTCACCGTACTACAAGTCAATATTTGCTAAGTCTCGGGAACGCTGTAGGGATCACCAATTCAAGTATTGCTGGGTGAAGGACTCTAAAATATTTATCAAGAAAGAGGAGAACTCTCCTCCACTCCGCATCCTATCCGAAATCGACCTTAACAATCTTCATCTCTAACTCGACTCATTAAGTATAAAACTGTAAAACGGTTTGAGATTGTCTTACTGCAATGGCTGATTACGCTGTGTCTATCTTCTATCAAAATACCAGAGACCTAAAAACAAAATGCGTTGACTTCTTCCAAGCAATTTGTAACGCCGATTATGATATTATTTGCATAACAGAAACGTGGTTAAAACCAGAAATTTCGGACAGTGAGTTATTTCCTCAGGGATATTCGGTCTTTCGATTGGACAGAAATCCCATAACGACGGGCAAGCGGGACGGTGGTGGAGTCTTGTTGGGAATTCGTGAATCATTCAAAGGTAGCACCTTAACATATCTGTGCGGCAACGATAATATTGTGGAGGACTTATGGATCTCTATCGCTTTAAGGAGAGAGATGAGGCTCTTGATATATACTGTTTATATTCCACCGTATGCCTCTTTAAATAATTATGCAGCATTCTTTACCAAATTGGAAAGAGTATTAGAGAAATATCACAAAAGTGATATACTTGTGGTCGGTGACTTTAATTTGCCTCATCTCGGATGGACGCAAGCTTCCAGTGACTTGCCTCTACTACCAGGCAGCGCGACAGACCCAGTGAGTTTAAGTTTTCTTGACTTCTACTCTAGTAATTTAGACCAGTTTAATAATATTCTTAATGTATGTATTAATCTTAATATATTATGACCTGCAAGTGATAAGTATTGGCTATGTTCTGTAGATTAAGTTAAGCTTTGTTAAATTGTGTTATCCTGTAATAGGACAGGTCACCTGTCTGTTGGATAACCCTATTATTTAAATAAATAAATAATTAAAAAAAATATACTTTGAACAAGAAATCAGTCGATTCCAGATTATTTGCTCAACATATTTGAAATTCACGCTACCTTCAAAAATACCAAATGAAGAAAATTCACTCAAATGTTATTCCAATGACATAATACTACAGCCTTCTACTCCTCTACCTGTGTCTTATTTGAGTCCATGCAAAATAAGACCCAACTCCTCATGTTCCCATGGGGACTCGCAAAAGAAAAATTCAGAAGTCTGAGATGCTTATCAGCACTCCTATAATGGAAGAACAGAAAGCTAAATATATTAAAGCAAACACCAAAGTTCTGGAAAACATTGACAAAAATTTAAAAACAAAACCAAAGACTACACGAAAGAAAAATATTAAAAGTACCAAAGATGTTATAACGACCAAAAATACTAAAGTTAAGGAATCTAAAATCAAAAAAAAATGTTGAAAACCACTCATGCTATTTTTGTGGAGAAGATTACATAGAAATCAATAGGCAGCCATTTGATGATTGGATCCAGTGCAATTCATGTAATCAGTGGAGTTAAGAAAAATACACGGCTTACGAAGGGTAAGGCATATTTCCTTGTGACAGCTGCACTAATAACAGAGTAGTTATATTCATCATTAATGTCATTCTTCTTATGTTGATTTCGGTAATTGTGCTTTAATTAACCGTGTGTTCACTTTTCCCTATGGCCCTATCCACTTTACCCGGTGGGTTGGGCAAAGCGGATAGCGGTACCAATTACAATACTATTAATAATTTTAAGTAAATTGTTGATGTTATTTAATTTTTGTTGATTATATTCAAAACATTAATAAATACTGATTCATACTCAGCTATTATTTTATTTCTGTGTCTATTAATTTTCTTGTCATAGGTCATCAAAGCTTAAGGTGTCCGCTTTGCACTGACTTCCACTATATATTACCTATTTGAATAACTCAATAATTTTATTGCACTTGTTTTCAAAAGTTGGACATGATTTTGTAGAGTAAAATAGATAGCTAGATAGTATTTTGGTGGGATCATTTTATTACAGAGTATTACACGATTCAATTACGTGTACGTAACGTCAAAACATGTTATCAATATAATTCATCGAAAGTGGCAACAATACATAGATTAGTTCACGAATTCGATCGTTATGAATTACTATTAATGACTAATCACAAATTTTATTATTTTAGAGACTAGTTGTGTGTTAATAAATCAAGCACAACTGATAATGAATTAACTTTTATTTGTAAAGGGTTATCTATTTTGTGCTTCGGAAAATAAAATTAAAAAAAGCACAAAAAGAATTAAGTTTTTCGTTTTATTCTTTGTCATTATATGTGGAATACATCATTTATATATCCACCACGTGACCGCTTGCACAACTCAATCCTTTTGAGGTAATTTTCAATGACTTTTCCGAACATTTGGGCTGGTATCTTGGCCATTAAATCCATGAAATCTTCAATCTCTGGCCAAAAATAATCGATTATCCTACGGCTATAGAGCTCAGAATTGACGTTAATAGTTATTCCTTCTTCGTTTTCGAAGAAGTACGGGCCAATAACACCACCAAACCATAACGCGCACCAAAAAGTTACCTTTTGCTGATGCAATGGATTCTCCACAATTACTTGTGGGTTTTTGGAGCCCCGTATACGGCTATTTTACTCATTTACATATCCGCCGAAAGTTTAAGCACCCAATCGGCGTACGCTCGGCGCATTCCATGATCGGCGGGCTCTAATTCCTGCGTGAGTTGAACTTTGTAAGGATGAAGATGCAAGTCCAAATGGAAAATACGCCATAATGTACCGTAAGACAAGTCCACAGACTGCGAACACCGAGGTATCGATAAATTGGGATCTTCAGCCACAATTTCACTAAAAGCAGCGATATTTTTCATCAAGCGAGCGTTACGATTATGCACCTATCTAAGCACATTCGTAACAGACCTAGAATTTTCCAATTTCTTGACTGTGTTGAAAATTGTGCACCCAGAAGGACGATTATGGCGACCACATTCTTCTCGTAAGGCACGAAACAACTCTAATGCGTTGTTCGGTGGTTAAACGATCCATATTGTAAAATGGTAAACCTTAACTAAACAAATCACACTTTGGTTGCCATTCAAATTTCACAGTTGTCA
The DNA here is from genome assembly GCA_031761425.1 of Cosmopolites sordidus. Classification (NCBI taxonomy): domain Eukaryota; kingdom Metazoa; phylum Arthropoda; class Insecta; order Coleoptera; family Curculionidae; genus Cosmopolites; species Cosmopolites sordidus. The sequence goes on along the minus strand of JARFXV010000041.1, from coordinate 1,218,929 downwards.
AATATGTATTTTCCGAACCACGAAATGGATAACCCTATATTATATCCAGGGATGGACACAGTAGTATCTTACTTTGTTGTTAAAATGTATTTACTAGTTGAAGCGATATTTCCGAAAAAATATTCCCAATACGTCTTAAAGTAAAAGTAATTTTGCATCATGTGATGTTGATATTTATTTGGGAACGCAATTTTAAGCTACCAAAAGAAGAAATTGAATGAATATATTGTGTTGATGCAAAAATTCACATTATTTTGAGACAAATTTTCTTTACTAAAACTTACGTTTAATTAATGTAACATGTGCTGTTCTGTTTGATGACCTTTCTCCACGTCTCTGGTAGCTGCATAATTCAGCGCTCATAGAAATTCTGAAGTTTTTGACTAAAGAACTGATCCAGGTGATTTTTCAAGTCTTCCAAGAAAGTTTTTACCATCTAAGTTGTTTTGAAACGATTTAAATAAATAGTAGTCATAGGACGAAGGCGCAAGATCGAGAGATTATGGTGGATGGACCAAAATATACCAGTTGTAAAAGTTTGTATCGCGCGGCCAAATATACGTGTGGTCCTGTATTGTCTGAATGGATCGCAATACCTATTCTGTTGGCTAATTCAGACCACTTCAGAGTAGTTGTGAGCAGTATTTCTCCAGTATTGTTCAGCTCATAATAAACGATTCCCCCCAGTCCCATGAAATGCAAGGTATAACCTTCTTCAGATATAAACTGGCTTTTGTGCGGGTTGAAGAGACATCTCCGCGCTGACACTATGATCTCTTAGGCTTAACATAATTATACATAAGCTATTTTTCATCACCTGTCCACTCACTTTAAAAATTGATCGATTCCATTGAACTTAATACAGAGGAAATCGCAAGAAGAAATTCAGTCTCAATTTGTTTTCCTTTAGTTCATGCGGCACCTTGCTAACTATTCCAAATTAACGTAATTGCCTTGCCACAAAGAAATGAGGCTTATTTCAAGAATTTCTTTGATCTCTTGACTTCTTCTATATCGATCGCTTTCATATCGCGCCAATATTTCGTTCGGTCTTCGGCCGATCGTCCAGAATCGCTAAGATTAAACTTGATTTCACGAAACTTTCTACACCACGCACATAAAATTGTCAACTACAACCTTAAAGTACACAGCGTATACGTTATTTTGTGTCTGCAAAGCATTCTTACCTTTTCGGGCATAAAAAGCATATGTCGAAAATCTTCCATATTTTCTATTATTTTTAATACATAACAAAATTAGAAAAACAATCAAAATAACAACATGCTTTCCTCAGTACTGGCTAAAATTTCCTCTGCCAAACAAACATCAACACTTTACACGTTTGAAGTAGGTAACAGTTAATGCACAATGCCATCTAGCGCTAAAGGCAGGACCAACTTTTACATGAATCCATTAATTTTGCTTAACTGTGAGGGGTATTTTTTAAATAATGTCCGTTTGCGAATGAGAGTGACAATGAGAAATCACCGCCAGCGCGCTTACGTATCTCCTCCCAGCAAGTTTTGCGCCCGTTTAAGTGCCATTTGCAGCCGTATCGTTTGTCCGTGTGCTGAGCTGTAGAAGTTTATGATGTTTAAGCAAATTGAGTCACCCGCCGACTTTAATTCGATTTTTGCGTGCAAGAAATTTGGCAGCAGCGGAAATTCACCGTCAGATTTGTGAGGTTTAAGGTGATAATGCTTTGAATGACAGTAAAGTTCGAAAGTGGGTGAGAATGTTCAAGGACGGGCGGGTTGTGAAGGCCCTGGCCGACCTGATTTCTAAAAATTTAGTTCGTGATGTGCAAAACAAATTTCGAGTCCGACAATTCACAATTTCAAAGTTATCAAGTGAATGTCCACAGGTTTCAAGGTCAATTTTGTACACCATTGTTTCGGAGAAACAGAATTATTGAAAATTGTGTTCTCGGTGGATTCCGAAGACTGCTTTCTGATGATCACAAAACGAAAAGATTGGATTGTGATTTATCGTTTTTGACTCGATACAATCAGGAACGAGATGAATTGTTAGACCACATCCTTACAGGAGATGAGACTTGGGTGCCTCACATCTCTACTGAGTCCAAGTAACAGTCAATGAAATGGCGACACACATCGTCGGCAACCAGAGTAAAACCCAAACACACAATTTCCGCACGAAAGATCATGGCAAGGGTCTTTTGGGACAGGAAAGAGATTTTGATAGTAGATTTTATGCCGAGAGGTACATGATGCGTATTGTGTCACCTTGAGAAAACGCCGCCATGCCATACAAAACAAGCGTCTTCCGGTGTGATGTTGCTCCATGACAATGTAAGGACCTTGCAACCACTGATTTTCACTTGTTTCGATACTTAAGAGAGTTCTTTGGTAGTCAACGGTTCAACGACGACAAACAAGTTAAAACTTCAGTCTAGGATTGGGCTTCTTCACAGACGGCGGATTTCTTTGACGCCAGAATTTAAAAACTTGCTGAGCGATATGACAAATGTTTGAACAAACATGGAAGTTATATAGAAAACAAGATAAAAGTATGTAGAATATGGAAAAAAAGATTTAATGATATTTACAATATTTTTCTTCTTACTGAAAAACGGAAAACTGTGATTGAATTTTTGCCTAAAAGTAATTACTACTGTAAATAAATAACATTTTCTAATTCATTTAAAAAATCAGAACGACCCCACATGTATTTCAGAAGGTGTTTGATTTCAAATACCAAAATAAAATTAACAGATATCTGGTTTCAAACCGAAGAATTTTCGTAGAAATAAAAAATGTGTTTGTTTGATTTTGGTGTTAACGTAGATACGCTATAGTTATAACTACAATTATTCGATAATGGACATCTCTTCTAAGAATTATCGACAAATATTTAGATTGCTGATTACTGGGGATTTTGATATCTGTATTTAAGAGTGGGGAAACAGTATGTAAATATGTTTAAACAGTTCAGCAACTGTAAACTTCATAATATTAATCCCACAAATAAATGTATTTCTTGTATAATATTAGATTACAGTCTAAAGGTATTTTCTTTCCTAATCCTCTGTCATACAACTATGATCAAAAAGTAAGGTAGCTTAAACTAGCCCCATCTCAGTGTTATTGTCTAGTTTTCAAAACAGTTTTTATGCTCTGCTCCTGGCTTTAATCGACTTAAAACGAAGTCCACAAAACGGTTTGTTTTTTCAGTTAAGGGAACAGGAAAAGTCACACAGTGTAACATATGGTGAAAATGGTGTTGATGGAATGATGTTTGTTTGATGTATAGCGAAAAAGAGACAAATAATTATTGTGATATGCGATGATTGTGAGGCAAAATCCATTAATTGTTTTGCTACAAATCTGGACGTTTTTTCAAATAAACTCTAACATTTAATTGACAATTACTCAGTACCAGATCCTTGATTTTCATGTGAAAGTTTTTCCTGAACGAGCAGCTTGACACCATCACCAAAGTCCTTGTACTCCTTGAAAACATTTTTTTGTCATAGCTTCAACACGGTAACTTTTTTTACATTTTCAATGCACCAATATAAGAAATTTTGTTTTTAGACAAAATGTAATACTAATTGTTTGCTCAATAAATGTATCTATATATCTTTAACTATTACAAAACCAGCTATAATTTCCAACTTAATAACCAAAATGATATGAAACTTCTGTCAGATGTCAATGACGTCAGACAAGCAAACGCTGGTACCTGTACGTAAAACATAAGAATTTTTAAAACAAGTCACCTTACTTTTTAATTATAGTAATATGATGATAGCAAATACGTATACTAGAAAAGCAAAAAAAAACGTAAGCCTATGATGAATACATTTGGGATTGTTTCGTAATTTTTGTCTGCGCCAAAAAAATCAAGAAATTCCACTTACATTTGGTACAAAAAAAATGTTAAGGAGTAGGTCCACTACTGTTAGTATCACACTCTGTAACTCTACGAGACATGGACCAAATTAAATGATCTCTGTGTTCTTAAAGTAAGGTATTCCAGGTACCTTGTCCATATGTTTCAAGTTCATTTGAATGAATGTTGTACCATCTCATTCATTTTCCATCGATGATAAATCTGGAGTTCCTGTTGGCTAGTCAAGTGTTGCTGTGGAAGAGTCTTCATAAAATGCATCGTTTAATGAGCTGTATACGGTGTTATTGAAAGATCCAATATTTTGGTTACATAACGGGCTGAGCTACCACGAATAGAATTTCCCAAGTATATAATTCCTGGAGTGAGAGCTGTTTGAATGAAAAAATAAAAAAGTTAAATTTTGCATTATAATTTAGGTCCATCATAGTCATCAGCAAATAGTGATACATTCCTGATCCCATTCAATTCTAGGTGGTATATCAATCTAAGAGATTGTGGTTTTCTCTAAAAAGTAATCATGCCTCACCATTGCAAGTAAATGTCGATTAGCAGTACGTAGAACACAAGCAATTTTAAAACAAGTCACCTTACTTTTGTAATTATAGTATTATGATGATAGCAAATACGTATACTAGAAAAGCAAAAATTCAAGTTCATTTGAACGAATGTTGTACCATCTAATTAATTTTCCATCGATGATAAATCTGGAGCTGTCGTTGGCTAGTCAAGTAGTGTCGCTGTGGAAGACCCTTCATAAAATCGATCATTTAACGAGCTGTATATAGTGTTATTGAAAGATGCAATATTTTGGTTACATAACGGGCTGAGCTACCAAGAGTAACATACTTCCCAAGCGTATAATTCACCCCATATCATAATTCCTGGAGTGAAACCTGTCTGCCATTCTAATGAGAAAGTTAATTTTTTTTTATTAGAATCTAGGTCCATCACTATAAACTTAAACCAGCTTTTTTCATACTAACAACGTCCCTTTCCAAATTCTTATAAGTGCATGAAATCATGTAGTGGGCGAACTCATGGCATTTTCGCACTTTGAGGAAAACGACTAGATCGATTAGCTTAGTTGCATACAAAAATGCCCTATAACATGACATTTTATACAGTTAGTATATGTTCAGTTTAATTCAAATACGTATACTGGGTGTTGCACGTTTTTTAATCCCACGTATAATGAAAAACAAGTTTAGAAAATTGTTTAAAATTAGCTTCATAAATAACCTTATTCGTAATAATGTTGAATCAAGAAATATCTATTGGAAACATTAATATATTATTATTAAAGTTTATCAAGGTAACACGTTAAAAAGATTGAATAGCAAAGATGCCTTATTGAAGTATTCCTCACTCACAAGTCGTGGATAATGAAATATTTTTATTGACACATGTATATGTTAAATTTGAATGGGATTGAAGCAGATTACTAGCTATAGGCTTTATTATTATTTAAATATTGTATACATTTACCATGAATATATATATATATATATATATATATATATATATATATATATATATATATATATATATATATATATATATATATATACATCGGGCTGTCTATCATTTCTAACTAAATAACCGAAATGACATGAAACTTCTGTTAGATGTCACGTACAATTAAAAAACAAACGCTGGTACCTATACGTAAAACACAAGAATTTTAAGAAAAGGAAGTACCTTTACTTTTTAATCATAGTCATATGATGATAGCAAATACGTACACTAGAAAAGCACAAAAAAACGTAAGCCTATGATGAATAAATTTGGAATTATTTCGTAATTTTTGTCTACGCCAAAAAAATCTCCTTAAGCATTTAATTCTATTATATAATATCTATATCTTATATATTTGCCATTCTAATAAGAAAGTTAAATTTTGTATAAGAATCTAGGTCCATCATTGTCATCACCAAATAGTGATAAATTCCTAATCTCATTCATTCTAGGTGGTATATCAATTTAAGAAACCCACATTACCAGTAAACTTCGTAAAAAGTACCAGTAAACTTAAACCAGCTTCCTGCAAATTCTTATAATTGCATGAAACAATGTAGTGGACGAACTCGTGGCACTTTCGCACTTTAAAGAAAATGATCAGATCACTTAGATTAGTTGCATACAAAAATACCCTATAACATAATATATACGTATACTGAGTGTTGCACGTTTTTGGATCCCCCGTATAATGAAAAACAGGTTTAGAAAATTGTTTAAAATTAACTTCATAAATAACCTTATTAGTAATAATGTTGAATCAAAAAATATCTATTGGAAACATTAATATATTATTATTAAAGTTTATCAAGGTAACACGTTAAAAAGATTGAATAGCAAAGATGCCTTATTGAAGTATTCCTCACTCACAAGTCGTGGATAATGAAATATTTTTATTGACACATGTATATGTTAAATTTGAATGAGATTGAAGGAGATTACTAGCTATAGGCTTTATTATTATTTAAATATTGTATACATTTACCATGAATATATATATATATATATATATATATATATATATATATATATATATATATATATATATATATATATATATATACATCGGGCTGTCTATCATTTCTAACTAAATAACCGAAATGATATGAAACTTCTGTTAGATGTCAAGTACAGTTAAAAAACAAACGCTGGTACCTATACGTAAAACACAAGAATTTTAAGAAAAGGAAGTACCTTTACTTTTTAATCATAGTCATATGATGATAGAAAATACGTACACTAGAAAAACACAAAAAAACGTAAGCCTATGATGAATAAATTTGGAATTATTTCGTAATTTTTGTCTACGCAAAAAAAATCTCCTTAAGCATTTAATTCTATTATATAATATCTATATATTATATATTTGCCATTCTAATAAGAAAGTTAATTTTTGTATAAGAATCTAGATCCTTCATTGTCATCACCAAATAGTGATAAATTCCTAATCTCATTCATTCTAGGTGGTATATCAATTTAAGAAACCAACATTACCAGTAAACTTCGTAAAAAGTACCAGTAAACTTAAACCAGCTTCCTGCAAATTCTTATAATTGCATGAAACAATGTAGTGGATGAACTCGTGGCACTTTCGCACTTTAAAGAAAATGATTAGATCACTTAGATTAGTTGCATACAAAAATACCCTATAACATAATATATACGTATACTGGGTGTTGCACGTTTTTGGATCCGCCGTATAATGAAAAACAAGTTTAGAAAATTGTTTAAAATTAGCTTCATAAATAACCTTATTAGTAATAATGTTGAATTAAAAAATATCTATTGGAAACATTAAAATATTATTATAAAGATTATCAAGGTAACAAGTTAAAAATATTAAATATCAAAGATTCCTTATCGAAGTCGTGGATAATGAAATATTTTTATTGACACAAATATATGTTCAAATTTAATGAGATTACTAGCTGTAGACTTTATTATTAATGAAATTTTGTATACATTAACCATGAATATAGATCGGAGTGTCCGGAAAGTTTATAGGGATTTTTTAAGAGAAAGAGAAACGCAAATAGCTAATGCGAATGTATATTTAGTCTACTGTGTTAGTACCATATTATTCCGTTATATAATTTTGCCAAACTATAGCATATTTATTATGCCAAAAAATGTTGAAAGGATATTTTTAACATTATCCCCATTATGCCATTATCATGTTTAGAACCGTCAGTGTATATTAGGATTGGCTTGATGAATGTTTCTAAAGTGGGAGGAATAAAATTCATTGGGAAGAGAGATGTTTCATAAGTCAGAAATCTACTATAGATTCTATGAGAAGCCAAGGGGGTATTTTATAGGTAATAGGTGAAGGTGGTCGTCCACACTGTTTAGTAAACACGTTGTGATTTTCCACTGACATCAAAATGCATTGAAATTACTCATCACGCGTTTCGCCAACCAAGTTACCATCATCAGGAAATGGTTAAATTATAATATATATATATATATATATATATATATATATATATATATATATATATATATATATATATATATATATATATTTATATATATCATCATCATCATCATCATCATCATCAGCCCGTATCGATCCACTGCAGGATGAAGGCCTCTTCAGCATGCTTCCAAACTCCACGGTCCTGGGCTTTCCTCTGCCACTCGGGTCCAATATACTTAACGATGTCATCAGTCCATCGTGCTTTCGGTCTTCTTCGCGGACGTTTGCGATCAAGCGGTATCCACTCCAGGATTGCCTTGGTCCATCTGTCGTCCCATCGCCTCGCTATATGGCCTGCCCATCTCCATTTCAACTGTTTTACTCTTCCAATGATGTCACAGACTTTTGTTTGTTCCCTGATCCATGCGCAGGACTTTCTGTCTCGTCGTGTAATGCCAAGCATACATCTTTCCATTCCCCTCTGTGCCACCCGAAGTTTTTGAATTGATTGCGATGTGAGTGTCCAGGTTTCACTTCCGTATGTCATAACGGGTAGAACGCACTGATCGAATACTTTTCTTTTCAGGCAAAGTGGGAGTCTGCTCTTAAACACTATGTTGAGCCTACCAAATGCCTGCCAGCCACATTTAACACGCCGTTCCACCTCCCGGGCGGTATTCCCCTCCATGGAAATCCTCTGCCCAAGATATACAAAGTTGTCCACAATCTCTAAATCCCTTCCTAAAACTGAAATTCTCCTGTCCTGAGCGAAGTTATTGAACATAACCTGACTCTTTTTCAGGTTTATTTTCAAGCCAAATGGTTCGCCAGTCCTTTGCAGTTCTTGTATGCGTCTTTGCAGCTCCTCTGGGTCTTGTGAAATGAGAATAATATCATCTGCAAATCTAAGATGGTTTAAGTTTGCACCATTGATCTTTACCCCATCCTGTTCCCAATCCAGTTTACGGAATACTTCTTCAAGGCCAGCCGAGAAAAGAATAGGCGATATTGCGTCACCCTGCCGTACACCTCCTTCTATATTAATTCCCACTTCAAGATCATCAAGGTGAATTGTGGCTGTAGCTCCATCATATATCGATTCTAATAGGTTTACATAGGCTCTCTCTACACCTTGGCTAAGCAGTGCATCCATTATCGCATGCTTTGAGATGGAATCAAATGCTTTTTCGTAGTCGATAAAAGCCAAGCACAGTGGCATGGTGTATTCGTTGTGCCTTTCTATGACCTGCTGTACAACCTGGATGTGATCCATTGTACTGAATCCACTTCTGAATCCTGCTTGTTCTCTTGGTTGTGCGTCATTCAGTTTTTTTAATATTCTTTTAGAAATTATCTTAGTGAAAACTTTGTACATCACTGATAGGAGGCTTATTGGACGGTAGTTCTTTAAATCTTCCTGTGCTCCTTTTTTATGTAAAAGGATCACTTTTGCATTTTTCCATAAGTCAGGTACTTTTTGTTCTTTGAGGCATTTTGAGGAATTTTGCCAGTGTTTTATGTAACGTCCGACCACCAGCTTTTAGCATTTCGACAGTTACACTATCCTTTCCTGGAGCCTTGCCGTTCTTCATCAATTCTAATCTTCTATATATATATATATATATATATATATATATATATATATATATATATATATATATATATATATATATATATATATATATATATATATATATATATAATATATATTAATATATTATTTATATAGAATATATAAATTAACCTGTTTTGTTTGTAATTTATACCTAATATAACGTATGTGGTGAAGAGTTTCAAATTCGTTGAAACGACAAAATATAAGTTATTTCCTAAATGGTTCTGTCGTTTCAAAAACTTTCCCATTTAAATAATTTTGAAGGAAGCGGAATAGATGATAGTCCGAGGGTACGATGTCCGGTGAGTAAGATGGATGGAGAAAGATATCCTATTTGAATCTCAACGATTTTTGCCGAGTCCTGATTGTCACAATGAAACACAACGCCTTTCCTGTTTGTTAATTCTAGCTGTTTTCCTTCAATTGATGTATTCAGCTGATCATAATTATGAACAGTCGAGGTCGGCGTTAATAATGTAAGTAAAAGAAACTCGAAGTGTATCAATTCCATCCAGTCCTCAGAATTTATTTCAGAAAAAGATAGAATAGATTCGGTCCAGCATATTTCGTTCGTTGAGTACATTAGGGACCAACACATCGTATCGACAGACATACCCATTTTTTTAGGCGGTCAAAAACGGTTGATTTGCCAATATTTAACTTATCTGTTATCGTGGTAGCTATTATAACTTTGATTTCGTCGACAGTGGTGCTTGAAATTCTGGAGCGATACCAGTCTTCTATGTGAAAGTCTCCAGCTCAGAAACAACTAAAACATGTTCATCCCAACAAAACCCTTTTCGTTCTCTCTAGCGTTCTTGCCCTTTTTGACATAAAATAAAGTATAATGTGACATAAATGCAAGTTGTTGACCAACATTTTCACTTTGACTCAACCTGAACCTGAGCATTGTGAATATCACAGGATCATCATTAATAATAATATCTAGAGCTAATAATTTTTTATGTATCTAAACCAAAACCTACTATTTTTTTAATTAAGTGTAGAATAGAACATTATTACTATTTACTATAAGGTAACGCTTACCTGATTATTTCAAACATGTGTTTATGGAGGCGGCATTGGTCTAGAGGTTCAGATACCCACCACAAACTTCCTAATCTAATCTTCTTGTTTCAAAGAAACTAAAATAAAAACTGTCCGAAATCCTATTCTAATTTACTTCCAATATCCAATTCTACAATATCCATGTCCGTGTATCTTTTTTTTTTAATGTTTTTGTTGCGTTAACGGCTAATTCAGGACGTCCGGCTCGATTTCCGTAAGAATTTTCTCGGCAAATTGTCAGGTACGAAAGACCGGCAGACCCAGTGATCGGCACTGACTTCCTGGTGGTTGGGAAAGCATCGGCACACTGACTGACCGACGCGCCGCGACGTCGCTTCACGAAATCCTCGGGGTCGTCTTGAGGGATGGAAATGGGCAATGCGCCTGGATCATATTTTAAATGAAAAATTCGTTGATTTTCCAAGCTTTAACTTCAGACTTTTTTAAATATTTTTTAAGATTACTTAAGAACTGGATGAAAAGCATTATCATAGACTGCTAGAACTTGGAGTACTAGAGCAAGCCATTTCTAAACGTTTACACAAGCTAGAGAAAATTCAAAGGCAGAGTTATTGGATCTCCTATGAACTCACAGCTGAGAATAAGCGTAAAGGCTTTGATGTTGTTGAGTTATTGTCCTCCGGATTCAAGAAAAATAATTTCCAGCATGAGACTGTGCCTACAATATTTCGGTGGTATAACGAACTACATTGAAACTTCCTCTGATAGACTTTTGGTGGGTCAATTCAACGAATGAAGCTGTTGTAAAATTTAATGAAGCACTCCTAACAACAGATTCAATCTTCTTTTGGCAAATTTTTAATTATTGAGTTTTGAACCAGTACTGTAATGTCTGGAATTAACTCCAAATTGTTTTACCCCATCGCTTGCGTAGGACATCTGCTATAATTTTAACGAGAGGATTATCAATGAGCGAAAAAGTCTAGCGGGATTTCACAGAAGTTATGGTACTTCAAAGTACTGATAAACGAAATTTGAACTTCCTGATAAATCTGTTTTTTTAACGAACTATAGTGCATTAAAAGCCAAGCGCAGGATTTTTTGAAGACCTGAAGTTATTTGGATGAGGTAATTGGGAGAAATCTAGACCTAACTTTAAATCAATATATTACAACGGATATTATCTGTGTTTAATAATGCAGGATTTTGATTCTAGATGACAGTTTACTGTGTCTGCATGCTAGGATATGCAAACATTTCTACTTGCTCGGATATATAGTGAAAATAATATATAGAAATATAGAATATACAAATATATAGTGAAAAAAATAGGGTAAAGCGTTTGGAGTGCTAGAAAGGATATAAACCCGACAAATTTCTGTATAGGGCTTAAACAGGGCTATTATGTGTCAAGAGTACTGTTCAACTTGGCACAGGAAATGATAATAAATAATAGAAAAATAAAATGAAACGGCAATTTTTTACAATGATTACCAAAGTTTGACTTTGACAAATTGTTTAACCATATTGACTAAATCGAATAAAATAATTTTATACTTTATAAAACTGATAGATAACAAAGTATAAAATTATTTTATTTGATTTAAAAAATGAACTATCACAAAGTAACGGACAAATCAATCAATAAAATTGGCTAAGTTACAAAAAGAGCATCAAAAATCACGAAAATAACTGGAAGCAGAAACAAAAGGTTTTGAGTTACGAATACCCGAAATGAGAACAAAGTACATGATAATGGGAAACACGCAATTAACGCAGAAAATCATCTGTAGATGTCAACTTGCAAAAGGAAGGAATATAAATTTGAGAAGGATATGAACTTTGTACATCTGGGAGTCGTAATAGGTGCAACCAGAATAACAAAAGAGATTAGAAAATATAACACACTGAGGACCTTGACAACAAAATATGTATTGAGGAAGGTAGAGGTAAGAATGTATAAGACAGTGATCGCACCTACAGTAGCAATACCAGTAAGACCTGGGTGCTAAATAAAGATCCTATCAGGTGAAGAAGGAAGGGGATATCATGAATTGGAAGGAAAAACTCGAAGAAGAACGAAGTTGGAATAAACTGTTAATGTCGTACAGAATTTTTGTAAATAAGCCTGGGCCTACAGAACCAGAGAGGGTCTCTGTAGGGTTTATTAATGAATGTAGTACTTTTACCGAACATAAAATTAAATTTGACATTTTTCCATAATGCTTATCCGAGGATTGCTATTTATGTATCCGGAATAATGAATAAAAACAAATATTTATCAGTGAAAATGGTTTTATTGTTGTTCAACATATTCTCCGCGATGATCGATACACTTTTGCATACGTTTGAACCAATTTTCATAGCACTTTTTCCATTCCGATTAAGGTATCTCTAAAACATGCATTTTGAACGCATCAACCGATTCTTCTGACGTCGACAATCAGTTGACCACATAGTTTATTCTTCACGGACGGGGACAAAAGGAAATCATTGGGTACCAAATAAGGATTGTTCAGTGTAAAACACATGAATTCGATGCTTGGACCGGTCAAATATTGCGTTGATCGGACCGGTGTGCGACAATTCGCATTGTCATGGTGAAGAATAATGCTGTGTTTCTGGTTGTTATTTCATATTTATTCAAAGACTTCTGGCAAACAAATGGTTGTTTACTATTCAGAATTGACAGTTCTACGAGTCTCTAGTAACACTGTAGACACATGTCCATTTATCCCAAAAAACAAGCTACTATTTGCTTCGAAGTGCTTCTTGCGCGAACAATTTTTGTTGGGTCTGGCTCATTTTAAGAGACCAATACAGTTGACTGATGTTTACTTTCGAGCTCATACTCATAGATATAAGATTCAACACCTGTGGAGATGTTATAAACGGCTTTGACGCACAACGATTGTATTTTTTTGGACATTTCTTTGCACCAATTGACACGAATCTTTTTTGAGCGATTGTCAAATTATGCAGAAATCAACGCGCACATATCTTTTTCACGATTAAATGTTAATGTAAAATCTTGTGTATGTTGTCATACTAATTCCCAGGGATGCCTCAATTTCACGGAACATGACGATTTTACTTTATCGTTTCGCGTTCACAGTATCGATGTTTTCTGATCACGATTGAATTCACTAAACCAGTGATATACAGTGGGTTTAGATGGTGCTTCATCGCCAAAAGTCGAAGTGAGTTGATCGATTCACTGAGATAATTTACGTCGAAAGTCGTAGTAAATTATCACACGAAAATTCTCTCGGGTTAATCCCATTTTTTGACTGAGATGAAATGTTGAAGTCACTAAACAGCACAAGCAGTATTCGTATGACAAAACGTTCTGAGTTCGTATACAGCCAACAATGTCAAACTTTACTATGTATATGTCAGATGGCGCCTACATACATAACACTGCTGGCTTACGGAAAATGTCAAAAACTTAAAATGGCAGAAATTTAACAGAAACAGTTGACAACTGACAACTAATAGAATTGAAAAACTATAACAAACAATTAAATGTCAAAATAATGTTAATTATTTTTCCACAGGCTGCTTAAGATGACCCCGTTTCTAAGTTCACGTTGTTTATCAACGTACAATCGAGGAAACTAGGAAAAGTTTTTAACAACTCCGGCGAATTTCCGTAATAGCTACCAAGTTTACCGTCTCTAGACGAAACGTTCATTGTACAGGAATAATGGGAATATTGTTTTTCTGTTCTCCGACGACGAACAATCGTACTGAATGTCTGGTGGTTGAGGTCAGTTCACAATGGCGAAATCTAATCTGACCAGAGTAAAATGTTTACTGCCTTTCCTACACTGCAGGAAAAACAATGATCGTTTTTGATATGATTTTTTAGACTCTAATGATTTTTTAGGATATCACTATACGGGAGTTATCCAATATATATACTATGTAACAAAAAAAGTACAATATCGAGTATTCATATTCTAATCAAACTGAAAATATCCTCAATGAAAATATAACATCTTGAACACAAAAACTAACACACATTTTGCTGGTTTGAGTTTATATTTCTGTATGCGATCGCGCATGACGTTATTCTTATCATGTTGAGAAGTATTTTTTGTATAATACTAAGCTAAGCATTATGCTTGTAGTTCTGTTAAAAGTGGTAAGATATGACAAATTGATACAACAGATCGTTTCAATCAATTAGCCAAAGTTGAAAAAGGACGAGCTACTGACATCAATGAAGCACGACATTTTGCTGCTTCCGTCGTTATGATGACATGGTTATCAATATCAGAGTTATGCATAAGAAAGTGGTTCTGGCCATCATAAAAATATCCAAGATGACGAACAGTATCTTAGTCTGCTTTATTTGCGAAATCTACTTAACAATATTTCGCAAGAGTGTGATGCTTTTGTTATAGCTTCATATACAAGACGAGAAATTTTTACAATCTAATCTTTATTTATATAAAAATGTAAAACGTGTTAGATATATGCAAAGACATTACTGGCCATTATGTGAATACAAAATATATTACATGAGATGTCATACAGCGATGGAAACTTTCACTTTTTTCTCTTGTGTTCTGTAGCATTATCTCTGTTTAAAAATCGGCAATAATCGCCCAACATAGATGGATTCCAAGGTTCCTGGTACCTGCTTCCATTGTCTTGATGTTCTGATGAAACCTCTCTCCTTTTTCGTCGCTTACTGCATCCAAATTTTCCAGAAAAATCCAAAAATGCACTTTTAAGGATATGCGATACCCTAATATTTTATAGGCTATCAAGTGTTCATCTATGAGGTTTTAATAGTTTTCATATTTTTTGTTACCCAGAAATCCTTTCACTACACTTAAAAAACACTTCCAAGCTACTAATTCCTTTTCATTTAATTTTTTTGAAAACGGCAATCACCTAGAAGCTTTCTTATTTGAGGTTCAATAAATATGCCTTTAGTTTGGCATCACTTAACTGAGGAAATAATTCTTTTAGGTACTTGAAACCATTATCTTCTTTGTCCATAGCCTTGGCAAAGTTTTTCATTAGTCCAAGGAAGGCATATTTTAAGTTTGAAGTACCAGGTTTAAAAGAAGTTCTATTACGCCAATATTTCTTATTGTAATGTTCTTTTGTTCCCCTACTGTTCCATAGACACTAAAAACAGCAATACTTTGTACCAAATTACTCCTTACCTTTGTACTGTAAACTCAGATATAAATATTTCAATTACGTCATGATATAAAGGAGAAGTATGTACTTGAATATGGGAAGTTCTAGTCCATTTCTGTGAAAAAATGTTTTAATAACAACTTAAATAAAACACAAAAAAAAAATATTCTCATCAATGTTACAAAAATCATGTCGATCTGTGTTATCTTTCTAAATTATTGTATGAGTGGTTGTGGAGGTTTGGTGGGACACAGCTCACCCCTAACAACCATCAAAGGAAATTTAAATTTAGGCCGTCATCTAACCGAAATATTACAACCCATCGTTAAGCCATACCCACAAGCGCTCGACTAGCCGGCGAGATCTCCAGATTTATCTTCGATAGAATATATAAGGGGTAACATTGGTCAATCTATTGACCGATTTTATTCGCCGTCAGCAACTTTAAACGACGGTGAAGCATGTTTACAATCCATTTGGGAGACCTGGCCATAAAAAGACGTCTAATCGATCTCTGCCGCGCAGAATTACAGGGTGTGATAATAGTCATGGTCGATCTGGTTATCATTTCATACAATGTACACACAAAAAATTATTATATATGGCTTTTTTCAATTTTTAAAATTAAGTTATTAACTTTATTTTTCTAACATGATAGTTTTAAAATGTTCATTTCAATCGTTAATTATTTCTTCTTCTTCTTCTTCTTTACTACAAACCGTTAGTGAATCTTGAATTCCTTCAGCCTTTGCCTCCAACGGAATCGATCTCCAGCATCCCCATTCTTAGATTGTCCTGCCATTATATATTTGGTCTAACTCCTTTTCTGTTAGCCTATGACTAATGACATATGATATATGATATATGACATGATATATGACATATCACATATGATATATGAAGTATGATATATGATATATGATATATGAAGTATGATATATGAAGTATGATATATGATATGTAATATGTGATATATGATATATGATATATGATATATGATATATGATATATGATATATGATATATGATATATGATATATGATATATGATATATGATATATGATATATGATATATGATATATGATATATGATATATGATATATGATATATGATATATGATATATGATATATGATATATGATATATGATATATGATATATGATATATGATATATGATATATGATATATGATATATGATATATGATATATGATATATGATATATGATATATGATATATGATATATGATATATGATATATGATATATGATATATGATATATGATATATGATATATGATATATGATATATGATATATGATATATGATATATGATATATGATATATGATATATAATATATGATATATGATATATGATATATGATATATGATATATGATATATGATATATGATATATGATATATGATATATGATATATGATATATGATATATGATATATGATATATGATATATGATATATGATATATGATATATGATATATGATATATGATATATGATATATGATATATGATATATGATATATGATATATGATTCAATCAGCTTTCAAATCTACCGAATTCTGACTCTCACCTCCTAGTTGGTAAATCCCAGTAATCTGAGCAATCCTGAAAGTTTAGGTAACCAATCCCAATGGAAAACAGGGCTGACGAGAGCGGAAGAATTGGTCCTTCTTTTACTTTTTATAAACTTTACGCTAAAAGTTATATTAGTCAAACAAGCTACGAGTTGTGTAAATAAAGTAATGAACTGATGGTGTAGAGTTCGATCTGTTGTTGACTTCATCTTTGGCGTGGAGACAGCCCAAACCTGATGCGTCTTCAGTGCGAGTTTGAGCTTTCAGGCACAGAGTAACGAAAATTTTTATCTGTGTTTTCTTGTCTTTCGAAACAGTGTTTGATCTCAGCGGCCCAGGTTTTATCACAGACCGACACAAAATCGGATGAACGATTATATGAGTCAAATTCAGCTCTACCCTGATCATTCTGACCATCAGTTTCACCAATAACGCAACACGAAACCCTCCTATAATCATCTTTTCTCTCTTTTTCTCTAAGTTATACATTATTGAAATAGTCCTTTTCATACACAACATTTTTGTTTAATTCTTATTCATTAATTTTTTGAACTATTTTTTTTACATTCAACTCTTCTTTATGAAGCGTATTATTAGAGATCTACATTTTAGCATACTTTTAAAGATCAAATTCCAATTTTTAATGTTTGATATGTACTCCGAATGTCGTATATGATACGTTCGCGAAGGCAAATAATAGTTTCAGATTCATTCCATAAACCACTCAAAAATAATTCGTCAAGATTGTGCTTCACTTTTATTTGCATTTTTTTTAGTTATATCATTTTTTATATTTATAATTATATTATTAATTTAACACCATTTTTCAGTGAGTTCACTTTGATATTTTATATATCACATATGATATCTAGGGATCCGACAATTTAAATATGGATCATTTTATGACAGAAGAACGTGGTGGAATAGTGCAAACTTAATGCGAAAAAAGTAATGCAGGATTTTGCAATAAAATTATGATTTCCGGCGGACTACACTTCCATCTCGCAGGTTATGTGATCAAACAAAATTGTAGAATTTGGGGAAGTGAAAACCTTCGAATGAGGGCAGAGAACCCCCACATCTTTTCGGTTGACAGTGTGCTGAGCACTGGGTTATAGAACAATTTTTCATGAAAATCACAATGGTGAAACGGTTTAATGATGATGAAATGTTAATGATGAACACTACCGAAATCTACTAAGAAACTTTTTATAGCCCTAATTGGGTAATAGTGTCATACGGCCAGGGATTTGTTACGGACACGTTTTCCTGGCCGTCTCCTTACTCGAAATGCTGATGTTCACTGGCCGATAAGATCATGCGATCTAACCCCCCTCGACTTTCTCCTGTGGGACTTTCTGAAGGACAAAACCTATTCTAACAATCCGTAGACGATTAATGATCATGTGTCAAGTTAATGGTGAAATTACACGGCAATTGCGCAAAAATGTTATAGACAATTTTACGCAAAGACCATCTGTAGAAACATCGGAGGAGGACATTTGGAGATTATTATTTTCAAAACATAACTATCCTGTCTCTACCGTTTAATAAAATAAACAAGCATGTTGTTTTTATAAAATTGTTAGTTTTATTTAAAAAGGAAATCCCGACGTACCCATTGAGATATCCTTGATAAGGTACCAAACTTCAACCCATGACAGTTGCCCCAAATCACTTAATTTTTTCGTATTTCTCGATTTCAAAACGTCCTTCATATAAAAAGAAAATCACAGAAATAACCCTGATTTCATCGATATAGTGGGAGTAACAAAAACTGAATCAGATTTGAAATGCACAAACAACTTAAAAAAAAACAAAAACCGCTTCGAGACGAACGATTTTACTAAATATATCCATTTAGAATTGCCGTCCCACTCGAACTAACCTCAGTAGACTCGAAAGATAAACCAATAAAAGGCCACCGTCATCTCTCCAAAAGGAATTCTTGCCTCCTCAAAAACAGTATCTCGTGCCAAAAACCTTTTGGCCTTTATACATATTTCATGTATCGATCTATGCCGCCTTCATTGACCCAAAAGTGGCTATTTCAGGAATTCGAAAGGAAAACAGGATCTTTTTAGAACGACAGACGATATTAGAATCGCTTGGTGATGACGTCAGTGAATGAGCAATGACGTAATCATTTTTGTTTTTCCTTTTATTTCGTAAGGATAAATCTTTTTATCTGATTTTAAGTAGATAGCAGTATATATATATATATATATATATATATATATATATATATATATATATATATATATATATATATATATATATATATATATATATATATATATTATATATATTAAAAAAAAAAGGTTTGTATTTATTTTAGAAAAAAAATTGTTTTGTTGTTTAAAATTGTTGTTCGTTAGACAAATTTATTAAAGAAAAAGCATCACTGAGAAATTTGTCACCGTTTTGTTTTTGTTTTTTACCCAGTTATTCTTTATTTATATAAGAACAGTTATTTTCGATATTTTTTGAGTTTTAGATCGTGGCGAGAAAACCAAAAAAAGAAAAAAATATATGAACACGCCACAATCATTCAAACAATACTTAAAAATTGTGTTGTTTGAAACAATGATGACACAAAAAAAATCTCATTTAAGAAATAATAAAGTATATCTTTAATAAATAAAATTTTGGAATCTGGAATAAATACGCCAAGTCACTTGCCACAGAACGTAATACATTTTTTCCAGTACAGTTCATTAAAATTGGGCAATATAATAATTTTGAGTACATAGTTGGGTATAAAACATATTTTCTTAAAAACTGAAGCACTTGTATTTTAACTTTAGACTGCAATTTACAGAAGGGTTATTCAGGGTTACATCACAAAAAAATTAAGAAAAAAAAAAGATTTGTAGTCACAGATAGTACTTGAAAGACCGTCACAGAGAGTCAATTTTTTTTAATGCCAATAATTTTAAAAGTACAGGACTAAGATTTTTTAATTTTTATGATACCTGTCACCACCTCTACGCACTGAACATATATATATATATATATATATATATATATATATATATATATATATATATATATATATATATATATATATATATATATATATATATGATATTATACTTCTGTATCTTTCCTCAATCCTCTTCAGGAGAGAATGCAATTTTTAATATGTTATATTAAACCGAATAAGACATTTTCTTATTTTATCATCTATCACTTTTATACATTGTAGTAACAAACCAATCAATAAGTTATATTAATTTATAAGAAACAAGAAAAAAATAATAAAGTATGGAAACTACAAACTTAGTCTCGCACATCCAAACTTTATTAAGAAAAAACTGGATTCAGAAAGGGGTCATTCATTGACCACTTACAAAATATATACAACAACAAAAAAAAGCTTGTGCTTATGCACAATCTTAAGAATTAAAATAGAAAAGACGTGTAAGGTTTACTTCAGAGGCGCGTTATCGAAAACACAATACGTCAATAGAAACTCATAAGCATCCGTGTAGATTAACAAAATTAAAATATACTATCAACTTTTTAAGGCAAGGTGTGATAATCGAAAAAAAAACCTTTAATACCCGTTATTACGGCGCCTTGATAACTTTACAAAACAATTTTGCTCCAATAAAAACACGTGGTCAAAATAATGGATTAGCATATAATTCGATTGCACATATTGGTTGATTAAGCCATTCCATAATGTTATCGTTCGTTTTATCTCATCGTAGCCCGTACCAAAAATCTTATCTGCAAACGAACGCGATGCCACTGGGGAGGATTCAAATGAAAACCAATAAAGATATATACTAAGTAACACAAAAATTGCAACAACCACAAGAGCGTGTTCAGTTGTATTACATTTTTGGTAAAGAGGAAGAGAAATTTACTTATCAAGATACTGTATTTAGTAGAAAATCAGACGTTCTATTCGCTTAATAGGCTTTTGGCTAGCAACTTGTTATCTACAGGTTCGGAGTTAAAAATAGTACTGTTATCAAAAACTAAGATGACTTTAAGTGAAACGAAAATAATTCGTCTGTTCACCCAAATTTATTTCGTCTCTTTCAAAACAGTTTTAATACTCAGCTTCCGGTATATCCTTCAAGGCGGCCAGAAAGCCCGTTTGAAAAATTTCTATAGGCTTAAAATAATGTCCATGAAATTTTTCTTCAATGGAGGAAACAGCACAAAGTCACACGGTGCCAAATCTGGTGAATATAGGGCCTACAAAACGAATTTGTAGTAGTAGTTTGAGTTTTAGCGAAAGATTGATGAAAACATTTATCGTCTGATGTTAAGCAAATTGTTAAAAATGTGTATGTTTCTTTATTAAATAAGGGGGTTAATGTAAATGCAGCCGCAGCAGAAACGTCTTCCCGAAGGAAAATGCCGTTGTCTACAGTTAAATATATTGTGACGAAGCCAATTAAAGCCAAAACAGTTCGTAGTGATTCTGGTAAAAGCAAATATGTTGACTAAAGCGACAAAGACCTAATTCGAAGCAAAATGTATGCTATATGTGAAGAGCAAACTGTGCTTGCATTGCATTCATTGCAACAGCGACTAAGGAAAGGTGAAACCAACATTCTTTGCAGCAAAACTAGCCTTCCGAGAATATTATCTCTAATGGATTTTACATATCGGACCATTAATAAAAGACAAATATTAATGGAATCATAATGATTGCGACGATGGCGGTTTCACTACTTAAACTCTATAAAAAAAAATACAGATTAGAAAATCCTCCCATTATCTACCTTGATGAAACATGGTTTGATACACATGAGACGCCAGCAAAAGGATGGGTAGGTACATCAAGAAACTGACAAACCAAAGCCCCAGCAAACAAAGGAAAAAGAATTACAATTTTACTTGCCGGTTCCGAGGATGGATGGGTTCCAAAGTGACTACCATGATGACACCACAGGAGAACTTTTTGAAGATTGATTTATAAATAACCTTTTGCCCAATGTGCCTAAGGAAAGCGTAATTATAATGGACAATGCTAGTTCTCATAACCGCCAAAAAAAAAAGTTCCTAATGCAAATAACACTAAATTCAATTAACTATATGTTAAAAAACGATTTATACTTCAAAAATACATATAAAAAATGTGATCAAGAATTATTAATGACATTTAATATTAAAAAAGGTTGATTAAAAAAGGTTGATTAACTATGTTATTAAAATAGAAGATTTCTATGTATCATTTACTAATAATATGGAACCACTTATTATCAATGTAGATCAAAGTGACAGTGAGAGTGAAACCGAATTAAATGTATAATTAAATTTAAGTTATAATTTTTATTGTACTAATAGATAAATTTATTTATTTTTATTGTACTAATAAAATCAAAATATAAAACCAATAAACAATATTTTAGTCACACATAATAATAATAATAATAATAATAATAAAACCTGATTAGGAAACCTGATTAGAGCGATCAATGGATGGGCAGTGCCAACTCTGACCTATTCCTTTGGTATTGTTAAATGGTCAGAAACAGACCTTGATGGACTGGATAGATTAACACGTCGAACATTGACAAAATTCCGATGTCTGCATCCAAATTCATCTATGAAGCGACTGTACATTCCAAGAAAGTTGGGAGACAGAGGCCTCGTGAACATTAAGAACCTTTGTCTGAACCAGGAGAGTAAGATGAGAGAACGCTTCATTAATTCATGCAGCACGTTAATGAAGTTGGTTGCTAAGGAGGACCGGGGTTTCACCCCGTTGAACCTAGATAGATTGAATCGTGTTGATGGTAGAACAAAACTTACAGATTGTGTCCGTGAATGGAAACAACAGACACGGCATGGACGGTATCCAAAGTCACTCGAGGATGATACCATTGATGGACCATTGTCTCTAAAATGGCTGACCGATGGGCTGTTGTACCCAGAAACAGAAGGTTTTGCGACATCTATTCAAGATAAGGTAGTAAGAATACGGAACTATGAATCGATTGAACACCTTATCGGTGGGTGTGCAGTTCTAGCCCCTAATGCTTATTTAGGAAGACATAATCAGCTGGCGAAAATTATACATCAGCAAATTGCATTAAAGTATTCGCTATTAGATAACGCACCTGCTCTATATTATAAGTACTCACCTTCTCCCGTATTGGAATCATCTGATTCAATCCTATACTGGGACAGACCAATCACAACAGATCGAACGGTCGATTATAATAGACCAGACATTGTTCTAATTAGTAAAAAGGAGAAAAGGGCTTTTATAATTGGCATCGCAGTGCCACTCTCTCATAATATCAGGAAAACCGAGTTGGAGAAACCACTAAGTATGAAAACCTTGCGTACGATTTGAAAAACCAGTGGAAACTGCATAAGGTAGAGATAGTGCCTTTCGTTATATCCGCCGAAGGCCTAATAAGTAAGAACTTTTCAACAAATTTGAAGAACCTTGGTATCTCAAAATCGATTGCCATAGTGGGACAACGTGCAGTGCTCTTGCAGACGTCCCACATTGTTCGTAAAATTTTATGCTAAGTGAGAGGAGTTGAATTGCTTTCTCATTTTGACATTGTAATATAGACCAGCTTAGGCTGAGATGCTGAGTTCAGTACGAGGATAATAATAATAATAATAATAATAATAATTTAACAATATTTTATTTTTTTCCAAAATTATTCAGAAGTTATACCAATCCGACTCTGGCGCCTTTGAAGACGTCTCTCCCAACTGCTTTCCTTGTCTGGAGCTCGGCTGATGATAGAAAGGCTAGAAACCGGTTCTGACAGATACTTTCATGGTGGCAATTGGGCAGAGACAAGCGGTGGCACTATGCGGAGTAAGGGTGAAAGATTTATATAAATATATATATATATATATATATATATTATATATATACTTTCCTGAAGGGGCCCATATCGATTTTATACCATCCATCCAGATCGCCCACCCTTTTATCCATAGAACATATTCGAAACATGTTAGTTTGGTTGCACAATGGACTTAAAAGTATCTTCAAAGGTATGAATAACAAAACTCTTCAAATCAAACGCCCCCTTTCTAAGTGATACAATTTCTATATCAGATAGTGTATATTCACAATGTTAAGTTACGTCTGATTTGGACTTTGATCCTTTGGTATTATCGGAGATTAAAAAGATATGTCGTAGCTTTTGTTTACTTTAAAAAAAAATTACCTCTCGTGGACACGCAACATTTAACGAATATCATTTTTAAACTTTTTTAACTCTAACGCAAGTAATGTGCTAATAACACAACATTTGAAAGTTGGACAATATAAAATCTAGCCTGTATGCTGGACGTAACAAAACGTCAAATGCATCGAATTCCAGTACTATGACGTTTGAGGTTTTCCGGTGGCAACATGACAATCCCCAACACATATCAACACATTCTTAAAGAACTTACCTCATGTAGATCTCCGTGTGAATCATTTATTCTATGAATACTGAAACATTTTTTGATAAGCGTCAATAATGAAGTTGATTTTCCGTAAAAACGTTGGCGTGTATGGATAACGTTTGTTAAAGATACCAAGAAAATTATTAGGTTCTTAACCCCTTATTGCATGAATTATGAAGGAGATTGAATAAAAAAACTTTTAGTGAAAACCTCTTATTTGTCTTAAATAATCACTCCATATTAGAAAAAAAAACAATTACGTATGCGTATGCGCATATACGTGTGCGTTATATTAAAAATACAATAATGTTTTGTGAAAATCTTGTCGATTTATTTTCATCCACTTGGGGAAATGATTCACGGTATCAGAACGCACAGTATCATCCAAAGGTAGATCTTGATGCCTGGCTGGAGTTTTTCATGACTTTTTGTGGTGAATCGAGCAAGCTGGATGGAGTGCTGACTCGGTTTGAGGTCGGTGTTCCGATGATGATAGCTGGACAACCACGTTTTTAAGCCATAGCTATAACCTTTCCTACCTTACGCATATGCTCGGAAACTGCAAGTTTAAAATAAACAACGACATGTATTCATTTACATTGATTCAGCGCTTCCGACTGTTTCCTGTCTTGTTGACGTTGTCTTGAAGATATTTTGTGTTAGACTGCTCAACAATCATATTAATTAGATCATCCGTGAACAGGAATTTGAACATTTTTGGTAATGTATCTAACTATTTCATTGTTTCTGGTAGATTGGAATTTCCCTTGAACTTGAAGTTTTTTCAACAAAAGCTTCCATTTTTTGGTTTTTCCAAATGACCTGGTATTTTTTCTATTTCCCTTTGCTTTGGATGTAGATGGAGTCTGTAAGGTTCGTATGCTTATATCATCATCATAATCAGATCTATTTAATTCGGATTCTGCGTTGATATGTTTTTTTTGACGCTGATGGAGAGAGTAAGGTTCGTATTCGGAGTCTAAAGCAAGATCATCGTTACTCAAGAAACCATTTCCAGGAATAGGATTGACATGCTTGGAAGCACCATAAAACCAGGAAGGATCAATTTCTATACTATAAAGAACAGAAAGCAACCTTGATTGCATACGAAGCTATATTTGACAGACAGTTGACAGTGGCGGCTCGTGGGTTTTTAAAATGGGACGGCGTAGAAGAAAATAGTACTGCTGAAGATTTGTTTTGCTTTCCCCTTCCTCCTTTTAACTTTTCGTGTTATTAAAATCCTATACAGGGGGTGAACCAGGAAAATAAGTTAATGGGAAGAAACTGAACGGAAATAAAATATAGTGTTTTACCCTGAAACATTGTTTACTGTGATAAATGTTGGAGGATCGGCGCCCCAACGCCCTCACGAGCCTCCACTGACGGCCACGGACGCTGCATACGAAGCCTAATATAACAAATTCGAAAGAAGGCCCAAAATCCAAAGAAAATAAGAAAAAACATAAAAACCACTATCCCATGTTCTTGAATATGCAAAGAAAGTATTTTGAAATTATTGATTTCTTACTTACCATTTTATGTTTGCTTTCAACTGATAATGGGAAATATCACTAATTTATCTGCACTTCAACGGCCGGGTACGCTGCACATAACCTGAAATAGTTTGAGAGTGTGCACATACTATAGAGAACAAAAATTAGGATTCAAAGCTGGTTTTGAAAAAAAATTTTTAACATACTGAAAAAAAATTCTAAATTTTAGCAGCCGTATATGGTTTTGTATGCGGAAAGGGTTAACTTAATTAAGGTCATTTTATGGAAGTTCTCGGATGGAAGTTCTTAGGCGATCTAACGACTCTCTTTTTGAATGTGTGTTTAGGTTATGTAAATATTTGGAAATGGTTTGCGGAGTTCCTGTCCGGCTCTTGCAGTATACGACAAAGATTCACTTCCAGCAGTGCTTCGAATTTTTTCTCCTCCGCTTTTTTTGGCTATACACAGGATCTGCCTCATTTAAGTCAAATTTTCAGGTTCGAAATTGCTGGAACTACTACTGTACGAAGCAATGTTATTTCCCAAAGCTGCACAAATTATTTCCTGACATTCGGCAGCATTTTTTTTTCATTTCAAATACAAAAATAAAGCAGTGTCTCAAATGTTGCTTTTCGCTAATATATTATGACTCGTTTGGAGTTGAAAGATGGAGCTTTAAAATATCAATACGACAGAGAATTAAATTGAGAGCCTAATGTATAATACAAACAAATTAAATGATTTAATTAACTTAATGATGATACGAACCTTTCAAAAAAATGATTGGACAAATACATCTCCCT
This sequence comes from Cosmopolites sordidus, assembly GCA_031761425.1. Classification (NCBI taxonomy): domain Eukaryota; kingdom Metazoa; phylum Arthropoda; class Insecta; order Coleoptera; family Curculionidae; genus Cosmopolites; species Cosmopolites sordidus. The sequence goes on along the minus strand of JARFXV010000041.1, from coordinate 1,192,036 downwards.
AATATTTATTTTAAAAAAATCAATAATTAATCCATGCTTAAAGTTCTTTTTATTACTTGAATATTAATAAAATTTTTCGTCATTATCCTCTTCTTACTTGTCCTCATTCTCGAGGCCACTTAAAACTCTATAATTATCAGATTTCAACCCTCGCTTCTTGCCCTTTTAAGGCGATCCCTGGCCGAATTGCGTTGGCCCACCCTTGACTTGTACTTTGGCAGTAAAGTTAACAAGCATGAACAATAACCCATTGTTAGAATTGTACCTGGTGATATTACCTCACACGACAGAGAACTAAATTGTCATTATCATATATTATCATAATCGTTATACGAGCGATCCATAATGCGTTGACAGGTCTCCCATTTTTTTTGTCTTAACTGGCTCATCATTTTGGGTAACAATGAATCGACGTACTTTAGATAGATACAAGGCAGGCAATAAGTAACTCGCCTATTTGAATTCCCCTCCATTTTTAATGCACTTTCCTTTGAAATTTGATATTTGGTTGACTTAATAAAGTGTACTATCCAGAATACTACTGTGATCAAAAAGTAAAGCGACTTTTGTTTTTAAAATTCACGCCCTTTAAGTATCGACACAACCATATGTCTTTTAAGTTGGTATGACTGTCTTTGATATCAAACAGAAGTTGCATATCATTTCGCTTATTAAGCTAAAAATCACAACGTGTTTTGTAATTGGTAAACGTTTTTTAAAAACGTAGTAATACCCCGACTTACGCTACCCCGTCTTACGCGAATTCGGAGTTACGCCATTTTTGAATCAGGTGGCATACCCGTTTCCCTCTTCCGCTTCACCCTCACTTGTGTTCGGCTTACGACATGCGTGGACATATTTCGCGAGGACTCGACATCAGTTCCACGTTTACAAGTGTTTTATTTATTATATTATTTAAAAACAACTATGTCATCTAAACGAAGTAAAACTGATTCACCTCCATCAAATAAGAAAAGAAAAACATTATCTTTGGAATGTAAACTAAACATTATCACGGATTTTCATAGATTCCACAGAGAGTATGATTTCCATAGAAAACTAGAAGTTTGTGAATTGGCAAAAAAGTTTGATCTACCGAAATCGACAGTATAAAAAATAAAGAAAAAATTTTTTATTTCGAACCTGTGAAAACCGCTCAATCTTTGGATTAAAGCATTATAAAAAAACGTCAAACGTGTGATAATCAAGCAAGAGTGAAAAACTATCCTGTTGATCAACACACGGTGTGCTCTCAAGCTAAGTTGATTTTTTGGAGATTAAAAGAAGAAGCTGGGGTTGCCAGCCGCCCCCTAATAAGAACTAGTATCGGAATGGAAATAAACTTGATAGTAGACGGCTGATAGATCTATAAATTCAAATTATTTTCAGTGTAAAATTTAATTTGGATTTAAAATGTAACATTTAGGCTTAGGTCGCACTATGGTTTTTTCCAACCAACAGTTAACCGCTATAACCGCGAAACCGCTCGAGAGGCACACACTGCGATTAAAAACCGCAAAACTGCCCGTGATTTTCAGTTTGAAGATGAATTTCAAGAGAGCAGTATGTATTGTTGCTATAATACTAAGAAATAGAAAAAAAACTTCAACGCAAACTACGCATATAGGTTCTACTGGTTACAAAATACTGGTTCTAAAATCAATCGCGGGAAAAAACTTAAGTGCGGCCTCTTGTATTAGTTTTCTTGATTCAAAATAACACGCTTAAAACCCACGGCGATTTAGCCGTAGTGCGGCATAAGGCTTACGTGAAGAAGATTTAATAAGACCTAAATATTATTTCGACTAATTATATTGGTAACTAAATTTATATTAATTTTAGAGCAAATAAATGTCTAATTTTAGGAAACAGAATAATACAAATTATTTTTATCTCGTTAGAAATAATAGAACTACCCGCAAACATTATCTGTGACTTAAAATCGTTCGATATTTCAATTAAATGATAGCAGAAAAAAATTACATATATTCATTGAAAATAAGTACTTTTAACATATGAAAAAATAGTAATAAAATACACGTCCATTAACGAAATTATATCTACTTGACAGGGTCATTGTTCACAAAGTCCTTGGATATTATGATGATTAAGATATAACAGCTAAAATATTATCGTAAAGGACAAATATATATATATATATATATATATATATATATATATATATATATATATATATATATATATATATATATATATATATATTTATTATTATTATTATTCACGTATGGGCCCTGGTGGACCACGCGAAGTACAATTAGAGGCGTTTGTTGTTGTTAGCCTTCCTTTGCGCTCATACTAATTTCATTCTTTCACTATGAGCTTTTTTCCTTTCGTCAGACCAAGTTGTTCCAGTCTTCCTACATTTTTCTCTCTGGCCAACCTTCCAAACGGTAACCTTGTGTCTGAAACAGCCTCTATCCTAAATTTCACTTTGTGTAATATTTGCTGATCTTAGGTCCTCTTTAATTGCCGTATTCCATTTAATTATTTCTACTTTAGCTCTACTCCTTTTTTCATAAAATTCGACTATTTGTTAGCCTACTCGGATTCATCCGTTTGATGTGTCCGTAAAAGTTTAAGTCTTCTTTTTCTCATATCGCTATGTATATCTGTGTATTGTTTGATTTCTTGGTTTTCTCGAAGTCGGTATGTTGTGCTATTTATTTGTTTGGGGCCTAGGATTTTTCTTTCCTTCTTTTCAATGTCCTCGATGTCCCTCTTTCTATTCAAAATGAGCGTTTCTGCAGCATAGACATTCTGGCTTAATAACCGTCTTGTAATGTCTCAGTTTTATGTTTTTAGATAGGCATTTTTTGTTGTAAATATTTTATGTAAGTCTCAATGCCGTTTCCATTTTTTGACATCTACCCTTATTGGCCGCTTTTTCCAACCCATTTTCCATGATTATTTCACCCAAATATTTGAATTGAGAGATTCGTCTGATGTTACCATATTTTGTTTTTAGAAATGGTGTTCTTAGTCTGTTGCAGGTCATGTATTGTGTCTTTTCAAAGGAAATTTGGAGTCCTACCTTTTCTGCCGTTTCTTTTAGGATTTCAATCTGTTTTTGTGCCGTTAATACATCTTGAGCTAAAATTGCTAGATCATCAGCAAATGCCAGACAATCAATTTTGATGTTGGTTCTCCCCAGTTTAATGGGCTGGTCAATATTCAATGTCGACTTTTTTTCACGCCACTCCTGTATTACTTTTTCTAGAGAATATATATATATGTATATATATATATATATATATATATATATATATATATATATATATATATATATATATATATATATATATCGAATATTTTCAAGGATGTTAGATAATGTTCCTAAATAATTCCGGGTGTCGATCCGTTCGTTCAGTGAACATGCAGGGGTCGTTGCGCTCGCTCTCATAGATGGCTGGCAACTGCACAGATTGTATCAGGGTAGTTCGTGGCTGTTCGCGGCGATCGGCTCCGGTTTCGAGCGTCCGTTTATTGCATTATATTTTGTAATGCACTTCACTCGACGCGAACAGCACTTGAAAATGCAAAATGAGTTTTTGGCGAAACGTCGTGACTCTTCACAGAAAAAGGAACCGGAAGAAAAACCCTTCACTCCAAACATTAAGGAAGTTATCGACAGAGTAACAACAATTTTCAGAAAACACGAAAGTTCAAACAACTGATTCCCATTCATGGACCATTTTCTGAGAAATCCTAAAAAAAAATAACATTAGAAAACAAGGCGGGTGTCGCAAACAATGCGCGGACTGTAAACAACTATACGTAGGACATAAACAAACTAAGATTTATATCAATATTTTCGGCATTTTTAAACTTGTATGTATAAGAATTCTCTCATATAGGAACTATAATATACTATGATAAATATAATATACAAAAGAAAGTCCTAAGAAAAGTATGGTGTACCTGCGCAGCAATGTAGACGCTCTGACACACAAGGTTACACACAAATATTGTCGCCTCACATCACGCACACGAACCATCTGTTGTTCACCAGATCACGCAAACACATTGTTTCAGTAAATTCAACACACACGCAAAATTGTATTGGTGAAGAGCCAGCTTCAGAGAAGGCAGGATGGTGCACTAGATATAACCACAAACTCTATAAGATATACCATGAAAGAAATATGGACTTCATTAAATTATAGATGCTACGATAGGCTGGACACTTAGATAAAATGGAAAACTGACAAATCTCCAAAAGGCTGCTGAAAGCACAAGTGATCAGAAACAGAGGTAGAGGCAGACCAAAAACAAGATGGTAAGATATTGTTGAAAAGGATGCGCGAGAACTAGATAGATAAGATAATGACAAACAGAAGCAAACATTCTTTGTTGGTGGAGAAGGAAAAAAGGAAGTTATGATATAATAGGGCTGTAAAAACACTGGAAGAAGAAAAATAATAATTTATTCAATCCTCACGACAATACTATATATATATATATATATATATATATATATATATATATATATATATATATATATATATATATATATATATTTAGAATTTCATAAAATTCCCATTTTTAATTTTTTCATTATTTTGGAGTACATTCTTATAAAATGCACGGTATTATATCCTCTCAGATCCTTTTCTAAGGACCTCTCAGACAACATGTTTAACACCCTTGTTTATCTAAAAGAAATTAACTGTTTCACTAAAATCTAGTCACTGCTTGCGACAAATCACTCCAGTGCCAGTTATTTTTCACAAAAACAAACTTGTCAACACACCTGTGATACTAAACTCGAAGAGATTTGAGATCTGATGATGCTAGCATGGTTAGCGAAGCGTGCGTCGAGAAGATTTCAAAAAGTGATTTAGTGTTTAGTGTTAAATCTCTTCGAGTTTAGTGTTTTACACCAAAGGTTCTAATAAAAGGATTACACCTGTAATAGCTTATGTTGCGATAAAATCCATCTGTGATCGTGTGATACTAGTAACCTGTGATATTTATTAGTTCCTTTATATTTCCGTCTTTTTTCTTACGTGAGTTCCAAACTCATAAGTCAATGTTCCTGGTCGCTAAATGATCTTGATATCGATGCGACCTATATCTCAAAATTCTCTCTCTCTCTCATCATTTTGGTCTATACACAAAATTATTACAGCTAATTTTTTTATTTGATAAGTAGTGTATAAAGTAAGTGACCAGTTGAATCCAGTTGGATTAGCCCTTCGCCCTTTCTTCGTGTTTAACATAGCCCAATAATATCCCAATTTATGTTATCAAGTTCGATCAAGTCGGGCATCCATTTTCGTTGTCCGTATATTCAAAGTGGCAATGTCAAAATTCCAATGGTAGCCTGATCTAACCAGGTGATTCTTAGCAGCCTCTGCCTTGGGGCAGGTCTTCCCGCTGCCAGAGGTAGTTGCCCCTTGGCCTCCTGGAATGAGGGTTGTACTGATTTGAGGTTGTACTTTCATATTGAAGGCATGGACCGTAATCTGTCACGCTGGGTCCAATGCGGGCTGGCAGATTTTGGATCATGTTAGTCTGAGGACTGTGCCCTTAGCCTTGACATGTCCGCCAGGAGTGACCCTCCCAGGAGCATAGACTCCAGACGGCATATATATATATATATATATATATATATATATATATATATATATATATATATATATATATATATATATATATATATTATATATATATATATATATATATATATATATATATATATACATATATATATATATATATATATATATATATATATATATATATATATATATATATATATATATATATATATATATATATATATATATATATATATATATATATATATATATATATATATATATATCATCATCATCATCAGCCCGTATCGATCCACTGCAGGATGAAGGCCTCTTCAGCATGCTTCCAACCAACCTTCACGGTCCTGGGCTTTCCTCTGCCACTCGGGTCCAATATACTTAACGATGTCATCAGTCCATCGTGCTTTCGGTCTTCTTCGCGGACGTTTGCGATCAAGCGGTATCCACTCCAGGATTGCCTTGGTCCATCTGTCGTCCCATCGCCTCGCTATATGGCCTGCCCATCTCCATTTCAACTGTTTTACTCTTCCAATGATGTCACAGACTTTTGTTTGTTCCCTGATCCATGCGCAGGACTTTCTGTCTCGTCTTGTAATGCCAAGCATACATCTTTCCATTCCCCTCTGTGCCACCCGAAGTTTTTGAATTGATTGCGATGTGAGTGTCCAGGTTTCACTTCCGTATGTCATAACGGGTAGAACGCACTGATCGAATACTTTTCTTTTCAGGCAAAGTGGGAGTCTGTTCTTAAACACTATGTTGAGCCTACCAAATGCCTGCCAGCCACATTTAACACGCCGTTCCACCTCCCGGGCGGTATTCCCCTCCATGGAAATCCTCTGCCCAAGATATACAAAGCTGTCCACAATCTCTAAATCCCTTCCTAAAACTGAAATTCTTCTGTCCTGAGCGAAGTTATTGAACATAACCTGACTGTTTTTCAGGTTTATTTTCAAGCCAATTGGTTCGCCAGCCCTTTGCAGTTCTTGTATGCGTCTTTGCAGCTCCTCTGGGTCTTGTGAAATGAGAATAATATCATCTGCAAATCTAAGATGGTTTAAGTTTGCACCATTGATCTTTACCCCATCCTGTTCCCAATCCAGTTTACGGAATACTTCTTCAAGGCCAGCCGAGAAAAGAATAGGCGATATTGCGTCACCCTGCCGTACACCTCGTTCTATATTAATTCCCACTTCAAGATCATCAAGGTGAATTGTGGCTGTAGCTCCATCATATATCGATTCTAATAGGTTTACATAGGCTCTCTCTACACCTTGGCTAAGCAGTGCATCCATTATCGCATGCTTTGAGATGGAATCAAATGCTTTTTCGTAGTCGATAAAAGCCAAGCACAGTGGCATGGTGTATTCGTTGTGCCTTTCTATGACCTGCTGTACAACCTGGATGTGATCCATTGTACTGAATCCATTTCTGAATCCTGCTTGTTCTCTTGGTTGTGCGTCATTCAGATTTTTTAATATTCTTTTAGAAATTATCTTAGTGAAAACTTTGTACATCACTGATAGGAGGCTTATTGGACGGTAGTTCTTTAAATCTTCCTGTGCTCCTTTTTTATGTAAAAGGATCACTTCTGCATTTTTCCATAAGTCCGGTACTTTTTGTTCTTTGAGGCATTTTGAGTATAATTTTGCCAGTGTTTTATGTAACGTCCGACCACCAGCTTTTAACATTTCGACAGTTACACTATCCTTTCCTGGAGCCTTGCCGTTCTTCATCAATTCTATAGCATTTGTTACTTCCTCCACTAGGATATCTGGCATTATATATTGTTCTTCCGTGGGTATTGCTGTCCCTGACTGGCTCTGATCTTCATATAACTGGGAATAAAACCTTCTGACAATCTCTAACATTTGGGTACGCGTCCTGCACACTGTGCCATCCTCACGCTTTAAAGCATATATTTGCGTTCTTTTGTTTCTCAGCTTCTGTTTAGCTTTGTTAATTCCTTTGTTTTCTTCCAGGGTTTTTTGCACTAGCTGCATATTGAATCGGCGCGTGTCCTCTCTGATACGTTTTCTTATAGTTTTGCAGAGCTCAGTGTACTCGACCCTGCCAAAAGGACTACCTGCATTTCTCATTGCTCGCCGTTTCTTCATTAAATCAATGGTCTCACTGGAGATTTTTGTTTGTTTGAGACATTTTTCCTCTGGTGCTATTGAAGCAGCCGTTTGAAGTACATTGTTAGCGATTTCTTCATATTAAACTGATATTTGCACGTCCTCTGGATCTTGTAACGCAGCAAACCGGTTTGACAAAGCAATCTCAAAATCGCTTCCTCTCTCCAGCAGTTTTCCAGAATCCACCTTGCCCTTCTTTGATCTTACCATTCTTTCGCGCTCTTTTCGACAGTCAATCCGAACCCTTGCTCGTACCATTCGGTGGTCACTTCCAACATTAAAATTGTTAAGGACAGTACAATTGGTAAATATTGTTTTATCGTTGGTCATGATGTAGTCAATTTCGCTTGTGAGCCCAGATGGACTTTTCCATGTCCATTTTCTGCTGATATTTTTCTTATAGAATGAATTCATAATATATAGTTCTTGTCCTTCAGCAAAATCAACTAATCTGTCACCTCTATTGTCTCGCTCACCAGTTCCATATGGGCCAGTTGCATTTTCGTCTGTTCTTGTTGTTCCAATTCTGGCATTAAAATCACCCATCAGGATTTTGTACCTACATTTCTCCTTGTATAAAAGCTGGGCCACATCATCATAAAATTCCTCAATTTCCTCATCTTTATGGCTTATAGTTGGTGCATAAGCTTGGACGATTTGAAGCCTAAACTTTTTATTCAGCTGAATGACGCATTGGGCTAATCGGTCAGATGTACTTTCAAATTTTACCACACTGTCCTTCAGCTTTCGATTGATGAGGAATCCTATTCCGCGTGTGTTTCACATATATCACATTATATCGTAATCCTTCGTGTTTCACATATATATATATATATATATATATATATATATATATATATATATATATATATATATATATATATATATATATATATATATATATATATATATATATATCATATATATCATATATATATATATATATATATATATATATATATATATATATATATATCATATATATATATATATATATATATATATATATATATATATATATATATATATATATATATATATATATATATATATATATATATAGTCAAAACTGATAGAATGTTCAGTAACACATCTTCAAGAATACATATGATAATTAGTACACATATATAATAAAATATTTGCGCATATCGCACATAACAAACGAAAGACAATTCGAAACAAATACCTGACCTCCGATCAGTACGAAAGAAAAATCACCCTTTTAAGATGAACAAGAAAGGGCGAGTATCTTCTGTCGTACCGCCTCGACCGACCACTCTAAACGTTGACCTTGTTAATTCGGTAACTGGACGGACAATAAACCGTCCATTCGATCACTATCGGTCAGTTTTGTCAACTAGAATGCTCACCTATTATTTCCGAAGTCAAAGATTGATCCGATAGCCGAATGGGTGAGTATAAATTGACGCTGACGAGATTTTTAATAGTCGCCAAGAACACCGGCTTAAATCATGTCAGTATCGGTATGTGCCCCGTTTGTTTTTTTTTTATTTACCAACCTGATGATGTAGTGTCGATTTCAATCGATAAATCGTAAGAGTTATAATATAGTTATTCTTCTTTAATCGTGTCGGTTCGGTTGCTTCAGTTAGGATACTTTAATTCCGGTACCCACTTTTTACTTAATCCCTTTCTTGTTCTGGTAACGACATTTAACTCCATGTATTTGAATTTATTCTGCCAAACTCTTTGAAGTTTATATTTGATAGATCGTTTACAGGATGGCTCAATACGATGATTGATCAATTAATACGATTGACGATTACTTTAGCTTTGTCGACATTTATTTTGTAACCCGTTTGGATATGATGTTCTGCTAAAGTTGAGGATAGATCCGATTTTTAGACGGCGAGAGAATGCTCGTATATGGTATTTTGTAAACGTCTGTTGGTAGGGTCGATATATGATTGGGAGCATCCAAAACAAGGAATCTCGTAGACATCATATATCTTGTGGAGTATTATCTTTCACTAACCTAAGGAAAATGGATATATTTATTTCTGTCATAAATATCGTTTCGATATTACTGGATCTGAATTCACCTTGATGATCTTGAAGTGGGAACGAGGTAGAACGAGGTAGTGTGGTAGAACGAGGTATACGGCAGGGTGACGCAATATCGCCTATTCTTTTCTCGGCTTGTTTTGAAGAAGTATTCCGTAAACTGGATTGGGAACAGGATGGTGTAAAGATCAATGGTGCAAACTTAAACCAACTTAGATTTCCAGATGATATCGTTCTCTTTGCACCAGAGGAGCTGCAAAGACGCATACAAGAGCTGCAAAAAGCTGGCGAACCATTTGGCTTAAAAATATACCCGAAAAAGAGTCAGGTTAGGTTCAATAAATTCGCTGAGGACAGAAGAATTTCTGTTTTAATACGGAATTTGGAAATTGTGGACCACTTTATATATCTTGGGCAGATGATTTCAATGGAGGGGGATAACGACGTCCAGGAGGTGGAACGGCGTACTAAATATGACTGGCAGGCATTTGACAGGCTCAACATAGTGTTTAAGAGCGACTCCCACTTTGCCTGAAAAGAAAAGTTTTCGATCAGTGCGTACTACCCGTTATGACATATGGAAGTGAAACCTGAACACTCACATCGCAATCAATTCCAAAACTTCGGGTAGCACAGAGGGGAATGGAAAGATGTATGCTTGGCATTACAAGGCGAGACAGAAAGCCTTACGCATGGATCAGGGAATAAACTAGAGTGTGTGGCATCATCGAAAGACTAAAGCAATTGAAATGGAGATGAGCAGGCCATATAGCGAGGCGATGGGACGACAGATGGACTAAGGCAATCCTTGAGTGGATACGATGGATGAAAACATCATTAAGTATATAGGACTCGAGTAGCAGAGGAAAGCCCAGGACCGTAAAAGTTGGAAGCATGCTGAAGAGGCCGGGCCGATACGGGCTGATGATGATGATATATATATATATATATATATATATATATATATATATATATATATATATATATATATATATATATATATATATATATACATCTATATGCTCAAAAGGTAGCATAGCGGGGCCTTTGAGAGAGATATTAAAACAGAAATATTCCATCCGTACTCAACTCAGCCGCCACCATCGCCCCAAGACAAGTACCTCCCAGGACCGGTTTCTGGCCTAACAGCCGCCATAAACTGGCTCGAGCCTGAAGCAAGGAGGCAGTCGATAAAAAACCAGGCCGAGTCCACTAGCCATGTGGATGGCGGGTCGCAATCGCAATGCAACTCCGGCCATCCTACGGTGAATGTTCGCAGCAGTCGAAAACTATGCGATGTATTCTTTCCACAACCTTGGATGAGGTATCCGGTATGCTCAAAAGGTAGCGTAGCTGGGTCGTGAAGAGACGATCGTGTTTTGACACAATCGCACGCGTGGAGTACGGATGGATTTATTAATATATTACAATTTCGCCATTTTTTTTTTGTATAATATTTAGTATTTTGGCTCGCTGTCCTATATTATGGATTCTTATGATAAAAAAAAGATAAAATTTTAAAATATCACAACTATTTACCTATCGAGAAAGACTAGAAATAAGTGCTTTCGAGTATTTATAAATTTTTGTTATCTCCACGTGTCTTTATTTATATTTTATTATTGGAATTTTTGTAAATTGTACTATGCGTGAAATTTGCTCTCTGGTCTGAAACTCGATCATTGTCATTTTAATTCACTGATTTTGATTCGCAGTTGAAATAATCCAACACTCATATTTAGACGCTTTCTAGGGTAATCGATGATATAATATTAATTTTTTTTTGGGAAGGAACAGTTAAATTTTAATGAACTAGAACTGTTTCTATGGGCTTCTTTAGTAAATTGATCAATATTTCTGAGAGGAAGTAGCAAGATCTAAATAAGTTGACTCAAATGTCCTCCAATCAATGCAATAGGTTGTTTTTTTTTAGTGGGTCCGAAGTTTAAATTCAAATAAAACAAGAACCAACTTAGATACCATTAACTATTTATTTTATATGAAATAACATGCAATGGTATTAATGTTTGAAAACAATTTTAACAACAAATATCCGCCGGGGCTACTTGTGACAAAGCGAATTATGTCAATCCAATTTCCGACCACTTTTTCAGGCTATTGGGGGTCTTATGTTTGCAATTGTCCGAGTTATGTTGGCTTCAAAGGCGTATAATTGCTGGTTGGCATCGACCAAATATTTAACATAACCCTAAAAAAGTAATCTAATAGCATTAAATAACATGACCTTGATGGCTACTTAACAGATTCCTTTAAATAATTTTCTCACCGAATTTTTCCCTCAATAAATCGATTGAGGGCCGTCCTGTTAAAACCACATCTCCTCCAGATCGATACCATTCAAATTCGGAATTAAATAATCATTGGTTCATCGCTCTGTAAGGATCCCTATTAAGGAAATGAAACATTTGGATCTTCAACAGAGTCGATATTTTCTTCAGAACGCACAGTTTTCCGTCTTGTTTTTGTTTTAATATAGAACGATGTGAAATGAGTTCGAAATCTGTCTATAATTCGGCGAATACATCGCTCGGTTAGGCGATTTTGTGCAACCATAAAATACTCTATAAGTTTGGCGCACACCGATTTTGATAATAAATTTCAACAATTTGGAAGCGTTGCTCTGATGTGAAACGTTTCGTTATGATTTGCCAAACATTTGATATGCCCTAATGATTGCCATGATGACATTTGCCATGCTGATTGTACAGCGACCCCTATTGGAAATTCAGACACCTTAAAAAAATGTTCCTTTACAAGAAAAGCAGAGAAAATGCTAATCCATGATAAATATAATTTATCGAATTTATTTCGTAATTTTTATCTACGTCATGACGGTGTTATGTAATAAAAAAATCACCCTTTATAGCTTAACACTTTAACCGAAAGACGGTCTCAAGTTACGTAAAGTGAAAGACCTGGTCTGAGAGACCATGTTGAGTTTTAGTGCCCTTTTTTCATTAATTCCTTATTTTTATTGCCAAAATCATTGACGCAGAAGTTAAATAAAATATAAAAAAGGAATATTTATTGACAATAAAAAAAAATTGCCAATAAAATATTAATTATTGATACAATTAATCTATACTAATATATAAATCTACAGTGGTTTTTACAGATGTTCCGTTATAACTACTGAACCATACATCCAATTAACTTGAAACTTGGAATCCATGTAGAAAATACATGCACTTAATGGATAGGCAAATATTTATATTAGTGTTGGACTCCCTACACCAGTTGCGGGGGCGTTAATGATGAGAATCGCTAAGTATCTGCTTTTATAACTTCAATAATAACTTCAATATATAGTTCAAACTCCTAAAGTGGTTGTAAGGGCGCTAATGATCAAAAACGCTAAATTTAAAATTTCAGCTTTTATCAACTTATTATTGATTATTATTATTATCATGTACATTAACTACTATTATTATTAATTTTAATAAATTAATTATTAATTAAACTATTAAATTAATATTTTTCTGTAGCATTAAAACCTTGTTTGGTTTTTTCTAACCTAAACAAATTTTTACCAAATGTCAATTGACTGATTTAAAAAGATATTAAAAACATATATATCTATGCATATGTATATGTTTATATTTATTAATTAAAGAAGAAAAAGAAGAAAAGAAAGAAGCATAGAATAATTAGATTAAAACGAAAAATTAGTTTCCCAGCATTAAATTAGTAAGATATTTATTTCAACTTTTTATATTGAATTTTCGGTTGTCAATCTCAAAATAGTTTTTAATTCTTTCCAATTATTTGTTGTAGTCATAAATGCCTAAAAAAGGAACGTCCAAATTAAATTTGGTAACGTCTAAATAAAAGTATATGAAAGCTAAGCGTGCATGTGAAAGTCAAGATGAAACGAAAAATAGATTACAAAAAGAACAAAAAAGGAAAGAAGATTTACGACGTATGAAATTAAAAATTCGAAAGTAAAAATAAATTGTGGTTTTTGGTATGATCCTACAGTTGATTATAAACAAGAATCAAAATTTAGTTCAATGACAAAAATTTGTAGTTATTGTAAAGCATTAAAGTGGATTGGTGAATGTGAAGGTTTATGCTGTTCAGCTGGCGAAATAAAACTAGAACCTTTGCGACAACTTCCAGAGCTATTAAAATCGCTACTCCATGGAACACATGTAAAATCAAATACATTTTTTAAATCTATCAGACCTTACAACAATGCTTTCCAAATGACGTCATTCGGTGCAATGAAGAAGATGTCGTTTTAACTAATAAGTACATGGGGCTCATGAACGATTTGCGGCCAATCGAAACTATCATCGAAGAAGATGAGATAGACGACAAAGATTAAATGTTAGGAAGATTAAATACTATATTTGAGGGCATTATATGTAAGCTTGATTTAAGACGGGAAGGGGAAGTTAAAAAATGTTTAATAAAAAACTGTAATAATGACAATAAATAATAATGTTAATTTTAAATGCCCAGCGAAGCGGGCGCGCACAGCTAGTTTAAGATATAGTTGATCAAAAAAAGTAAACCTAAAATAAAGTAAATCAAATGAAAAATTTTCTATAATATTTTGAAGTACCTGATACATTTATATTGTGTTTTCCTTTGTTTGGTGTATAGACACTTGCTACATAATTTCCGTTTTTGGAGCTTATCTGTGGGAACTATAACTTCTTCAATTGCTTGCTGCTCACTATCTGGATTTGAAAGTAATTTTATAATAAGTGCTCTTAGCTCCCTTGGAATATTTTGAATCGAAAGAATTCTTCTCAAGTGCGGTTCAATTATATCCTTTTCCTAATCTCTCAGGAATGAAAAACAGTTTCAGTGAATCTTAGTAGCTTTGGTAAATGTTAAAACAATTGACGCTACAAATAGTTACTATTCTATAGAATACACCAAGCGACCATCTTCTAGTTCTTCTGTTTGACCCGTGTACTGCGCATTTCATATCTAGTAAATCAACACCGCATTTGGTTTCGTTTGTAACAGCAAATTATTGTCGGTTTTTTATTTTGTGGATTTATTTCTGCTCTTTGGTGCATACTTGGTATGTACCAAAATGCTTTGGTACAAACATCAACAGTCTCAAAAGAACTGAAATAGTTGTCACATGTCACGTTCTTGTGCGTACATTTAACTACTTTACAAAATCGTACAACACACTGATTTGGTTTTTGCAAGTTTACCTCATTTGGTATCAATCCTATGCCATCAGAACTCGCTCCCATGTAAATGTACGCGTTATAAAGGTAAGATGCCTTTGCATCACATAAGCACATTATTTTCACTCCATATTTCTTAGACTTTTTAGATATATATAAGAAAACTTAAAGCCACACCTACCACGCAATGGCACTAACATTTCATTGATTGTCAAATTTTCAGTAGGACAATATGCTTTTTGCAAGTTTGAAATAAAATGCGTAAATATTTGGGTAATAGGAGCCTTATATGTTGTCTTTCTCAACTCGCGGGTACTTGAATTGTCCAACCGCAAGGCAAGATGTCAAAATTTCAAAACGTTTTTGAGACATTGTGGCATTGAAATCGGGTCTGTTTGTAACATCCTTTGAAAACAATGACATCATTTTTTCATGGGCACTGTTGAGAATGTTCGATAGAATAAACAAGCCGTTATAAACTTTAAAGTCTATAACGTCTGTATCTCAGAAGTTTGATTTTTTTTTAAGTTTTTGATTTGTATAAGTAACAATCATTTGGACCATATCATCGACAAACAAAAGTTTCCAAACTTAATCCTTGACAGGCATACTTCTCAAAGCTTTTGAAGGAACTGCAAAACCAGGTGATCCGCGAATAATATTTCTACTAGGAACTGCAAGCGTTTTTGCTTGGTTATTTATAATAATATTCAGCTCTACAGGCCTAGTAGCCCTTGGCTTCCAGTTCCTTAACTTTTCTTTTCCATCTTTTCCCTCCCACTCCCACTTTCCTCAAATTATTAATCACCTAATCCAGCCATTTCTTCCTCGGTCGCCTTCTTCTTCTCTTTACCACTTCGCCTCTCATCATTATTCCTTTAACCTATTTCTCGCCGGGCATCCTCACTATGTGCTTCAGCCATCGAGCTCTCTGTGCTCTCACCACCTGAACAATGTGTGTTTTTTTGTACAGTTCTTCTATTTCTCTATTTGTTCTTTTTCTAAATTCATTCTGAACATTAATTCCTCCAAAAATCCTCCTTAATATTTTACGTACACAAATTTCTTTCTTCTTTCTTCGTCATTGTTCATGTCTCGCACACGTAGGTTATCCATGTCCATGTCTCGCACGCTTCATTGTCCATATCTCGCACGCAACCGAGGACCTTAGTATTGTCTGGTACACTCTTGCTTTTGCTGCTCTTGTTATATTCATTGCCCTTAAAACCTTGGAAAACATTCCGGTTCCTTTCGCTAGTCGTTTCTCTATTTTCTTCTCTTATAAATAATAAACCGTCTAACAGATGCGAAACTACTTCTCAATTACCAAATAGACCTGAACTTTTATTCACACGCCGTTATTGAATTAGTACTGATTAAGAAAGAGCATATCTATGGATTACGAATCGCAAGCTTCTGTACTGATTAAAAATAGCATCTTTTTATTTTTATACCCATTCTCATATCGAAAATATTCATTTCTGAAAAGCTACAGTGCTAGCAAAACGAATCAAACAGTAATATATTTTTTTTCCTTTAAATAAACACCCCGAAACACATTTACTGATATTAAAATCTGATCTAATGTAGATCAATAAGTAATTCTGTTCTAACTTAAATGGCTACTTCGAAAACTTAAATCTAAGGTCTTACTCCTTGAATACCTTAAAGTCTAATAACTTGTGTACACTAAACTAATATGTACGCACAACCGCATTATTATCTGCTTTGCACTAGCAGAATCATTGAGCTAACTCGAAAGCTTTCACTCTTTTGAGTATTTTTGTTAGATTGGTGTTGTCGAGGAGCTGGATTACCTCTACGTTAATGTGTAGATAAAGTCGTTGTTCGTGACTCTACGAATTTGGTATCAGTCTGGTTAAAATGTCCATCTGAAGATCTCGTTGGAGGTCACTATTTTGATGTACCATGGCTTATTGATGATGTTCCTAAGTACTTTGTTTTGGAATCTCTGGATGATTAGAGTATTACTCTTGGTGGCAAAACTCCAGAGCTGTATGCCACAGGTCTACACCGTTTTGAGGATTTGTTTATACTATAGTATTTTGTTATAGGTAGATGGACTGGAGTGTCTACCAAGTAGCCAATACATTTTCTTGTACCTTGTATCAAACTTTTCTTTTTGCTATTTGACATAACTTTCCAGTGATGGTTTGAGTCTAATGTGATGCCTAGATATTTTGCTGAGTTTGCATAGGGAATCTGAGCATTATTTATATTAATTGGAATCTGTTGCTCTCATTTATATGAGAAATTAATGTGTACAGACTGGGTCTGTTCAGTTTGATACGCCATCTTTTGGTAATAAAGTGGAAATTTTGACAAAAAAGTATTTTATTAAACATTTGGTTGAATCTGCTCGCCAGCACTAAAAACTGACCAAGATGATCCACTAAAGTCATTCATTTCTTTGGCACATTTTTTCCGTAAACTAGAGCTTCTTGTCCTTCTAAGAATTTGCATTTAAAATCTTACGGTACAGTCATGAGGCTTATTTTATATGAGAGAATAGCGAGTTAACTTAAAATGTCATAATTCTAGACAGATATTTAAAAACATTTTAACGAAAATACGATTCAGAGCAGAATTAGCCATAAGTTATTCATAGTTATTTTCCCACAGTGCCATAAATATCGGGCCCTCGAAAAAAAAAGGAAAAAAAAAACGCAACAAGACAAAAAACCGAAATTAAAATCGTTGGAGATGAGCTGAGCTAAAGCAGGCCTGTATTTAAAAATTAAGCACGGTATTATTGGCGGTAGGTCAAAGGCAAAACGCCTATGAGACCTCCTTTTTTTTCTCCTTCTTCCGAAAATATTACCATATCTAATCAGAGAGATGTCGTTGACCGTACGCCCCGTTTGCTCAATAAAACTAAATAGCGAATGACATATACACACTTTTCGTCAAAGAGTGAAGAGGGGAGTGACACGACGAGGTTATTAACGCAGACATTGGCCTTAATGGTCAATTTTGACAGTATATACCTATCCGTTTCAGCTTATATATATATATATATATATATATATATATATATATATATATATATATATATATATATATATATATATATATATATATATATATATATATATATATATCGAACAAGAGCACTCAATTTTGTCATATTTTGAGATAGTGCATATTTGTACTGGCTTTTAAAAAAGAGAATTTCTATTAAGTTGATTTCTATAAGTTGATTGAAGCAAGAAACAAAAGTTTCTTGCTTCAATCGACAATAAAAATGAAACCATGTGATGAATATAACTGAGACTTTGACAGCTATCTGGTGAATAATGATGCTTACTAAAAACAAACCATTTCCGATGCTAGCACCATCTCTTGGATTTTCTAAGGACTTATTGAACGATCCTCGTATCATCTTGTTAAGTTAGAAATTATGATGGCTAAAAATTGTTGTCTAAAAATTTTTAAATGGATAAAAATGGTACATTTATTGTAATAATACATTCAAAATGTTAAGAAAATGTTATAACGATAAAGCTACGTTAAAACAAATGCTTGAACTTTAGTAATGGGAGAGAAGCAGTGTACGATGAAACTCATTCAAACGTTTCTTTTGAAATATTAATATTTTTGTACACCTTCAGTTATAACGTAAAGTAAAGTTGTAAAGTTCAACCCCGAAATCCATTTAAATATATTCATCGGAAGGAATAGGAAATTATTCCTAAAAACCATCCATCTATCTTAGTATCCATGGTCACGAAGGTATTTGGCTGTATTAATATAAGGTACTTTTTGATTGGTGATAGTTATCAGTATATTTTTGATTCTTCTATCAGTGAAGTTAATATGAAGTGATCTTAATTTTTAAATGAATATTATACTAATATTCCTTAAAGGTAAAATAAAACTATCGTCAATAAATATTGTTATATCATGTTGTAATTCTGAAATACAAATGTACAAAAGGTACAGGACCAGACCCATCATAATGCTTTGAAAAACCACAAGTATAATTTCTTTATTTTCGGAATATCCATCTTCAATTGAAAAAAAAATTGTAATAAATGATTTCGAGCTTTATGAGTATGTCTTTAATAGTAGCTATTTTAATTTGTATTTCAATTTCTCATGCCAAACTTCAAAAGCAACAGAGCAATATCAAGAAAATTAGATGAACAGATGGTTTCTTGTTATTTGTTTATTAATAAATAATATTAATACAGTACAGTAATTCCATGCAAGTGAAGCAATAAGTATTCTATAGTAAAGCATTTCTTCTTAAATTCAAATTAATGATTTGGAATCAAAGAATATATACATATATATATATATATATATATATATATATATATATATATATATATATATATATATATATATATATATATATATATATATAATTATCTAAGAGTTTTAGAGTGGGCTATTGACAGTCCGGACCTGAATCCTGTCGTAAACCTTCTTGGAAAATCTAGACAGTAGTATTAAGAACAAAAAGTGTTGGTAATAAGGACTATCTCAGAAAAAAATCACACATAAAACCTGGAATTTCTTAAATGGCAAGTTAGACGTGATATAGGGCCCTTAAAGAGTTAATTTACTTCATTAAAAAAGAATGTTACACTTGACCTACATTTTATTTATAATTTATAATATATAGCCATGTCTTTGCTAAAGACAACTAAGTTACTATATGGATACTGCACCAAATATGATCTGGTAATCGTTATTTCTATAATTATAAAACAAAATAATTTATTCACAATTCTACATTAGAAAATTAGGATTAAAACTTGTAAATAATGATAACATTAATGAAAATGAGAAAATATTACATCCTTTTTGACTGCCTTTAATATACATTTATGAAAAAGGTAATACTAACTTAATTTTCGCATTAATCTTTCTTACTTTCTATACATTTATTCGGCAACTGTCGAATCCCATAAGTTATTGAGGGGCTTTTTTCAACATATTCAAGAGATTAAAGTGGCTATCAACCAGGTGATCTTGAAAGGATAGGAAGGGATAAAAATCTGAAGGGACAAAGTCTGGACAATACGCCGAGTGCGATAAAATCTGCCAGCTCTACTCGGAGATCATTTCCAGTATTATTTTTGGTACATGTGGTGATGCATTGGCCAAAAGCAAAATAACTTCCCTTCTCCTCTTGTTAGTATAAGGATTTTTCATCCAGAACGTCCCTAAAATGGATCAGTTGCTGCCAATAACGGTTAATAATGAGCGTTCGACCAGATTGGAACAACTCATAATAAACGATGCCCAGCTAACAATACCATCTACATGTCTGTTGATTTTAAAAAATCCTTTTATTGATAATTGAAGCATAGTGTATGACATTTAAACACGAAAGACAATAGCTGTCAAATGACCACCTCTTGCAGCTCCACAGACGTCCATTCTTTTCTCAAATTTTGGATACCATTTTGGCATAACCGTTGCTCTATATATCACCAATGACTAGAATAATTTCATCCTTTAGTTCAGGAATCGATTGTGAATTGTTTTTATAGACCTGGCATTTTACGTATCCCCAAGGAAAATAATCCAACGATGTCAAATCACATGATCTTGGTGGCCAATTAACATTACTGTTTCATGCAATAACTCGTACAGGTTTCATTAGCAGAGTGAGGTGTAGCGCCATCCTGTTGGAGACATAAATCCTCCAGATAAATATTAGTTAATTTAACCAACAAAAATCCAGTTATTATCTTACAGTTACAGCTTCACCAGCAGCATTCTGAAAGAAATACGGCGCAATTACACCTGCACTCCAAATAGAGACTCGTTTAGGATTTAAAGGTTTCTCATTCAATTATTCGTACAATTTTCGTAGAAAACCCCAAAACTGTTAGCTTAAAAAAAATTTAAAGGTATAAAATGTGTCAAAAAATTGCCAATTAAAATTTTTTAAAAATAACATATTTAAAAAAAACCTCCGCTAATAATTTATAATTAATACTATAACGTAAATATAGTATATTAAGATATTTTAAAAAGGTATATGTTAAAATATAAATATTTACTACGTATAGGAATAACATATATTGTAAAATTGTAGCTGTTCTAATGATGGTTTATTAAAAAAAACCCGAAATGTAAACAAAATAAAAAAATTATTTCTTGACAGGAGAGCATGTGCCGGTACCCTGACGAGCCTGAACATCAAGAAGCGAAACATATGCCCTCCAATTGAAAGGACGGGTGGGGCTCGACCCCAGTCAAGCACCTAATAAAGTGGGGGGTCGTGGGTTTTTAAAATGGAGGGCGTAGAAGAAAATAGTGCTGCTGAAGAAAAAGGAAGAAGAGGAAAGCAAAAAACGTTCCCCTTCCTCCTTTTTACTTTTCGTGCATATTGAAACCCTATACAGGAGGTGAACCAGGAAAATGTTTTGCTTTGAAAAATTGTTTACTGTGATAAATGTTGGAGGGGCGGCGTCCCAACGCCCTCCCTCACGGGCCATCAATATATATATATATATATATATATATATATATATATATATATATATATATATATATATATATATATATATATATATATATATATATATATATAGTTCAACTTACTTTTCGCGAATTCTCCGAAACCATAAGACCTACAATTTGGCAGAAATATTCATCATGTTCGCTAAGGCGGAAAGTCAATAAAAATCAACTCCAGGGGAGTTGTGGGGGCGTCGAAGATAAATATACGCCCGTTTTTGAAATTTAAGTTCTACAGACTTAGCATTCTCCGAAACTATAAGACCCACAAATTTAAAATTTGGAGGAATATTCCTCATGCATTGTAGATTTTCGCTAAGAATGAGGGTTCATAAAAATCAATTCCTAAGGGAGGTTGAGGAGGTGCAAAAGATAAATATACTCCAAAATTTGAAATTAGGGATTGTTGTGAATCCCTCGAATCCCTCCCCCAGAAAAAAGTTGTCACATAGCAAGTAAAAGCTATGGAATTCTAAAAGTAATTTTAATCATACAAAAATCAATTATTACTAAAGTTAAATTTACGCCCAGTGAAGAGGGCGGATAACAGCTAGTATGTTATAATAGTACTACAATTAATGATATATTATAATAGTAATATAATTAGTGATATAATGAGATATTATAATAGTAGTGAGATGTATATATAGGCTCCAAATGAAACAAGATCCAAAATAAAAAACAATTTATAAGAAACTCAGGGAATAAGTACTAAATCAATTAAGAGGAATCAAATAAAATCACAATGATTAGATGACGCCTCAGATGACGAACAAGCAGCTCCCATTACTGATAGAGAATTGTCCATAAAGCGCCGAAGTTGAAGGGCTCTTAAACGAAATCATTCAAAAAAAAGTGTTTGGCGCCTTGAGCTTCTTATCACCGTAAACTTCAGTCGGTTAAAAATTTACTGCCCAACTTCTTAGAAAGCCACCTCTGTACGAAATGAGCGACTTTCTTGTTAAAGAAACATTGTCAGGTTCGCCGTGCTGTGTGAACCCGTTTTTCTTGCCACGTCTTTTTATACAGAATTTCATTCGATTTGTAAAAGTTGCGTAATACTGAAACTAACATCCATTTTTATTGAACAAACTTTTAATTCAATATTGAGTAATATATAACAATCAATGAAATATCAGGTTGTCGGAATAGTTCGTAGGGATTTTTTAAAGGCTATAGAAACGCAAATTGTTTAAATAAATATTTATTTATTACTTAGAAATATTATTTATGTGTGTGCCAATATAGCGGTGGGTCCATAATGTATTTTTGTCAACAATTAGCATAATTATTGGCAAAAAATCTCAAATGTTGTTTTTCACCCCGTCTTGAAAATGGAAAATAAAAAAAAAGTGGAAACTTCTTTAGGCGCGTTTTGGTTAAGGAATGAACGTAATTGAACCATCACGCTCGGTCGGTGACGCTGAATCGGGTTTACTCGACTCCAGTCGTCATCAGCCCCGTTTTGCATGTAATCAGTGTAGTATTTTAATATAATACGCGTGTCTTATTGTATATGATCTGTGTAATATTTAAAGTGCTTACAATTTGTGTTGCATTTCACTAATAGCGAAAAATGTATTTTGCATCAAGGTTTTTTCAACAATATGAAGAACTTAGACATCAGTTAGTATAAGTTAATAATGATATTAATACATTTTTTAGCTTCCATAAGCCTATTATTTCATTCTTAGAATATAATAGCAATGAAGAAGTCCAATCAGAGAAAAATTCAACAATATAATTAATTCACAAATATAATTGTTTATTTTGTAACTAATATTACTTCTCAGGTTCAACGATAAAAATACATAATTTTATATAGCAATATTAATATTACCTTGTTATTGATTCACCGAACTAATCCGATTATATAACATATATATATATATATATATATATATATATATATATATATATATATATATATATATATATATATATATATATTATTAGGTGCGTATAGACCCAGTTGGATCACGCAAAGGATCCTGACTCATTTTCGAGTGTTCTTTCTAATCTTCCACACCTCTCTCATCCTTTCTCCGTGGATTCTCTTTCTCTCCTCCGTCCACTTTGTTCCTGATCTCCTCGAAACTTCACTCTCTGATGCAGCGTTCAACATATGTATTTTGTGTGTGTACGTTCTTCTATCCTCAATCTCTGTCGGACCCATTTGTGCCTTTCCCAGATCAACTCTGACTTGTGCGATCCATGGTACTGTTGACTTGACTCCTTGCATGTACGTAAGAATTCTATTGGTGAGTCTTGTCGGTAGGAGTCTACTGATATGTCCATAGAATTTCAACCTTCTTTTTCTTATGTTCGCCGCTACGTTGGACATTCTCTCTGTGGTCTTTCTAGAATGTAGTCTGTATGCTTCCTCTGTCAGTTTTGGGCCGAGAATTTTCCTCATAATTTTGCGATCTTCTTTTAGTATGTTTTCTATGCCGCTTTTTGTATGGAGTGTACTTACACTCCATACAAAAAGCTATACAAAAGCGAGACACTTTCTCGCTTGCATATAGTACCTCTGGTTTGATTACTGTGTTGTAGTGCCTTATTTTTGCGTGTGTGGATAGGCATTTCTTATTGTAGATATTGGGTGTCTTGCCGTATGCCCTCTTCATCTTCTGCAGTCGAGTTTTCTGTGCTATCTTACCTACTCCTGTGGGTTCGAGGATCTCGCCCAGGTATTTGAAGTGAGTGACCCTATTTATTTTGCCGTATTTAGTATTTAAATTTTGGACATTTAATTTTGAGCAGAAAAATTCGGTTTTTTGAAAGGATATTTGTAGGCCAACTTTCTCTGCACATTCCTGGAGGACTTCGATCTATTTGGTTGCCCTTTTTTCATTGTCTGCGAGTATGGCTAGGTCGTCCGCGAAGGCTAGGCATGATATTTCTATGTTGTTTTTGGTTCGTCCGAGTCGTATTGGTTTCCAGTGCCCTTGATTTTTTAGTTCCTCTTCCCATTCCCTTATGACTTTGTCCAGGACCAGGTTGAAGAGGAGTGGGGATAACCCATCTCCTTGGCTTACTCCGGTTTTAATCAGGAAGGGTTCGGAAATTTCTCCCATAAATTTTACTTTAGAGACTGTGCCGGTCAGTCTCTGCTTGATCAATCGTAGTGTTTTGGGGTCGAGTCCTTGTTCTTCTAGGATGTTGAACAAAGATTTTCGATCAATGCAGTCGTATGATTTCTTGAAGTCAACGAACGTGCAGATGATTGGGACGTTTCTGATAGCTTTGTATTTCAGTATTGTTTTTAAGTTAAAGATTTGTTTAGTGCATGAGCGACCTGGGCGAAAGCCTGCCTGGTACTCGCCAATTTTGTGTTCTAGTTGTTCCTGTGTTCTCTGGAGAAGGCATGTTGAGAAGATTTTGTAAGTGACTTGTAGTAAGGAGATTCCTCTGTAGTTGTTCACATCTATTTTGTCTCCTTTCTTGTGCAGCGGGTGTATAAGGGTACATTTCCATTCATCTGGTAATTTTTCTGTTTACCAGATGTTCATGATAATTTGCGTGAGTTCCCGCAGTGAGCTTGGTCCGAGGTTTTTCAATAGTTCCGTGGTGATACCATCTTCATCGGATGTCCTGTTATTCGTCAGTTTTTGTATGTGCTTGTGAATCTCTTCCTGTGTTGGTGGTGGTGATTCTGAGTGGGTATAGATACAATTTTCCTTGGGGAATCTTGTGTCGCGTTCGGGGCAATTGAGGAGATCAGAGAAATAGTGTGCCAGCTCCTGACAATTCTCCTGATGTTTTAGCGCTAATCTCCCATTCCGCTTTCTAAAGCAAATATTTTGTGGTCTGTACCTACGGATTTCTCTTGCAAAAGTCCTATAAAAATCTCTAGTGTTATAATTGCGGAAATTCTCCTCTATAGAGTCTAGTTGTTCCTTCATGTACTTCCTATTAGTTGGGTTGAATTTCTCCTTGGAGTGAATTTTACTTTGACTCGTGTTAGGTAGTGGTCTGACTCGATGTTTGCGCCCCTGCGGACTTGAACATCATGGATCTCTCTTTGTTGTGGGTATGAGATCGCAACGTGGTCTATCTGGAATTCACCAATCTGTTGTATAGGCGATCTCCATGTCTTTTGATTTCGTGGAGATTTTCTGAGGGATGTTGACATGATCTTCAGGTTATTCTGTTAGCATAGTCCGATGAGTCTTCTGCCATTCTTGTTGGTGAATTTATGACCGGGGAATTTGCCTACGGTTTTCTGATGGATTTTTTCCCTACCGATGTGTGCGTTAAAGTCGCCCAGTAAAATTTTGATGTCATCCTTTGGGACCTTTGCCATTATCTTTTCTAGTGTTGTCCAGAATTGCTCTGTAGACTTGAGGTCTTTCTTGTTGTCCCCGTTTGAGGGGGCATGTACGTTGATCATGGTGTATTTTTTATTGGCGCACTGTATGCGCTGTCATCAGTCTATTGTTTATGGGGGTAATTTGCTTAATAGAGTTAACTATCCCTTTGTGCACCACAAAGGCCATGCCCAGAAGCGGAGCACCCCTGGCGACTCGTTTATCTGTCCTGCTTTTGAATATGCGATAGTTCCCTATATATATATATATATATATATATATATATATATATATATATATATATATATATATATATATATATTAAAATTGGGAAATTAGAAGTTTTCACTTCTATCGTGTGGTCATAAGCACACACCCATTTTTGTTTTTATTATCTTAAAAAATTCTATAAGGGACTTGAATAAGTTCTCGCTGTTTTTTCGCGAAAATGAATGCTTTATTTAAAAAAAATATTAAAAAACATGTTATTGAAGGTATTGTCCATAGCTAGCCACTACTTTATCTTTTTCGCCACATACGAATACAGTGTCCAAAGAATGGCTTGAAGATATCCACGAATCGACCCATTTTTTGGCATCTTTATAAGAATAGAAGTGCTGCTTAGCCAGGCCATCATCGATCGGAATAAGTGGTAATCGGAAGGAGCAATGTCCGGTCAATACGGCGGGTGGGGTAGGACTTCCCACTTGAGCGTTTCCAAGTAGGTTTTGCAACATGTGACCGAGCATTGTCATGCTGCAAAATTACTTTGCCGTGTTTCTCCTCGTATTACGGTCTCTCCTCGTATCGGCTCAAACGCATCAAATGTAGTCCATAGCGATCTCACGTGATGGGTTTGAGGAGCTCATAATACACTACATTCAGATGATCCCACCAAATACAGATGAGTTTGAAACCATGGATATTCGGCTTTGTCGTCAATGTTGATGCATGGCCGGGTTTACCCCACGATTTTCTAGGCTTCGGATTATCGTAATGTATCCACTGTTTATCACCAGTCATGATACGATACTAACAAACCTTTCCTTTTCTACCGTTGGAGCAGCTGTTCATACGTGAAAAAATGCTGTTCGACGTCTCTCGGCTTCAATTCGTACGGCACCCAATTTCCTTGCTTTTGAATCATTTCTAATGCTTTTTAACATCTGGCAACTGTTGTGTGATCCACTTCTAATGATTCTGCAAGTTCACTTTACGTCTGATATAGGTCTTCAGCGAGTAATACTTTCAATTCTTCGTCTTCAGACTTTTTCGGTGCACCAGAGCGTTGTTTATCTTCAACCTCAAAAACATTATTTTTACAACGTCTAAACCAATCTCTGGTTGTTGCCAATCTTTGGCAACAAAGCACAGTTGTAAGCCTCCACAAGAATTCCATGTGCTTCATCTACAGGTTTTTTTTTTGAAAAATATAATGCTGTAATTTTCCCCCGCAAATACTCTGTTTTGGCAAGAAATGCTACATGTTTTCGCTATGAAAATATATGTTGTTTATACTTCGGC
Organism: Cosmopolites sordidus; assembly: GCA_031761425.1. Taxonomy (NCBI): domain Eukaryota; kingdom Metazoa; phylum Arthropoda; class Insecta; order Coleoptera; family Curculionidae; genus Cosmopolites; species Cosmopolites sordidus. The sequence continues at coordinate 1,164,779 of JARFXV010000041.1, read as the reverse complement.
AGAACAACATATACCGTCATTTCAAGCCTAATGGTGGTGCGTCACGATGAAGTTGGCTGTAATCATACCTATGCAAACAGGCTAAGATAACACCATCTGTCGGGAAACAGTGAGAACTTATTCAAGCCCCTTATATAATCTACACAAAATTAAAACCGTTACACGTCATCGATGATTCTATTGAAGAACAACAGAAATACCACTACATAAATTAAGTAATAAAAGAATCAAATGGAATATATTCAATAAATTTCAAATTTAGCTGATGTATTCGGTTGGCAGCATATGCGACGTTGTCAAGTTTCACATTTTTCTTGTTAATATTTATTAACACGTTTGGAGGTTATCCCATATATAGAAAATACAATATGTACTACCTGAACGTTTTCTTTCATTTTTTACCTTACGATCGAAAACAGTTCTTTTAAGAGTGTTATAATTGTCATAGTAGCGCCTACAAAATGTCCAATCAGTTAAATAGTCAATGTCAAGAGTTAGCAACATCTCTGATGTAATATTTTGAATAAGAGCGAGACACTAATGGTCCGTTGTTACCCTTTCCGGCTGTTAGAGTGTTATGTTGATTTAATTACTAATATATGGATATGTTTACTTTAAGTCATATTTTTTTAGCAGCAGCCTTAGGATTAAGTATGTCCACTGTTAGTACTATTTCACAAAAAGTGAAAAACAATGAAATTTTAAAATCGACTCGGAAGCGTAGTTCCACTAAAAGCGTTACCAATAGTGCAGCTTTGGATACAAGTTTTAATCATGACACTATTTATAATATGTATAAACACTGTAAGTATTCGGACTAAGAATTGCAGAAAATATTTCTCTTAATCTTATATGTAGTTTATACATAGACACTCACAGTTTAATTCTCATCTTCAGGACAGTATGTAACTCTGAATTCCTTACATGAGCAATTAAAAAAGAACTGTTTGATGAATGACGTATGTCATTATGTCATTATATTGAAAAAAGTAGTTTTTTATATAGAAAAAAGATGATCCAAAACGAGGGCTTATGGGCTTATGATCCTAAACGAGGGCTTCCCAATGTTGCCCTAAAACGTACAGATTTTTGAGAGGTTCTATGTAGGAAAGAAAAATAGCTTTGATCAAGAAAAAAAAAGGAATCAACAGAAAATGAAATAATGAAATGATATGACAGAGAGCATATACTTGATTGAAAATAAGTGATTATATAAATGAAAATATAAGTGCATGCAGATTTTTCATTGTATTTTCTATTTTATACTAATGTCATTGGTAATTAAATAATCTTTTTATTTTAATAAACATTCAAATATTAAAAAATGTCAATGGTTTTAAACGAAGCGTTTGATATATGCTGAATCTATCTAGAAGTACTAAATCGATGACGAATTTTTTTAGATATTAAGTAATTTGTATTTAATTTAGGGTTGATTTTTTTAATTGTTATTAAAGTTTAAATTCTAAAAATGATTCGCTAAAGTAAGGTTATGATTTTTAATCGCAATCTGGCAACAGGGCAGTCAAAATGTTGATCACGTGCTTAATGACGTGAAACTGTTTTAATTTTGTACGAGCTATACATTAAATTGTGGACATTTCTACACAGTTATCATGAGGATTTGAAAAGTGAAAAATACATCATTTTTTTTACAAAAAAAAATGGTTTAGGCAGCAATTGTGACTGGTCTACGGAATCGCTTTTCTTATTGCTAATAATAATAAAATAGGCTTATAGTAAAAAAAAATAAAATAGTTTTTTATTTGCCGTATATTTGAACATGTAGGTCTCCCATTAAGGATAGATCGCGGCCGTATCTTGAAAACTATTTATCCCACAGCTTTGGGGAAAAAAAATTGTACTAAAAATGATCATGAGAAATTCATCAAAAATATTTTTAAGCTTCTAAAACGACCGCAAGAGGGCGTACCATGCTAAACATTTTTAAAAATCATTTTTTTGTGTATTTTTAAGTGTTAACCGAGTAAGAAAAATTCTCAGTTATAATTAGTAAACTGTCTCCTACAACTTTGTTTTATGACATTTTGTCGTAATTTCACGAATAGAGGGGGGGGGGAGTTTTACCTATTGAGATAAAAAGTCGTCTAATGTCGGTTTGCCTAAACCGATTTTCCTCAATTTGGATTCATTTAAAAGGCAATTGCCTTGACAATCAGATAATCTGGGAGATAAATTATTTAGTTTATAAATGAAACCGCGAGGTGGCGTTACATTCAACAATAGTTTTTTTGAAGTTTTGTTCAGTTTTTTCAAATGGAATGGTACAGCTTTTATTACATGGCTAGAAAGGTAATTTAAATAGTAATAATTCAGTGAAAACCCGAAATCGATATACCTGACATGTCAAGAGATATTTCGATTTTTCTGCAAAAATCAGTTATTATTTCACTACTACTTGCATTAAGTTAAAAAAATATTAACCTGTTTGCCTTCCTTCACACTTTACCCAGGCTTAGGACTGGTCCAAATTCTTCGTGCCATATTAATTTGGAGCGTGTTTAAATGCCAACGGGCCAACAACGAAGATAATAATAATAACAACAGTCAAATAAAATCAACAGCACAACAGTCTAATAATTAACAGAATCTGAACTTTAACGCCTTTCTAAATGTTCAAAATGCCTTCCATCCTTAGAAATGCAAATATTTATTTTTCGACGAGTACTAAAAACGGCAGCTTCAATTTCCGCTCTTGAAATGCTGGTTATTGAATTTTGGAATATTTCAATCATGTTTTCTCGTGTGGTAGGACGAGTTTGAAAAACAAGGTCTTTTAGTCTTCCCCACAAGTAAAAATCGAGGACTGTCAAATCCGGTGAGCGCGCCGGCCACGAAAATAAAACCCCGTCCTATTCAACGATTTGGAAACGAAGCATCCAAGAAGTTTCGAACCACCTGCGAGAAGTGGGCAGGGCATCCATCATGCTGGTACCACATTTGTCTTCTTGTTTCCAACGAAACATCTTCCATCTTCCTTGTTTTTCAATTTTTTTTCCCCCAAAGCTGTGGGATAAATAGTTTTCAAGATACGGCCGCGATCCATCCTTAATGGAACACCTGGTATATTTCACATTATAATTATTCCAATATTGCAAAAGTTATGTCATTCAGAGAGACATGACCCCTTTTTGTTGCCAGCTCCTATCTAAAGCAACCAATAGAGATTTATTGCAATAGTTATTTTTAACTATTGAGCAAGACATATAAACATCGAAAATGTTTGGGCACAGTTAACCAGTAGAAAGGTTCGAGCTAATTTCAATCTCAAGAGGAATTAAAAAAAGGCAATTGACGAAGAATGGGCTTGATCTGCTCAAAATATCATCAACCGCCTTTACGAAACTCTTCCAAGTCGAATGATTGGATAGTTCACAGGTTAATAATTTGTAATTATAATTTTTTTCAAGAAAGTTATTTTAGAAAAATCAAAAGTGTCGATCTTTTTGATCCACCTTAAAAACATAATTTGCAAACATACAGATCTAACAATCCTTAAATAATTCATTCGTTACCTTTTTCGGTAAGTAAACCAAGTTACTAAATAACTACAAAACTACTACATAAAGCATGAATAATATGGAACAAAAATGTAAAAAATCGCAAAGAATAGGGGTGTTCTATAGTTTTGTCGCGGACTTTATGTATATATTTTTATTTTGGCAGCATTTCCCTTATTTTGGCACCAATTCGAGTTGGAAAATAAAAGCCAGTCTTTTTGATGAAAGGTTAGTATGTACCTGACCAAACCTGACACCAACAAATAAAGAATTCAAATCCGACTACCTTGTTAGCGACCAGAAAGCTGTCGGAATGTGCCAATACCGTACACTTTCAGCGTCCCGCTTCAGCTTTACCGCGATAATAAAACCTCTCGTAAATTTCGAAGGAGTCGGCGGCCAACGTGCGTGAGAAAAGCCGATGCAAAACCGTTCCGAAGAGCAGATAAAACGCAACCACCCGCTGCTTTGTTTTATGGGCGAGTGAGGCGCTGGAGGCGGCAGCGATGGCGGCAACTTTCGGCTGTTCAACGAAACTCAGCGGTGGACGGTTTTTAATTTAGCCGTTTTGGCGGCGATCTCGGTTCACTGTCAGGTTGTTGTTCGAATTGGAGTGAGGTGTTTAAAATGAAATGTCCAATTTGATATTTCGCGACGGAATATACTGACTGATGAGTCAATTTGGTATATGATACAGCAAGAGAATACAGATATATGCTTTAAATAGAAATTTTTAACGAAATACAAAAAAATGTTATTGAGGAAAATATATTATACAAGATGGTCCACGATAAGGGGTAATACTCGGTTAATAGAGGGAGAAGGAGCTTGGGACAGGTCTCGCTAGGATACTGTTTATTATCCAACATGTCACCGTAGACTTGATAGAACTATTTGTTTTCTTACGATACGTTTATCAAAAGTGTTGAATCATTTATTAAATTACAACGACTCTTTAGACAACACTTCAAAAACGGACGAAAACGATTAGATTTTCTGGCCCATTGTTGTGCAATTATGGGTTGTATAGTGGCTCAGATAACCCAGCTTGGATCCACATGTTCTTCCGCATAGCGGGCACTTAAGGTCAGGAGGATACAGGAATTAGTACACGCGGTCCACTCTGTTTTCCTTTTCGCGCCTGCCTTTTGACTGTGTTTGTTTTTGGCGAATAAATTCATCATGGATCTCTCTGTACAACTCTGTATGTTTTCTCACTCCATTTGGGCCTGTCTGTTCCCATTCGGACACGTTTGACAGAGACATCTTTAGAGACGATTTTAGTACGTCTTTATATTTTCTTTTTGGGCATTCCAGATTTCGTTTCTTGTTCTTTAATTCGCCTTAGAGGATCTGCTTCTATTTCGGTTGAGCTTTGATGATCTGGGATTCTATGCTCAAACTGCTGACTCGTTCAAGTTCCTCCCAGATTAGTCCAATAGTCTTGTCATTTTATTCTCAAGACTTTCCGGAAGCAGCCTTGATGAAAAGTGTCGAGTTGTTTTATTTGCTTTCGATATAGGACACATGATTCAGTTCCATACTGAAGGGTGGGAAGTATTATGGCATTGTAAACACAGATTTTAGTGTGTTCCCATAAGTCTCGGTTACTGAATAGTCTTTTTATAGGTGATCTAAAATTAGCACCTCTTCTTGCAGGTCGGCAAAGGAGGAAATTTGACTGCCCAAATATGGGAAACATACTACTTCTTCCAGTCGTTGGCCATTCACAATGAATCAGCCGTCTCTTTATCCTTATTTGGAGTCTGTTGTGTTGCTTTCGTTTTTTGTTCATTAATTTTACGTCCGAACGCACCATAGGCTTCACTAAATAAATCCAGCATCGTTTGCAACGCCGACGCACTATGCGCTACCAGCACACAGTGATCTGCATACCGCAGCTCTACGATGCTAACCTCCTTTGTGATTTGGCTTTAAGATGTGCCAGGCCGAATGGGTTCCCATCCATTCTATACCATATATCAACTGAATGCGGCAATCTATCTCTGACATAATGCAGGACATCAACTACAAACACAGCAAAATGCGTTGGAACGATCACACAGGTCTGCTTAACACCGGTCTTAATCTCAAAAGTTTCATTTTTCTCCATGTGTGTCAAAAGTTTTGCTATCATCCCATTGTGCCGCCCTAGGCGGGTATCATATGATTTCTAAAAACTTCCACATTATGTTTCTATCAACGGAAATGCCTTTGAGAGATTCACAACGGCTATGAATAGACTTTCATTTTGTTCTATGCATTTTTCTGGTATCTGACATAGCGATAATATCATATCCGCTGTTCTCCGGTAGTACTGGTTCAACAATACCAGTTAGTATGTCTAGTATGATTCTAGCCAGAATCTGCCCTGCAACAGGAAGCAACGATATACTCCGATAGTTGTTGCAGTCAGCTTTATCTCATTTTTTAAAAATAGTTGATGCAAGCATCTCTAAAGTCCGATGGTATTTCCTGTTTTCTCCAGCACAAGCAAATTATTTCGGTGGGATTTGTTCACAATCATATTACCACAATCAGTTTTGTATATCTCCACCGGAATTCCATCCATGCCTATAGCTTTATCATTTCTCAGCTTCTGGATTGTCATTTCTACCTCGTCCTTGGTGGGTTTTTCGTCATGACTGAGGATGAACAAGAGCCCAGTAAAGCGTATTTTGCTTAAGGATTTGGGTTTTCATCTACATAAATAAAGGGGGCTTAAGTGAACAATACTTGAGATATTTGAAGAAAACAATTGTTAGTAATATGCAATTATTAATAACACTAGTTACCACGGTTTTTATACCCCAGCTAAAGTTGTTAATTATTATTTATTTAGGTAAGAATTATCCAGGAAAAATAATACAAAAACTATGTCACGCCTGCTTTTAGAAATATTTATTTACTTAAAAATGGGAAAAAAATCTTAGTATGAATAATAAAAAATGGCTAATTTTCGCCTTCTTTTCATAGTTTTTTGGATCGGTTTCTTTTATAATATACCAACAGTAATCCCCTAATATGTTTTCATACCAACATCCTCCATATCGTTCTTCGAAAATCTTTAAATCTTGATGAAAACATTCACCCTGTTCGCCACTCACACTTCCTAAGTTTTCATGGAAAAAACTCAAATGCGAGTGCAGGAAATAAATCTTCAATGACATGTTCGCTCCCATCTGTTGAATTTTTTTTAATAAATTAGCAACAATATCTTTATAATTTTCATTTTTTTTCCCCAAAAATTCTTTGATCACCATTTTGAATGCCTTCCAAGCAGCTTTTTCATTAACAGATAAAAGGCTTTCAAAGTGAGAATCTTTTAATCAGATCTGAAGATCATTTAATTCAGCTTGGTTAATTAAATGGGGAGTGTTTCCTTGAAGAGAGAAATCGTCAGAATCACTGGAAATCAATTTGACTTCAACAACACTTTCATTGTCATCTTCTAGTATATTTTGAGCTTCTAGTATATTTTTTGTATTATATCCCACTGTCTTCGTAACACAAAAATAACAGTTATTTTTATGATTACTAGGTTCTCTCTGTAATATTGGTGAACCAAATGGAAGGTATATGTTATCTCCTGATGACCACTGGAGTACAACGATTCTACAACTTTTACAAAATACATGAGGCCACTTTATATCTTGGTTCACAACAGGACATCCAAAACTATGAAGATATGCATTTTTTAATGAATCTACAATGGATTATCTTTTTTTTGAAAATATAAACTGTCCACAAATGTAACAAAAATGATCAGAACGTTTTAATGCAATTTGAAACAAGATATATGTTGTTTGAATAGAATAAATAAATATAAAACTGAAGTCACCAAGTACCCTAGTAGTTGAAAAAAAATATTTGACTGTAGAAAAAAAATGTGACGTGATAGAATATTTCTGCTAACAAGTTTAAAGAAGGTAGGTTAACATATTTATACAGAGCTATCCAAAAATCCAAAAAACAAAGGAATTTGAAAATCTACCAAACCAACTCCTTTTCCTCATACAAAAAAGTCAAAAACTCACATCTACAGGAAGGTGAGGTTTTGGTTTCCTTTGACGTTTCATCGTTGTTTCCGAGTTCCACATACCATGAAACACCTGGAGGAGTTACTCGAGTTAAACGGTTTTAATAACAAGATTGTTTCTGAGTACATCTCCTTAACAAGATTATGTATGAAGCAAAATTGTTTTCAGCTTAATAACAGATTTTATGAACAACAAGAAGAAATGGCAATGAGCAATCCTCTGTCACCGTTCTTAGCCAACTTATTTATGAGTAAATTTGAAACCGAGGCAAAAGATAAATTCAGTTACTTTCCGAGGGTATGGTTAAGATATGTGGATGACGTTTTTGCCATTTTCGATAGTTTACCATTTCTGGGTGTTTTAGTCAGTAGAAACAATAAAAAAATCATAGCTTTCAAAATAAGATGGTTAGTTTAAATTTTATGGTAAATAGATTAATTAATTTTCCTTTATATAAAGATAATTATTACAAGGAATTAATGTTAATTAGGGAGGTATCTGAAGTGAATGGTTATAATAAGAACATTGTAGATAAATGAATTAGAAAACATAAGTTCAGAAAATTATTGAAAGAATCTTCCACTTTTCAAAAGGATCAGAACACAAAGAAATTCATGGTAATACCATTTGATACCCAATTAACAAGAGCGCTAGACAAAATTTTGAAAAAGGTGGACATTAAGGTTGTGCACAAACCATATAATAAATTAAGAGAAGTTCTGGGTAATCCAAGGAACGAAGTAGAACATGAAAAGTCGGGGATTTACGAAATTAGTTGTCAAGAGTGTGATCGTAGGTATATTGGGCAAACAAAAAGATCCATTTTGACAAGATATAAAGAACATATTGCCCACATTAGACATGGGAGAAATGAAAAATATTGTGTTGCCCAACATGCAATCGAACACGACCACAGTATAGATATTAGTAATTTAAGACTAATCAAAAGTGTTAATAATAATAGTGCTATGGATGCATATGAAAGCATTCAAATAGAAAAATGAAAGAAAATCATGAACCGAGATAAAGGACCTATCCCGTTCAGTCAACTTTTTCAATTATTAATGTAAGGCTTAGTAAACTTCACAGTTCATGATTTTTATACGCTAGGTAGGGTTTTTTATATAAATAGAACATTGTTGAGTTTTAGAATTAGATTAAAGCATCTCCTGATGATGCTAACATGGTTAGCGAAACGTGCGTCGAGCAGTTCAAAAAAGTGATTTGGTGTTTAGTGGTAAATATCTTCAAGTTTAGTGTTTCACACCAAAGGTTCCAATAGAAGAATTGTACCCCTGCTAGATTTTTGGCTAGCACTATATACATTTCTTCCGGGGTATATAAAAAAGGGTAATTTGTAAACTAGTGTAATTAGACAAGAAAAGTCATTAAATATGTATGATGAATTTTCATCAAGTAGAAACCGACACAATCCAAAAAAGAGCAATGAAACTCATTTTCATTTACACCAGGTGGTCAATAAACAACTTGGGCGTGTGCGTAGAAGTCTCACCCCGGAAAACTATTATTGCTACGAAGCGTGATACCACATATATAAATTGAGTAATAAGACAAGCAGTTAGCCTGAAAAACCACACAGCGCTGAAGACAATTTGTCCACCCTTAATAGTAGTGTTGAAACTCAGATACTGGACTCACCTGGTCGGTTACGGCCTACTCAATGTTGTAATGTAAATTTTACATTTTGGAAAAAGAAAGAACTTTGGAGAATAAGGTAGATGCGAAGTCACAGTGATGTATTCACTTGTCAAAAAGTCGTTAATTGAAATGGCCTTGTGCCAAGGCGTATTGTCCTGATGCTTGATGTTTTGGTCTCACAATAATGACCCTTTTTCGAAGTCTTTCAAGAACTTCTAGGCAAAAATATTGATTTGCCCATTCGTTGGTGTTCAAATTCCTTATAAATGATCCCCTTTGCTTTGAAAAAGAAAGTCAGCATGCTTTCCATTTTGAATTTGCTCATTTTGACTTTTTTTGGCCATTCGGAGTTTGGAGTATGCCGATCTTGGCCCTAGCACTTCGTTTCCCGGTCGTATTCAGAAATCCAAGTCTCATCACCGATAAGGACACGCTCCAAAAGGTGAGAGCTATTTTCAGTCGAAAGGTTTTTCGAAACCGTTGTTCATACCCAACTCATTGACCAAAATCAGATGAACGGTTGTCTGAATCAAATTCAACTCCCTGTTATGGACCGGTGACTCGAGAGAGTTCAAACTCGTATTGAACATATAGCAGGTATTGGTCTTCCATTCCGCCAAAGGAGGAGCGATCAGTGTTGCCACATCAACCGCTACGCGATCGGTCTCATTGCATTGTTTGTGCATCATCATACATAGCTTCAAATTGAATCCATACAATATATCGATCCGGTTGGACTGAAGCGGAACACGGTTCTATAACTCTAATCAAACATCAAATAAATCAAATTCATCATATTCTCTTTTACCTTTAGTCTCCGTCATCGTACCTGCTTCACTACGGGAAGGTTAACTGATGAAAAACACTCACCTACTTTAACATTATCAACATACAAATAAATTATTATCTCTATTGAGATAAAACGCGTTGTTTTCTACGTGAAAATCATTAAAAATCTACTCCCTAAAAGCTTAATTAGCGGCAAACTGAGCTCCCGTCTTATCTCTTACTTCAGATCGATATATTTCGGTGCGAACCAATTACGAAGATCCCAGCAATGATAATGGCTTCTTGCCGCTTTCATGACGTGTTACTGCTTATGTATTTGTTATTAGTATTTCTCCAATTGGATCCACGTTTGTCCAACCAGTAATTAATATTGATTATTTCGAATTAAAATCTTTACATACCTAATGGCACGTTGGGATTCGTGTAACTTTGGGATAGATAGGCATCAGTTAGTATATCATATCGATGAAAAGTTTACATTGCGTGATACGGAATGCATAGATAAGTATCTATCTATATTCATTTTTTTATTATCGATTGGGCATTGAAGCTGAAGAAAAAAGTGTTAAAACACAATTATCTCTATGTCGTTCCATCAATAATTTTTTAGATTATATTTAATTAGTCGATGTTGAAATATTGATACAGTATTTTCTGTTTCAGGCCAGCTTTGGAAACTGTAACTAATAAAAAATGATTTTTATTTAATAAAAGAATTGTACTCAATAATGTGCTCATTTTGCTAAATAATATTTTTTAGTCATTCCATTGATCGTAATAAATGCATAATAGATGCTGTTAAGAGACAAATATAATATAGTTAAGACGAATAGTATACTAAATGATTTCGTAACAAGCTGTATACGATACATTAAATATACTGTATATATACAGTGTGTCGCATTTAAGATGAAGACACCCCACATTTTTGCTATTTGAAGGAATACAAATTTGAATTTTTGCACAGCACAGACAGATTGATGGGTGACGTTTTTTAAGATACTCAACTGAAATCTGAACTTTAAACTAGACCTACTACGAATTGACAAACAGGGTCAATTCTCGATATTTTGCTTCGCGTTTGATATATCAAAAAACTGGTGGTTAGAAAAAGTTGTTCAGGATATTATTCTAACCCCATATACCAAGTTTCATGATAAAATTAGCATTTTTAATTTTGTCATTATTTTGGTCTATACACAAAATTATTTGGTCTATACACAAAATGAGCCAAACCCAATAAAAGTTGTTCACGCAATAAGCACTTCGAAACAAATGATCGTCTAAGCAATAAGCACTTCGAAACAAATGATCGTCTATTTTTTAAGATAAATGGGTATGTGTCTACAGTGCTACTAGAGAATCGTAGAACGGTTAATTCTGAATGATACACAATCATTTATTTGCCAGAAGGCTTTGAAGAAATAATGAAAAACACCCAACGACGCAGAGTCATTCTTCTTCAGCAGGGTCTCCACTGCTTCACACCATCACATCTATGCACTCTGCTTCAAATCTTTTTTAATATACTTCTGAGATTCTCGTGGGGTGATACACATAGACTACCTAACAAAAGATAGGATTATTACCAGAATATTACACTTCATTACTGGATCAATTCAAGAGTACTATTCAGGCTGAACATTTCGACATTCCTTGTATTCGCGGGATTTGGCATACAGCGATTACTCTATCTTACCAAATTTGAAGAAATAGCTCGCCGGGCGAAGATTGACTTTAAATAATGAAGTTAAAGTAGAAACAACTACTAATTCTGCAGAGTTGGGAAAATCGCACTATACTATATAAAAAGTTAAAGCGTTGATTGATTTAAATAAGATTTTAAAGATCCTTAAAAATCTTTTCGAATTACTCTCTACAGTCAAAATTTACCAATATCAGTACATCTTTGCTTGTTTCTATATTTAAAGGCCACTCGAAATATACCCACAGTTTCACTTTCTCACATATCTTGAAACGTTCACTCATACACGGCCACTTTTATATTATCCTCTTAATAAAAGAAAAACATGATTTTGAATGTAAAAACCGAGCGTAGGACGATGCATATTTAACACAATGCTTACATGTTACACACAACAATTTTAAATCGTGTTTTCGAACATTGGAATATCTTAATTGTTTCTCAATCCACAATGAGCAAAACCAAAATAAAAATGTCACATTTTAGTCCATTATGCATAAAAATTATGTATCTTAGCTCAAAATACAATATACTCAAAGATATTTACCAGTAAACACCAAATATCCTGCTTTTAATGTCTGGACACACGTTTCGATTATCATGTTAGCATTGTCAGGAAATGATTCAATCTAAATTGCAGATCTATTGATTCAATCTGAATTGTAGGTTGCATCATCTCTTCATGGTTCTAACGTGTTTAGTGAAACATGCGTCGAGAAATTTAAAGCAAATAAGCTGGTGTTTATTGGCAAATATCTTTGGGTTTTTATAGTTCACCCCAAAGGCTAATATATTATCACCAAGTCATCACTAAATTTAACGTTACAAAAGCCCCAGTTTACGACCTCAGTACAAATCCAGTTAAATTCTTCGTCAACAATACTGTAGTGAAATAAGTTATCTCAGATTCCTAATTATACAACTCAAATTATTGAAGACTATAGAATGAAATAGTGAAGACGAGTTAAAGAGACAACTTCTCATATTTTACATAAAAGCAAAGAAGCACAATATTAAAATATCATGAGATATTGAATTAATAAATGTATTATCATGAATAGAAATCCACAAAGATGCAAACATGAATAAGAAAATAACGACATCAAGCAAGTAATGTCATTTATTTAAATATGACAACAAAAGTGACAAGGCAAACTGCAAAAACATCCAAAGTAACTGAATGCACAAAAAAAACAGTAACTAGAGAAATAAATATATGACTATAGATATATATAAGACTATAATATATGACTATATATAATAAAACAAAAATATACAAAACAACGATAAGGCCAATATTAACACACGCCGCTGAAATCAGAGCTTACACAAAGACAACAAAGCAAAAAATGAGGAAAAAAGACACACTGATGAACATGCTCCTGCTATGTTACCACTAACTATTTAATAAAACTGCATATAATTTACTCAACTAGATAGCGATAGAATGAATAATGGTAAAAAGAACAATGCGGTTATCTAAATATACCGATAAAATACACTTTCTATTTACACATTATTTACATTTGGGCTTAGCTCTAGCGTGAGAAACACTTATGAATTAAGTGGGTGTAAATTCTTATATGGAATTAATTACTAAACATGTCACTAGACGATGGTGAAGATAATACTTGAGATAGGAAACAAGACTAGTTATATAAGTTTAGTTTTGAAGAAAAAAATACTACTCAAATTAAAAAGAATCGGCATTAATTTGTAACTACATATTGATTTGTAACTTTACAACTAACTTTGATTACAATAACTACCAAATACCATAATAATTCTCTCACATCAAAATTCTTAATTATGCAAAGACTCTTTTTTTTTTAAGCCTGAAAATATATTGGCAGATGATTAAAAAAAATACCCCATTACCCTAATCAATAACAGGTCTTTCAAATTGAGCGGTTGTTGTAATTCTTAAATAAAACACAGATGGCCTTGTGAATTTACTTACGTCTAGTCTCATTTCAGAAGTGTTATGTATGACATTTATAAAAATTGGAGTCGTACACAATACAACACCTTAAAATTGTTGAATTATTAAATAATACGGCCGTTCATTGACAAATGTTTTTAGAAAATTACATGTTATTTACGGTTTGCACAACCGTCAATCTGAAAGCACTATTGGTCGAATTGTACAAAAATTTCAAGAAACTGGTTCGGTGGAAGATAAAAGAAGAGCAATATATATTGTTGTGCGATGTGATACGTGAAAGTGTTGAGGTGACACAGAAATTTCCAATAATCGACATTCACAATAATTTAGATTCAATGAATCCACAACATGGCGTATTTTACGAAACGATTTAGCTCTGAGAACATATAACATTCAAATAAGACAGTTACTAAAACCACTGGATCATTCAAAAAGTTGTGAATTTGTCACTTGGATCAAAGAAGAAATAGATATTTTTTCTTAAAAAATCATCTTTTCAAATGGAGCGCATTTTGAAATTGGTGGCTATGTTAGCAAAGAAAATTGCCGTATATGGGGTGAAGAAAATCCACGATTGATTCATGAGAAACCTTTACATCCTAAACGAGTCACTGTTTGATACGTATTATGGTCAGGCGGTGTAATTAGACCGTATTTCCTTCTGAATATTGCTGGTGCAGCTGTAACTTCGGATAGTGTTCGATATCGTCAGATGATTCCATTTTTGTAGGCTGGATTGCATAATATTGATCTATAGAACATGTAGTTCCAACAGGATGGAGCTACAGCTCACTCTGCTAATGAAACAATTGATTTATTGAGAGAAAAATTTCCCGGAGCAATTATTGCCAGAAACGGTGATGGTAATTGTCCACCAAGATCATATAATTTTACACCGATGTGCTATTTTCTTTGAGATTACATGAAACGTCAGGCAGAACAACCCACAATTGATTCCTGAACTAAAGGATGAAATTATTCGAGTCATTGGAGAGATAGATGATTATACCAAAATGTCGACAAAAGAGTGGACGTCTGTGGAGCTACAAGAGGTGGTCCTTTGTCAGATATGGTATTTCGTGTTTAAATGTCATACACTATGCTTCAATTAGCAATAAAAAGTTTTTGGAAATCCACGTAAATTCTGTGTTTTGTTCGAGAATTTAAAAACCCGTTCAATTTGAAAGACCCTTTATTATTCAGATGCATTCAAATATACTAGGGAACAAAAAATGCAAGACCCAGTATAGATATTTGAATCATACTCAAAATATAATCACTGAATAGCACACCTTGAACAAGGAGCCACGTTAGCTGTGGTGTCTAAGGCGTCAGCCTTACGTTACGGCAGTTAAGGTAGACCGGGTTCGAATCCCCCGTACTAGGCAAAAAAGTTTTTCTAAAATTCTTGTGAATGTTTCTAGATAAGAGTGTACAATCTGACAAGGAGTCACCCCTCAGTCACGCCAGTTCGAGGCTGGGTAAGGCCCAGCCTTACTGAGAGGTAGGTTTTCTACGTTGGCCACTCGTCAGTCGGTAGGCTTCTCGAGATAATTTCGGTTAAGCACAAAACCAAGGGTTGATAGCCCGAAGGGGGATGTTGACCAGGGTTTTCGGTTGCTAATGACCGTGGTTCGGAACGTTAAGCTATAGGTCCAGTCGCTAAATAGCCTTCTCAGTTGCTGATGCGCTTCTAACGACAAAACTTTATTTTACTTTTACACCTTAAACACAAAATATATTTATATATATTTATTTACGAGTAGTGTAAATAAAGTGTTTTTATTCAATTGAAATGCAATCCTACATTGTCTCCTTCAAAATAGTTGCCCTGTGAAGCCACACAACGCTAAAGACGGTTTGTTCACTCCTTATATCAGAGCAATCAAATCAAATACTAGAATCGTGTTTAGCTGGCCAGTTTCGGCCTTTTTAATGTTTTCCAATGTCCCAAAATGGTGCCCTTTGAGGTACGTTTTCAATATTGGAAAGTCTCGTGAATAGGGAAGCGGGGGAATCAATATGATTTTTTTGGCAAATCTCGTTAATTTAACTCTGTGTGGTTAAGACGCGATGTCGTGATGCACCACCCAAGTATTCTTGATGTTCGGTCTCACACGAATGGTCATTTTTCGAAGTCTTTCAAGAACTCTTTTTTTCTTTGAGGCACAAATTCCTCATGGACGATTCACTGACTCTCAAAAAAGCACATCAGCATGTTCTTGATTTTTGATTTGCTCATTCTGGCTTTGCTTAGCCGGGGTGAGATAAAAATATGCCATTTCTGGCTCCGGCGCTTTATTCAAAAATACAAGACTCGTCACCAGTAATGACCCTTTCCTGAAAATGAAAGTCATTTTCAATATCCGCCCCATAAAGTTCAAGATATTTTTTCCTCCAGGTGTGTTTTTGATCCGGTGAAAGGTTTTTCCGAACCAGATTTTCTTCACCCTCAATTCATTGGTCAAAATGTAACTCTTCTTTGACCTTTTTGACCTTTAGCCGATGATCAAAACATACAAGATCCCAGATTCTATGAATATATTCATCACTTCTTGCAGTTGAAAGCCTTTGGCTGCGAGGTTCATCTTCAATCTTCTCGGCTTTCTGAGAATGCTCTAAACTAACTGAAAACCTGAGTCCTTGACAGAACACTGTTTCCATAGGCTTGTTGAAGTTTGCAAAACTTTCCGTCGCAATACGCTATACTCTGACAGAAAATTTAATAGCGCTAATTTTCAAACCGCACTCGAAAAATCCGGCCCACGAAAAGAATATCTACGGATCACCAAGTGATACTAGGGAATTCAAACTCGTGCCAAAGACGTATCAGATGTTGATCTGCCTCGCCCCTCCATCCAAAAAGAAAGTCGACAGTGTTGCCAGATCGAATACTACTCCACCAATTTCATTACTTTATTTAGGCACCTCGCATAATTAGATAAAAATGTTATTCAAGATTGTTTCCAATATAGAAAAATATGACTCAGTATTAGATTATTTTAGTACATCCAAATATGGTGACGCACGAACATAGAATCGAAAACTCACTTACTTTTCCGATAGATGGCGGTGGGATCGCATTTCTGAAAAATAGATTCCTTTCTTGTAACCCTCTATGAATTTCAAGTTCAAATGACTGTTTTCAAAAGAATATAACATCATAGAAGAGTACTTTGAATATAAAACTACAAGAAGGAGCATATGATTCTGTAAGTAGGATCAGAATGGTAGCTGCATATGGTCGACAACTGTTTCCTGTTTGGCAGTGGCGTAGGCCAGTATGGATAAAAACAAGAAACTGACAAAAGTTTACAGTTGTTTAAAACAATAAATTATTGTATAATTATCGTTACTGTATTAAATTAATGAAGACTTACTAGATACGGCAGAGAAATATAAAAATGTAAATTAATTAAAAAACATGTATATTTTTAACGAGTAAAGTGTATTTTATGGGGCCAATATGACAAAAAATTATTAATAAATTGGAATCTCCTGTCATAAAATCATACCATTTCCAAAAATTGGTTAGGTAATTAGTTGCATCTTGCACCGAGTTAATGTTCATATTAAAATTAGGTATATATATATATATATATATATATATATATATATATATATATATATATATATATATATATATATATATATTATTAGGTGCGTATAGACCCGGTTGGATCACGCAAAGCATTCTGACTCATTTTCGAATGTTCTTTCTGATCCCCCACACCTCTTTCATCCTTTCTCCGTGGATTCTCTTTCTCTCCTCCGCCCACTTTGTTCCCGCTCTCTGATGCAACGTTCCACATATGTATTTTTTTCTGTACGTTCTTCTATCCTCAATCTCTGTCGGATCCATTTATGCCTTTCCCAGATCAGCTCTGACTTGGGTGATCCATGGTATTGTTAACTTGACTCCTGGTATGTATGTAAGAATTCTGTTAGTGAGTCGGTAGGAGTCTACTGATATGTCCATAGAATTTCAACCATCATTTTCTTATGTCCGCCGCTACGTTGGACATTCTCTGTGTAGTCTTTCGAGAATGTAGTCTGTATCCATCCTCTGACAGTTTTGGGCCGAGAATTTTGCGATCTTCTTTTAGCATGTTTCCTACGCCGCTTTTTGTATGAAGTGTAAGTGTCTCGCTTGCGTATAGTACTTCTGGTTTGATTACTGTGTTGTAGTGTCTTATTTTTGCGTGTGTGGATAGGCATTTCCTATTGTAGGTATTGTGTGTCTTGCCGTATGCCCTCTTCATCTTCTGTAATCGAGTCTTTTGTGCTATCTTGTCTCCTCCTGTGGGTTGGAGAATCTCGCCCAGGTATTTGAAGTGAGTGACCCTATTTATTTTGCCGTATTTGGTGTTCAAATTTTGGACATCTAATTTTGAGCAGAAGAATTCGGTTTTTTGAAAGGAGATTTGTAGGCCGATTTTCTCAGCACATTCTTTGAGGACTTCGATCTGTTTGGTTGCCCTTTTTTTATTGTAGTATAGCTAGGTCGTCTGCGAAGGCCATGCATGATATTTCTACATTGTTTTTGGATCGTCCGAATCGTATTGGTTTCCAGTGTCCTTGATTTTTCAGTTCTTTTTTCCATTCCCTTATGACTTTGTCCAGGACCAGGTTGAAGAGGAGTGGGGATAACCCATCTCCTTGGCGTACTCCAGTTTTAATCAGGTAGGGTTCGGAAATTTCTCCCATAAATTTCACTTTAGAGGTTGTGTCAGTCAGTGTCTGCTTGATCAATCGTAGTGTTTTGGGGTCGAGTCCTTGTTCTTCTAAGATGTTGAAGAGAAATTTTCGATCAATGTAGTCGTATGCTTTCTTGAAGTCCACAAACGTCTTGATAGCTTTGTATTTCAGTATTGTTTTTAAGTTAAATATTTGTTTAGTGCATGAGCGATCATTGCGAAAGCCTGCCTGGTACTCACCAATTTTGTGATCTAATTGTTCTTGTGTTCTCTAGAGAAGGCTTTTGTAAGTGACTTGTAGTAAGGAGATTCCTCTGTAGTTGTTCACATCTGTTCTGTCTCCCTTGTTGTGCAGCGGGTGGATAAGAGCACATTTCTATTCATCTGGTAATTTTTCTGCTTGCCAAATGTTCGTGATAATTTGCGTAAGTTCCTGCAGTGAATTTGGTCCGAGGTTTTTCAAGAGTTCCGCGGTGATACCATCTTCACCGGATGACCTGTTATTCTTTAGTCTGCATATGTGCCTGTGGATTTCGTCCTGTGTTGGTGGTTGTGATTCTGAGTGGGTATGGATACAATTTTCCTTGGGGTATCTTGTGTCGCGTTCAGGGCAATTGAGGAAATCAGAGAAATAGTGTGCCAGCTCCTGACAATTCTCCTGATTGGTTAGCCCTAATCTCCCATTTCGCTTTCTAAAGCAAAGGTTTTGTGGTGTGTATCCACGGATTTCTCTTGCAAAAGTCCTGTAAAAGTCTCTTGTGTTATAATTGCGGAAATTCTCCTCTATAGAGTCTAGTTGTTCCATCATGTACTTCCTCTTAGTTTACCTTTGCGGTCTGTTTTCTAGTCACGTCAAAAAGCTGTTGATTTTCTGGAGAATTTTTTGTGTTGTACTCCTGAAATGCTCGTTTGCGTCGCTGCAATATGCACTTTCGCATTCCGAATCCCACCAAGGTTTGTGTTTTTTTTTTCAATGGGATTAGTTCCTATGCTTTTTGTGTAATTTTTTTGTGGAATTTTTTCCATGTATCTGCCTGTTCATTTTCCCATTCCTCTGTTATGTTGGATTCCTTGATCTTTTTTGTGTCCAATTTCTGTAGATATGCTTTCTTGTGATGAATTCTCCTTGGGGTGAACTAAACTTTGATTCGTGTTAGGTAGTGGTCTGAGTCAATGTTCGCGCCCCTGCGGACTTGGACATCTTGGATTTAACTTTGTTGTGGGTATGAGATCGCAACGTGGTCTATCTGGAATTATCCAATCTGTTGTATAGGCGATCTACATGTCTTCTGTTTTCGTGGAGATTTTCTTAGGGATGTTGGCATGATCTTAAAGTTATTCTGTTGGCATGTTTCGATGAGTCTTATGCCGTTCTTATTGGTAAATTTGTGATCGGAGAATTTGCCTACTGCTTTTTGATGGATTTTTTCTCTACCGATTTGTGCGTTAAAGTCGCCTAGTAAAATCTTGACGTCATCCTTTGGGACCTTTGCCATTACCTTGTTTAGTGTTGCCCAGAATTTCTCTGTAGACTTGGGGTTTTTCTTGTTGTCTCCGTTTGTGGGGGCATGTACGTTGATCATGGTGTATTTTTTATTGGTGCACTGTATGCGCATTGTCATTAGTCTATTGTTTAGGAGCGTGATTTCCTTAATAGAGTTAACTATCCCTTTATGTACCACAAAGGCCATGCCCAGAAGCCCCAGAAGCGGAGCGCCCCTGGCGACTCGTTTGTCTGTCCTGCTTTTGAATATGCGATAGTTCCCATAGTATACCGTGTCCTCATCCGTGATGCATGTTTCTTGTAGGGCAAGCACAAGTATCTTTTGGCTGTCATGTTCTGAAGTTAGGTTGTGAAGTTTTCCTGGTTGGATCAGCGTGTTTATGTTGAAAGTGCCAATATATGTAGGTGTTTTATGTGGAAATTTGCCAGGAAGCTCCGACTTATTTTGAGATCGTGAAAGTCCAGGTTCCCCAGAATCCGAACACCCGGTTGCCGTCTGGCGACGGGTGGATTGGTTACTACCTGGGGTATCATTATTATTGCTTGCACGAGTCATGCTTGTCTATAAGCTTATAGGTCCAGTATTTCCACTGGGAATTTAGAACCAGGGATTGTTAGTTCCTGGAGCGTGGTGCACGGCCGCACCCTCTGGGTGAACAGACGCTGACCAGGTTGCCGGTGGTTGCCACTATAGACGCGACCTGGGTTTTTTCTGCCAAAGCCCTGTTAGCCGTCTGTACCTGAAATAAACGTTCGGGTTCAGCCGTTGTCCGCTTCCTGCGACGTGGACAAAGTGTTGGAACTTTAGGAAGCTATATATATATATATATATATATATATATATATATATATATATATATATTATATATTAAAATTTCGAAGTATATATATATATATATATATATATATATATATATATATATATATATATATATATACTTCGAAATTTTTCATCTACTACAGCGTTTTTGCAAATATAATTCATTTTTGTAGTATAAATAGTCAATAAATAAAGTAAAGTGTTATATATAAGCTTGAGAATAAACTAATTTTTCACAACAACCTAAAAAAGCTAACTTTCAAGAGTAAATGCTATGAAAGATGTTTATCAAAATGAAAAAATAAAAAAATTATATATTTTAAACAGTCTACTTCAATTGTTGGAACTTCATTTGGTAGTAGTCTCACTTTTACCTTGGATGTTCGACCAAAACAATCCTCAGCAAAATCATGGAAAATCATAAAAAAAACCTACTGCGGTTTGGAATAAAGTCTGGTTTTTTAATAAAATTAATCCACTGTGTTCTTCTATTTGAAATCTTTGGGAAATCTTGAAAAAAAGATAAACTGGTTTAATAACATGAAATCCAAATCAAAATGGAAGGAACATTTACTTGTATTAGTACAATAATTTCTAAAAAGGACTATAAAAAAAGGAAACACTCTGTATTATTAGTTATATTTTTAGAATATATGAGTAAGGTGACATATCTTATACGTATCCAACGAAAACTAAAAAATAATCTGACTTTTTAAGGCCCAATATCTCAGAAAATTAAACATTTTAGAACATACGTTAAAAAGTTAAGTTATAAAAAAGATAATCACTATCTTGAATAACATTATAATTATATTATTTTACCTAAATAAATTTGACTACGCCTATGCATATCAGGCGATATGTTGGCTACATAACCTTAAAATATCATTCAAACAAAATACGTTTTTATTTCTAAATAACTGACAAATTTAGAATTAAAGCACTTACCTATGTAATGTTACTCCTGAATTTTGATTTTTTCGTATCAGGGAACAACCACAAGACGCACAACTAACCATATTTTGTGTGTTTACCTTACTTCCGATATAATTGCTTTTATTGCCAACATAATTATTAAATAATTAAAGTATTGATATGTATTAAAACTAGAACACACAAAAAGAGTATTTCAGTATACTTATTCGGCACTTATTATTGATTAAAACACATTAAAATTGTACAAATCTACTATTAAACTTCTAAGTTGTTGACACCAACTATCAAAATTCTAAAACAATGAGTCATCTGTGGTGTTTCAATATGGCCGTTTCAGTCTTCATTTATATGTGCATAAAGATAGGCAAGGCACCTTCCTGTTAATTTTATATTCAAAGCAAGAGTATTGTGCTGCATTCTTCATTAAAATTTTCAAAGAGTTGACATAAAAGTGCTGTTTCATCCCGACAATGCCAATGTCCATTGCCGGCGCCATTCGTCCGGCGTTACAACACCGAAATTGATGCAGTATCCATCTTATTCTGCGGACTTGGCCACCTCCGGCTTCTGTCTATTTCCAAACATGAACACATTCATATTAAATAAAAATTCAAGCAAAAGGATTTCTTGCATGCATTCTCACAAAAATATATCCTCGTATAACACCATTGTTTTTTTTTTGATCGGCGTTCGTAAAAGGAAGAAAAATAAAACAAAAACGAATGTTCCGTTTATTAAAGTTTATTACATTATCCGAAAATTTTAATAGCATAAAAATCCGAATGCAGTTTCAATAAGGTCTATATGCACTTAGTCTGGACCTTGAACCATCTGGTCTTCCTGCATCCCGAGTAAAATCACTCGGTGGATGCCGTTGTCTCCAGTTTTTATCCAAATCTGCACGCGACATTCGGTAATGTCCCTGTCTGTTTCGGTCATTACGTTCCCTGTGCTGCCAATGATTTCTTTCTGGACCAACACGATTTCTGAAATTACCATAACGATTTGTTCGAGGCTCATCGTACTGGCAATCATCCAAAGGTGAAATGTATTCGGCTCTTCTGTGTGTCATCCTGGCATCAGGTAATGGATAGACATCAAAAATAGGATTAGCGAATGTTTGTAAACTTCTTAGAAGGGTTAAACGCTCTATGTCATGACCTCTAGCAAAATTAAAACCTGAAAGCAACAAGAAACTTTGGTTAAAGCAATTAATTTTGATACAGTGGCATGAAGTAGTTTGAACAACTTACTATATGACCTTATAGTACAAAGTGGGGCAAATGTCACGTCAGCATTATAATTATTTATAATTTATAAAACCATTTTTTTTTGTATATATAATAAGTTTATTTCGTCTTTGATTTTTGTGTTATTTAATTCTTGGAAATTATGGCAATCAAATATGAGCCACGCTCAATAATGCAACTTTACGCCCTCTTTAACCTATTTTCTATAAATTTTGTTGATATATCTGGTGTTAATGGCGTTGAATTGCTGTATAGTTTGGGGCTTGTTTATGCAAATCTTTTTCTTCAAAAATCCCCATAAAATATTCTTGTGCCACCACAATAAGTCTCAATTTCGAGAAATTAAACGACTAGCGAAAATGTTGATTGTTTCACACAAGGTGCCTTCTACAGCACCATCTTGTTAGCACCATACATTATCTAATCCTTGCTCTTTCAATGCAGAGGTGGCTGCAACTGCATGTCCACTATCATCTTCAAAAAAATATCATCCAATGATGTTTGAAGTATGAATACCGCACCCTATTGAAACTTTAACTGGATGTAATGACGTTCGATGAATATAGTGGAGATTCTCTTTTGTCCTAAAATGACTATTATGTTTGTACACTTGACCACTTAGAAGAAAATGAGTTCAACGCTCATTATTAATTTTGCATGGAAATAGTAAATTTGATGCAAGAGGTTTCTGCTGCCATTACAGTATTCTAACGCTTATTAGTATTTATAGGCAACAGACCTTGAACAGTTTGAATCTCATAGGGAAACATGTGCCAGTCATTTCTCAAAATTCGGCGTAAACTACGTGGAGAAATTCCCAGTTGTACTCCATGTCGTCGAATCGACATTTCTGGAGACTTCCACACTTTGCTCCATGCGTGGAATATTTTAAATGTTTCGCACTATTCTTGGAGCTCTGGTGCGTGGCCAAATCTTCAACTGTTCCGAATTCTTGAAACTACTTGAATAATCGATAAATTGTCGTTTTATGAGGCGCCGGACTATTAGAATATTTTCACTTTAATTCAAGCTACACTAATTGATTTTTTTAATGTAAATTATTTCAATTTAATTGCGTTCTATGTGTATCTATCTACAATAAAACTTGCTCGTTTATCTACACCGTATATCTATCTACAATAAAACTTGCTCGTTTCCACTGGACAGCTGCCAAACCCAAACCTTCCCCAAATATCACGAAAAGAAAAGGCGACGCCAAAACAAAATGGTAGCGTGACAACTGCCTCGTACAGTATAACAAATCTAAATTTATTTCACTAACACAGACTGTCTAAAGAAAAAGGAGATTCGAAATGATATGCACAACATTATTTATATGCAGTTTAAATTATTTTATATCATAGTTACAAGAAGCAAATCAAGTAGGTATGAGGGATAGTACAACAAAAATTTTTTCAGGCAAAAAATTCGTACAATCTAAGATGTTGTGATCCTTTCATTTTTGTGCATTTTGTCGTTTCCTAAAGTATCCTTTACAATGATATGTAGAGTGGATTGTGGAATATTACTTATCTCTTCGATAAGCCATGGTCAAAGCCACGATCAAATATGGTCAGAGGTAATTTCCAAGAAGTTTTATTATTAATCCAAGAGATGATTACATCATCTCCTGATGATACTAACATGGTTAGCAAAACGTGCGTCGAGAAGTTTCAAAAATAATTTGGTGTTTAGTGGTAAATCTCTTCGAGTTAAGATACTGCTGAGTTAAAATTGCTGATGGCAAAAGCTTATGCTGTGAATGAGTGTCACTGGTTACGCAAAGACTCAACCAGTCACTCTTTCCATTGGATATTCTTCTTTCGATAAAATTCCTTGAAATGAACACTCACTGTCTCTCAGACTGAACATTTACTCTTCATAAAGTGAGCTTGAGAGTGGATTCCTGAATGGTGGTAAATTAATTTCGATAACGACACTTGTGGAATGCTACTTCAAAATCTGCAGCACAAACTTTTATTCTCACAAATTATAACTTTATGGACGATAAAAATAAGTACATTTACAAAGACTGTTTAAAAAGTTCTCGGGTTAACTAATAGATGGGGCAAGTATGTCCAAATAACTATGATATTTCTCAACTACATGACATTTCAAATAAATGTGTGCCTTTTCTAAAAAATGTAAAGTAGTTATACTGTTTTCGGGATTTAACCTTGATGGTCGTACTAAAAGTCTCTATTTTCCACTAAAAGCTTTTTCTCGTTTTCGAAAGATGAAAAAATAACACGCTGGATGAAGCTTCACTTTGGATAATAAAGTTAAAGTTGATATAACTGATTATTTGGCAGAGTTAGGTAAATTATATCATACTGTGGATAGTAAAAAATTGGAACGTTGTTCTAAATCTATGAAATTGCAATATGATTATGTTGAGAATTAAAAAATCTTAAACATTGTATGTTCTATCATATATGTTATTATCAGTCCGAGGACCCATCGATCGACCTTTGTACATGGTCATTTTACGAGGGTAGTCTTTCCAACCTCACTATTAAGATGGCGTTACTCGTCAATAATATTCTGGTAATACAATTGCAATTGTGTTGCGCATGCGCCTGCGCAAATTAAATCCGAGATGGATGGTATTGCCTTTCAAATGGAAAAATGTTATGATGACTTAATATTCTACTTTTTCGATTTTTACAGAAGCACTAACATCAACTGACATAACTGACTATTAAGGGATAAGTCCACTGTAATAAGCTAAAAAAGGACCTTTTTTCGCTTTTTTTTATGGAAGAAAATGTAATAAAATAATAATATTCAAGGAAGTTATTAGGCATATATTTAAATACAAAAAAATATTATCAAAAAATATTCAAAAATTGCGACATTGGAGCCATTCTCGTGAGACATGTTGAATTTAAGGCGCTCTGCGACAGGCAGTGTAACAAATTTGAATCGAGAAAAAAAAATCACTTAATCTACATGTTTATAGTTAGTGAAATACCTAGGGGATTTCGAAAATATTGATTTTTTGTGATTAGCGAGTACCTAAATAAAACACGTTAAATTTTACGACAAAAAAAGGGCAATTAATGGTTAATGAATAATGTTTCAATTAACTTATCGAAAATCCCGTGCGTATTTCAATCCAAAATGTTGTTTTAAAGATATTGGTAAAAATTCGCATGAACAGAATGAAAATTGTTGTAGTCATGATGCATGTCGTTTTGAAAAAACACGTTCCGAGAAAAACGTGTTTAAAGTTTTGAAATGTGTTATAGACATGAAAAAATGAAAAATCCGACTGTTTAAGAATTTTTACCATTAATCTGCTATCCCAGGACCATAAAGCTGCCCTTCTACATTTAAATATTCTTCCTCATTCTCTTTCTTCGAACATTTTATGCTAGAGCGTTACTCTTTCTCTGCCTCTGTCAAAGACATCTCGGTATGCTTGATCCAAGTTAGCATCGGCTTCTGGACAAAGACTGTATGATTGGACGACAATATTCATCTCCAAAACTTTCATAATTCGAAGAATATTAGTCGGACCATCATTAAAAGTGGACACAGTAATATCACTCACTATATTCAAGACATTTTTGCCACTTGAAGATTTTGGAGCCAATTTCCAAACAGTAGCATAAAAATGTCATTACTATTTTGCGTATAACCTTCCAAGCAACAGTTTAGCAACTAGTCTTGGCTCAGGTTCTCAAAAATCAGTTTGACTCCTTTCGAATCGCTCTCAGTCTCAAATTTATTCAACGGTTGTTTCGATGACGTATTGCTCCAACGCCGGGTTGGATACGATTTTTTTTGTACCTTTCCTGTCCTAGTACACTTTTGCGTCAGTCATTGTAATTTATAAGCACTCTGGTATTACAAATAAACTGTTAAAAATCAGCGCAACTCACAAAAACCGTGATTTCAAGCGAGAAAGTTGTCTTTCTTGTGCATGTGCGTTATACTAACGTACTTTTGTTTGTAAAGGCTTCTGACTAAACATAAACATCTTTTAACGACATCTGTTGTCAGATTAAATCATCTCCTGATGATGCTAACATGGTTAGCGAAACGTGCGTCGAGCAGTTCAAAAAAGCGTTTTGGTGTATAGTGGTAAATCTCTTCAAGTTTAGTATTTCACACCAAAGGTTCCAACAGAAGAATTGACATCTGTTGTGTATTAGAGCAGTTAGAAATTATAGAGTAAAACATTAGGCTGTAGCTAGACTGTACATTCCCAACAGATAATTAGTTGACGCAGGTACCGTTTCGATGTAGTCCGACGCGCTAAAGAAAAAGCGCGAAATTTCGAAGGAAAAAAAAAGAACATTTTCTGCCCCATATTCTAAAAGTTTTAACAAATTTTTTAAGCTAATAAAAAAATCGATTTTTTGAAAAATTTACAGCATCTAATATGGCTGAAATTTTTAAGGTTATCTTTCAACACACGCGCAATTATATTACTAGAATATTTTTGACGCATAACGCCATCTTCATGTTGAGGCTAGAGACTTTTCAGACTATCCTCGTAAATCCCTCGTAGCAAGAATATCAATAAAAATGTCTCGCCCTTAGAAGTGACCTTTTACAGCATTTGATCATTCCTTGGAAAATATAGGTAATGAATCCTCAAAAATTAACATTTATAACAAATTATTAAATAACATAAAAATATGAGGAACAAAATTCCTTAGTGATCATTTCGGAAACTTTCAATCTGCTCTCTTACAACTTACGTTGAATAGCTTCATCTGGACGCATCTTCAGTCGCTCTATCATCCAACGACAAACAAAATATCCGGTCCTGTTTAAACCATGTGTGCAGTGTACTCCGATTAGTGCATCTAGAATAAAAAAAATAATTTAAATAAAGAAGACAATTTTTCTATAAATGCGAGGAAGGAAAAAAATTAAAATACCATGTATGAAAAACCCTTTAATATATTTTAAAACATGTAAACACTTCGATTTGTTATAAATCTTAAGATTTGGTTCAAGGTCAGTGTTCTAGAAGGGCATATCTTAGAAAAAGACAAAAAAAATCCTTCGTTTTTTATTTAGACAGGTCAGTGCATATTCGCCGGCCTTGCTACCATCCAAGTGTCATTTATTCAGATCGTAGCCATTCGGCTGAATGGTAAAAACGTCACTAATGAGATAAAGGTACTTGGATACTGTAGGTAATCGTTTCTCAACCATTTTAGTGTCGTGACCCACTAAATAGCCAAAAAGTTAAGTAAAAAACGTTGCAACCCCCTCAGTTCAATATGTGAATTTGACGTTTATCACTGGCTTTATATCGGCCGATTAACACGGCTACTATTCCTCCTTTTTTCAGTATCGTGATTTATGAAGAATCGTTTATATTTTTAAATGGCTTATAAACATATACGAACGTATTTATGAGCTTACCAATCGTAAAAAAAACAAATCATCTATTTGTCTTTGTATTAAATAACGAATCGTCAATGACGGATCTATGTGTGAATGGGCCGTTGCATTTAGAGCGAAATACCGCACACCGCCACAAGTACTGAACTACAAAACTTGTGTAAACCCAAGAACAAAGCGTGGTATATTACTTTTACCAGTTCGAACATGTACTCTGCACTAAAATTGAAGAGATTTACCACTAAACACCAAAATGCTTTTTTGAACTGCTCGATGCGCGTTTCGCTAACCATCTTAGCATCATCAGGAGACGATTTAATCTATGAAAGCATTCAAATAGAAAAATGTAAAAAATCATGAACTGGTATAAAGGAGCTATTCCGTTCAATCAACTTTTTCAATTATTAATGTAAGACTTAGTATGCTTCTTCTTTTTCTTTTTTTACACTCTTCATTAGGTAGGTAGTGCGCTTTCTAGGTTTCAAAGGTTCCAATAGAAGAATTGATGTACTCTGCCGTTGCACGCATTATAAAAGGACCGCTCGCGCACGTTGTTTCAGCTGCCCGCGCATGCGCGGCTGATCATTCGATTCGTGGTTGGTTCGTCCAAGTTATGCGCTTTGGTAATAAAAATAAAGGAACGAAACGACGAGTTTCACTGTTAATTACTTTTTGACGAAAACAATACTACGATTTATTCTCTCACCCAGTGTTAAATACTACGATTTCTTATCTCACTCAGTGTTAAATAAATTAATAACAGGGTGGTAATAAAAAAAATAATAATATTAAATAAAATGAACAAATTTGCCCACATTTGCCCCGAAATGGACCGTCTACATCTGGTGAAACAATAAAGAGAAAGACCAGATTGTACAATGAAATATATATAAAATATGAATTCATTGCCTTGGATGACAAGCCGCAATGTGTTGTTTGTTATCAAGTTCTGTCCGTCGAAAGCATGAAGTCTTCAAAATTAGTGCGGCATCTGGAAACAAAAGCCCCGTTTTTACAAAACAGAACCATTAGAAATCGAGCTTTGCTATCAACAAATGAAGCCGTAATGAGACCGCAGCACGTCAAGCATACTATTTAGTAGCGTTAAGAGTGACCAGAGAATTTAAGCCCCACACGATTGTGGAAAAGTTCATTTTACTCGCTGCCATTGATATGATCTATGTAATGATAAATTCGGAAGAAGAACATCGATACTGTGCGCGAACTGATACAGCAAGATCGTCATGTGACATAACGTGAGATTGAGGCATTAGTATAACAAACACACACAAGGTTTTATATAGACATTTAGCCGTGAAAAAGATTTGGGCACCTTGGATTCCGAATAATTTGCCAATTGCTAAAATAAAACACTCGTGTAGATTTCTGCAAAGAAATGCTCAAAAAATACAATCGTGGTACGTCAAAAGCCATGTATAACATCTGCACAGATGACGATTCTTGGATCTATACGTAAGAGCCCGAAAGTAAACAGCAGTCCACTGTATGGGTCTTTCAAAATGAGTCAAATCCAACAAAAGCTGTTGGCGTAAGAAGCACTTAAGCAGTAAACAAATGCTCGCTTGTTTTTTTGGAATAAATGGGCATGTGGCTACAGTGTCACTAGATCATCGTAGAACGGTCAATTCTGAATGGTACACAATCATTTGTTTGCCAGAAATCTTTGAAAAAAATAAGAAAAAATAACCAGCGACACAGGAGCATTCTTCATCATGACAACTCGAGCTCTCACACATCGCACAGAACTATTCAATATTTGATCGGTCAAAACATCGAATTAAAGAGTCATCTACCATACAGTCCTGATTTAGCATCCAATGATTTATTTTTGTTTCCGTCCGTGAAGAATAAACTACGTGGTCAGAGATTTTCGATGCCAGAAGAAGGGGTTGATTCTTTTAAAATGCATGTTTTGGAAATATCTCTCTCGGAATGGAAAGAGAGCTATGAAAATTGGTTCAAACGTATGCAAAAGTGTATCGATCATCGCGGAGAATATTTTGAAAAGCAAAAAAAAACAATTTCAATGATATTTGTCTGTATTTATTATTCCGGATACATAAATAGCAACCCTCGTATAAATGTATTCAAAGGCAAATTAAAGCAACAGAAGCCGAACACGAAATGAAGCAGAACTAAGCCCAATTGCGCAACCAACAACAAATACGATCGCCTTAAATTTATTCAATTTAAATTGACAGACGGATTTATTGTAAATGACGTGGCGCTTCGTCAGATGGATTGTGATCGGGCTTGTGAGGCGGCCACCGACAAATAACGGCGTATGAACGGTAATAAATGTAGTAGTTACTGACGTGGAGCGGACACCCCACCGAGACCTTTTGATATCGGTAAAATCAGCCGATGATTTGTCGAAGACGTCGAACGCTGAAAGACCGATATGGGAGGTTCTCTTGTCATACATATCGATCAGAAGGCCTTGTAGCTTATTGTTTAATATAATGTTTTGGGATTTTTTTTTCTTTTCGTAAACATATAATATGAAATTTTTCAACAAATAATTTTTATTGTTTTAAACATATTGCTACTGAAAAATTCGCCTTTTGATAACTTACAACTCTTTTATTTAAATCCTACGTCTAGCGTTATACTGCTAACTTTATAAGATGAGATCTGGATGCGCTTACAAAAACAACCTAACAACGGGCTGCATTTAAAGTTCCTCTGACGGCTACCTACTAATTTGCTTTAAAAGCATAAAAGGTCCATGTTTTAGCGTATTTTGACATTATTCTTCTATGTTATCGATCCTTTCTTGAATTTTATATTTGAATTAACTAAGCAAAAATGTTTTAAATTGTTCACAATATATCAATAATTATGTGGGAGTATCTCCGCAGAATGGCTAATAGAATACAAGTCAAGGCGGTATGGGAAACGAGAGCACAAGGGAAAAGAAAGAGAGCAAAATCAAAGCAAACCTGAGACAAACTGGTGGGAAAGATTTTAAAGAAGAAGGGAAAAGAAAAGGGGAAAAGCGCAAGCGAAAAAAAGTTGATAAGGAACTAGATCTCATACTAGTAATTAATACCCTTGAACCCTATCGGTGATCAACCGATGTATTGTCTGTGGGTGGTTAGACTCGTCGGCGAAAGTATGGGTTGTTTGATGAGTCTAACCACCCTGATGAATCTAACCACCAACAGACAAAACATATGTCCTCAACAAAAGTTAACGAGATTGTTGACGAGACACAGGTTGTTGTGTCTTCCACATGAGATTGTGGAACACAGCGGTTGGGGTGTATAACCACCGACTACTGTTGTCCCATTGGACGCTGTTCGAAAAATAGTGAAGTTGGCTGATATATATATATATATATATATATATATATATATATATATATATATATATATATATATATGGATCACATCCAGGTGGTGCAGCAGGCCATAGATAGGCACAACGAATACACCATGCCACTGTGCTTGGCTTTTATCGACTACGAAAAAGCATTTGACTCCATCTCAAAGCATGCAATAATGGATGCACTGCTTAGCCAAGGGGTAGATAAAGCATATGTAAACCTATTAGGATCGATATATGATGGAGCTACAGCGACAATTCACCTTGATGATGTTAAAGTGGGAATTAATGTAGAACGAGCTGTACGGCAGGGTGGCGCAATATCGCCTATTCTTTTCTCGGCTAGCCTTGAAGAAGTATTCCGTAAACTGGATTGGGAACAGATTGGTGTAAAGATCAATGATGCAAACTTAAACCGTCTCAGATTTACAGATGATATCGTTATCCTTTCATAAGACCCAGAGGAGCTGCAAAGACGCATACAAGAGCTGCAAAGGGCTGGAGAACCATTTGGCTTAAAATTTAACCTGAAAAAGAGTCAGGTTATGTTCAATAAATTCGCTCAGGACAGGAGAATTTTAGTTTTAGGAAGGAATTTGGAGATTGTGGATCACTTTATATATCTTAGGCAGAGGATTTCAATGGAGGGGGATACCGCCCGGGAGGTGGAACGACGTGTTAAATGTGACTGACAGTCATTTGGCAGGCTCAACATAGTGTTTAAGAGCAGACTCCCGCTTTGCCTAAAAAGAAAAGTCTTCGATCAGTGCGTTCTACCTATTATGACATACGGAAGTGAAACCTGGACACTTACATCGCAATCAAATCAAAAACTTCGGGTAGCATAGAGGGGAATGGAAAGATTTATCATTGGAAGAGTAAAGTAATTGAAATGGAGATGGGCAGGCCATATAGTGAGGCGATGGGACGACAGATGGACTAAGGCAATCCTTGAGTCGATACAGCTTGATCGCAAACGTCCGCGAAGAAGACCGAAAGGACCCGAGTGACATAGGAAAGCCCAGGACCGTGAAAGCTGGAAGCATGCTGAAGAGGCCTTCATCCTGCAGTGGATCGACATGAGCCTATGATGATATATATGGACACTTGTTATTTATTTTAGACTGCCAAGTAAAGTCCCCAGATCTAAACATCGAAAACGTTTCGATGCAATTACCCAGAGAAGAGTACAAAGGTTCAAGGTTATTTCAAACTCAAGAGGAATTAAAATAGTCAAAACACACTGTATATCCTGATTTACCATCAGCTTTACCACCGTTAACATAGTGATGACTTCCTATTCAAAAATAAATATAATATAAAATAATTCTATTCAAAAATATAAAAAGTAAAAAAATAATTTTTAGTATAAGAACAAAGAGATGAACGAGAAAATGAATGTGTCATAGTAACTCTAGTTATAGAAATGGTACTAATGGAATATTTATAACAATTGACATCGAGCACCCCACGCTTTTTTCACAATGACACATTAATTTTCTCGTTCATTAGTTTATTCTTATACTAAAAAATATTTTTTACTTTTAAGTTCTGTAAACCGAACTTAAAAGTTAATAAAGCGTGTTTTTTAGTTTTTCTTTAACTATAAATTAGTTTTAATTTTTTAAATAAACTCCTTTTTGTTTACAGGTGTTATCAATTTATTATTTTCTTCTTCTTCGTCTTATATTTTTGAATCTCTCGTGGCGGTGAGGTCATTTCTTTTAATCAGTCTATTTCTCGCCGTTTTGGAGTTAAACATAAATATCCGAAAAAAGTTCTTGCAGATTTAAAATTGAAATTGTTATTAATATCAAAGGCACATTTCCTAACGTAATAGACCACATTCGATCCTTTTCGCATCTCTCGCCGTTTCGGAGTTAAAGGCAAATATCCGAAATGAATCGAAAAAAAAATATTTTGAGATATGATGTAGAAGCCCCCATTGATATTTACTTGTCATCAAATTGTCATCCGTGTTAAAGACACATTTCCTAACGTAACAGACCCCGATCGATCTACTGGTACTATTTTCGCAAAGCTATCTCTCGCCGTTTCGGAGATAGACGCAAATATCCGAAAAGAATCGAAAAAAAATTATTTTGAGATATGATGCAGAAGCCCCCATTGATATCTACTAAACAAAACAAAACAACCAATAAATTATTTTTGAAATTTAGAAAAAAAAAACGAAACAAATGGAAAAAATGAAGATCCTTATCTGTTGGAGTGTGACTGTTGTAATGTTTATTCGAAATAATTTTTATCTTGGATATTTATGGCGATGTAATTACTGAAACAAGCATCTCAATGGCTAGTAAATATTTAAAGGTTTGTTTTAATGGCGCCTCACTCGAGAAAACTATTTCGAGATAAATAGTCGAGAAGTTCGAAGAACAGAAATTGTCAAGAATGATAAACTATTTACTTGTCGTAGAATGGAAGTAGAACAATAACTTTGATTGAAAATCTGCAAATTGTTTTTAAAAAAATCAAAAGAAAGGAATTTTATTTGAGTATTATTAAAAGAAAATATAACAAAAGAATTGGGATACATCTTTATTCCACTATATTTAAAAAATTGTATAATTGTAAATTATTATTTTTTTTTTGGAATTTCAGAATTTAGACAAAAGTCGCAGTTAATTTATTTAAAATTAATTTCAATTGCCTCAGTTAAATAAAAAAAAACTAATAAAACGTTTTTTTGACATTTATAGTGAAATACCACTGGTAAACAAAAATGCGTAGGGTAGAGCGGGGCTAGTTGATCATAGAGGCAAGTTGTTCAATCGAAATATCTCGAAAAAGAAAGGGTTATGGGAGGGGAATACATAGCCTAATTGTCAATTGCTGTCCGGTGCTCCGATAAAATAATAGAACGCTTTGTTCTTTTTTCGACGTAAAAAAAAATTATTACAGGTCTTCATAATTTTTCTACTATACTCGTATAGAAACGCTTAATATGGACCGCGTAATTTATTTTTAACTCTTAAGATTTTTTATAATCTAATTTTTATTTTGTTGCCTCAACTGGGGTTAGTTGAGCAACGCGTGTTCATTGCTTGCTCAACTAACCCCACTATATGTTCTTTGTAGAAAATCAAATTTTTCTTTAATAAATTAATAACCATCAATTAATATGTGCATGTGATAATTTTACACAAAGTTTACTAATTAAAATTACTTATATTGATAATTATATTAATTATTATTATTACATTTTAGGATGCGTACATATAAAAGAAAGACCTCATAACGTTTAGCCACTAGTGAACAATTGAGTGATGCAGCAAAAGCTGTAGACAGAGGCGTAACTATAGGGTGGTAGGGCTGGCAAAATGCCATGAGCCCTCGACCCAATGGGGACCCCCGGTCCGATAGGCCGCAAGCTCAGAAGTAACCTAACATTTTTAGCAAAATTTAGTAAAAATTATAAATTTTGTATAAGTACTTAAAAGCAATTAAAGCTAGACACTAAAGTCCATATACACATTCAAATAAATTATTAAGATTTAAACGCATTCATAAGAAAAGGGTGTCGATCAATTTTAGAAAGCATCCATTGGTTGTTTCATTTTTTGTCACGGTACCTTGGTGGCGTGGGCGAGCTAGTAATGCTCGGGGAATTCCCGCATTTTGTTAACCAAGAAAATACTTTTTTGTGGCCCCGGCCGGCTAGTGACGCACGATATTAGGGGAATCCCGGATATCTATTTTTTAAGTACGGAGGCTCTACTACGCATTCTTCGTTTGATTGTTATGACAATGTCATTTGTATCTTTGATTTTTCGTAGTTTTTGTTTTATTGAATCTGCAAATAGAAGCAAAGTAAAGTTAATTGTGAAAGTTAGGTATCAACATATTTAGTTCTAGAAAATATCTAAGGGGGAGCGAAAAACGAAAGAGACCGAGGGTGTCTGAAGAAAAAAATAAAAAGTTACCTATAGTTAGTCAGTACTTTAAGAATGATGACTTTATTTATGAAAAAGCGAGTGAACAGTGCTCAGAAAGTGATGAATTGGACGTAACTAAAAGTAACAGTATAGCAGATGCAGCATCCGACACCAGTGTATATCCAGATCCAGAACAACCACAAGAAGGTACAAGCAAAAATCAAAGTGAATCATATCTTAGTGTGAGCAATATTACATATTCACCATATATAACTGATAAGGGTAATTTTAAAGAACTAAATGATCAAGTGAAACCGTTCGTGATCGAAAACGGACATGTGTGAAAAATGACGT
This sequence comes from Cosmopolites sordidus, assembly GCA_031761425.1. Lineage (NCBI taxonomy): Eukaryota > Metazoa > Arthropoda > Insecta > Coleoptera > Curculionidae > Cosmopolites > Cosmopolites sordidus. Next base: position 1,128,948 of record JARFXV010000041.1, on the reverse strand, counting down.
TGTAAACCTAAGGTCCTTTCTTAAAAGACAGTGACAATAGATCTTTCCTAGAAAAACATTATTATATTGTTTCTAAGTCTGGTGTGAAACTTGAACGTACATGGCTATCCTATTTCTTAATACTTCAGAAGGCGTATTGTGATCCATGTTGGTTATTCGCAAATCGGGCATCTAAAAAAATACAAAATGTTTATATTGAAGGCCATGACGACTAGAAACATATTGTAGACGCCATAGAAAGACACGAGACATCGAAAATTCACCTGGATTCTTGTCTAACGTATCAACAATTGCGGCTACATGGAACACTAGATGAGGAGCAAGAGTCCATGATCAAGAAAAAAAAAATTGGCGCCAAGTACTATCTAAACTCCTTGATGTTACTCTGACACTTTCAATATGTAATTTAGCCTTTCGAGGCCACATAAAAAAGGCAGATAGCAATGATTCAAATTCCCGAGGAAACTTTTTGAGCAAAATACGATCCGATTTTACAAGAGTTGTTAAGTAAACCAATGGGGGCCAGATAAAATATTCAAGTCTAAAAATACAAAATGAGCTCATTTCTGTTCTGGCTCTAAAAATAGCAAATGCACTCATAATGATATAAATACCGCACCATTTTACTCTATCATATTCGATACGATTCAAGATATTTCAAAAACAGATCAAATGTGTGAACTTTACCGTTACTGTATGACCGAGAAAGACGAAAATGGAATCCCAAAGTCGCTCGTCATTAAAGAGTCATTTTAAGGATTTCATGAAGTTAAGAACCAAACTGCCTTAGCAATGTTCAATTATTAAATCCATAAATGACAAAAATATACCTCTAAATAAGTGTCGAGGGCAAGGGTATGGCTTATGGTGGAGTTCACAAACTCATAAAAGATATCGAGTCAAATGCTCACTGCGCTGTTATGTATATATGTGGTATGGTATATGTTCATAACTAAAATCTGGTACTTAATGATGCAGTAAGTTACTGAGACGTTACTGATATGCAACATTTTTTTGAAACAGTTCAACAAATTTATATTTTTTTGGGCACAGTATCAAAAGATGGAATATCTTATCAAGTTTTATATCTGTTAAAAAAGGGAGTCTTCAACTTCGATAACATTAAAAACATTGAACCCTACTAGATGGTTAGGACGTTATGATGCTATTTTTGCTTTAAAAGTTCGGTTTATTGAAGTCCAAAAAGCGCCAACGAAAACAATTCTGTTAAATTGCAAATTAGATGAAAGAAATGAAGCTATTTCACTTAAGAAGAAGATCGAGTACTACAATTTTATTATGTTATTAATTTTCCATTGCAAAATTCTACAAAATATCGATGTAGCCTCTAAAGCACTTCGGTTTAAAGCCGATTTCAAATACCTTAAAACTTTTGAAAATCTGTCTGGAAGAATTGGAAAGGTATAGACATGAATCTGAAAATTTAAAAAAGGAAGCAATTTGTGTAGCAGAAAAATGGTCCATCAACCCTGAATTTTCTAAAACTCGTCAGAGGAAGGTGAAACGCCATTTTGACGAACTTTGCGAAGATGAGCGTCTCCAAGATCTGGAAAGCTTGTTCAAAGTGAACATATTTTATCGAGTAGTGACATATAGTCGAGTAGTGACATATTTTATCGAGTAGTGACATATCGAGTAAGACATATCTCAATCATTTGCCAGAAAAATTCTCAGTTTTCGGTCCACCTTCAGAGACGAAATAGAAAAGTCTTCGTGTATTAGAGAACTTGCAGATTTATTAATAATAAAGAATCATTTTATGTCGAGCAGCTTTCCTGAAATATGTACTGCAATAATGTTGTTTGTTACAATTCCTGTGACTACAGCTAGTGCGGAAAGATCATTTTCGAAACTAAAATTAATAAAAACCTATTTAAGAAACTCTATGGGACAAGACAGGCCACGTAACTTGGCTATTCTGTCTATTGAAAATTCTATGGCCCGATCTTTAAACTTTGATGATGTTATTGATACTTTTGCGGAACAGAAAACTCGGAGAAAAGAATTTCATTAATAAATATCTTATTAATATTAAATTGTTATTTCATTAAAATTATGTAATACCTATGCTTTTGAAAATAAAATTTATTAGACATTTAACTAAAATGTGAGTTATTAAGTAAATTAAGTGAGCCATTAAAATTAAATTACAACGTGACGATCTTTACTAGGAGGGTCCCATCCAATGAATTTGCCACGGGCCTCAGATGGTATAGTTACGCCACTGACTGAAGAGGATGAAAAAATTAGTGTAAATGCCACAGCCAAACAATTTACTATTAACAGGATGACTTTAAAGAGATATGTTTGTATTAATTGTGATAGAGACAAATATGATTAAAAATTTGGGATTATTTATCATCTAGCACTATTCTTGATCTCATAATTAGTTACTACTTTAATTTAATATTTATTTGCGTTATAATTATTCTTAAATATATAATTTTAAATATAAAAAGAGTAATAATAATCCAAAGATTAGAAATATTTAATTTTGTTTAATTTTTATTTGATTTTTCCAGAGATATAATAACAATATGAGTGTGTAATAATCATAATAAATAAATATTTGCTTGTTGATTACAATTATTTTGTATTCAGATCATTCTATGCAGGCATCAAGTCTCAGGCTCAAATCTCAAACAGGCATGTTGAGCATGGGTATGGATCATTTGTACTCGGATGTTTTTGTATTGTACTCGGATCGTTTTTATACCGCTAGACGTTTTGGAGAAAAGTAAATTACGAACCGAATAAGAATCAATTAAATAAAAAAAAATAGAAAATGACCTCAAGCTTTTTTCTATCATCCTTAAGTTTGTTGCTAATTTTTTTACTGTGTCTGAACTTCCGATAGGGGTCACTGTCAAATCATCACGGCAAATGTCATCAAGGCACATCAAATCTCGAACAAATCGTCATGGAACGTTTAGCATCAGAGCAACGCCCAGGGCCATCTATGGTCAAATTCCGGTTTCATATTTACACACCTGGTAATTTCTGTATCAGCTCTTCGCTACCGCATTTTAAAAGTTCGTTAGGAATGCCGTCCGCTCCTAACCCTTTTCTGTTTTTCAGTTTTTTTTTAATCGTTTGTTCAACTTCATCTTCTGTGATTGTAACTCTTTTTGCAGCTTCGTAATTTATTGCCTGGATTTAGATTTCTTCACGCTCGATATTATCGTAGAGGTTTATTGTTGAAGAGGATGTATTGTTGTGCTTGATGCCGACTCGATGTTCTCCGATTTATAACGACACTTTCACAAACCATAGCAATATTCACGCAGGAACTGGTTCCGTGTTTAGAATCGCGAGGACTTTCATCTATTGCCGATGCAATTTCATCAAATTTTTTAATCATGTGGTGCAGTTTTTCGACCAAAAATTCCACAAAGTTTTCGTAATGCCACCACCAAAATCTTCACCAAATTTGTAATGCGATTTAAAGAATAACATACAGTTCTTTCTTATAGCGATCGATATTTTCCAATCGGAAGAATCATAGAATATTAGTATCAAAGTATCAGAGTAAGCAACCGCAAAACAAAAAAATGGCGTTCAATTTGAACCACCCGTTAGACCAAAATATTCAAAATTGATTAAAAACTTATTATACCACATTTAAAATAAATTCCAAACATAAATAAACTATACTAAAACGTATATGCATCTTCCTCTTTTCCTTCGTCGTAAGAAAACGTTTTAACTGTAAACACACACACACACACACTCGCACGCACGCATACATGTATAAAGCTTTCGTCTACACGGAACTTCGTTAAAACCGATACAACGAGAACCGGGTTCATATAATTATTGAAAAGTACCTGCGATAAGTGCGTGCCCAGTCCACCTACTCAAAAATTCTTCGAAAGTTATGAAGAATGAATCTTCATTGGACCGTAATAGATTTCCGATCTTCACAATTATTATTTACAGCTCGCTTAATCAATTTGAAATGTGGTCGAAGTAAAAAAACAAGTTCACGATCATCCGTTCACTGGCATTTTTTTAGCTTTCGGGCTCGTTCTGTTTACATGAGTGGATCGTCCCTAAATACTGTAAATTTGCTTCAAAAAAACCCTTTATATTTGTCTTTAATATAATGGCCTTTTTTTTAAATAAAGCACAACCACTAGATGGAGAACATTTTTGATTGTTTTCAGTTCCATTTTGCATATAATGGATTTATATTTTATTATTTTACATTTATCTCCATTTGGATATACGGCATGTGTGGGGTAGAGTAGAGCGTAACTAGTTGATCATAGGGAGAAGTTATGCCATCGAAATATCTCGAAAACTAAGCAACCTACAATAAAAGTGTAAATGGCGAAAAGAAGGGGTTATGGGAGGGGAATACATAGCGCGACTGTCAATTGCTGTCCGGTGCTCCGATAAAATAAGAGAACGCTTTGTTTTTTTTTCGACGTAAAAAACATATTACAGGTCATTATAATTTTTCTACTATACTGCTATAAAAACACTTAATAAGAACCACGTGAGTATTTAAAGATTACTTAAAAATTATTTTTTGGATTATAGATGGTTATTTATTTTTAACTCTTATGATTTTTTTATAACCTAATTTTTATTTTGTTGCCTCAACTGGGGCTAGTTGAGCAACGCGCGTTCAATGCTTGCTCAACTAGCCCCACTAGATGTTCATTGTAGAAAATCAAATTTTTCTTTAACAAATTAATAACCATTAATTAATTTGTGCATGTGCACAAAGTTTACTAATTAAAATTACTTATATTGATAATTGAATTAATGATTATTATTACATTTTAGGATGGACATTTTTCAATTAAATTCAGAAGAGGACGAGTACGCTTGTCTGGTTTGTTATGAGCAATTTTCTGAGAGCATACCTGGAAAAAACTGGATTCAGTGTCAGATTTGCAAACAATGGCCCCATATTAAATGTGTTCCGAACGTTGGTCTAACTTATGTTTGTATTAATTGTGATAGAGGCAAACATCATTAATAATTTGGGATTATCATTTAACAATATTATTGATCTTAAAATTAGTTAATATTTATTTGCGTTATAATTATTCTTAAATATATAATTTTAAATATAAAAAGTGTAATAATAATCCAAAGATTGGAAAGATTTAATTTTGTTTGATTTTAATTTTATTTTTCCAGAGATATAATAACAACATGACAACAACAGAGATATAATTACAATATGTAATAATCATAATAAATAAATATTTGTTTGTTGATTACAATTATTTTGTATTCAGATCAATCTATACAGTTATCAAGTCCATTTTAGCCATTGCTCAACTAGCCCCATACCCATGCTCAACTAGCTCCACTAGTGGGGCACGTTGAGAAACTTGGAGTGCTCTCGCGTTTCCGACAATAACTGTTAAACTTGTACTCGGATTGTTTTTACACCGCTAGACGTTTTGTAGAAGAGTAAATTACGAACCTAACAAAGTAAGAATCAATTAAATCCGATTCATATTCTTAAAATTATGGGAAATCAAGCGAAAAGTTGCTCAACTAGCCCCGCGCTACCCTAATTGACCATTCACAACATGAGGGGTTAAAGGGCGTTTAAATGACGTTAATTTCAGATACTGGAAATTTAGATATAATAATTTTATGTGATATTAAGTATTTTCCTCACTATCCGACAGGCTTCAAGAATTACAGACTTTTCATATTTATCATAACTCTTTCGCTATCGCTAATGCCAATAGTATTTAGGTATTTTGACATATCGGACGTTCTTATTCCTGTTGACGAAATAATTATAGGAATTACCAGAACTGTATTTAGATTACGAATTATTTTAAATTTCTCTGACAAATCATAATATTTGGTGATTTCTTCCCTTTCTTTGTTATGTAAGTTATGATTATTTGGATGAGAGATGTCCACAAAATAAGCCACCATTTTACCTTTGTCAATCATCGTAATATCAGGACGACTGCTAGCAACTGATTGTTATGGTGGATCAGTCCGTATTGATGTCCCAATATAAAAGGTATGCGTCGTTTTCATGTGGCATATTTTTGTCTATTCGTTTGCAAGCCAGGGCCAATTCTTGATGGATGATGCCTGCAGTTTATTATGGCGTTTAGTGAATTCTGTTGGCGCTAGAACACTGCATCCAGCTACAATATGTTCAATAGTCTCAGAGGCACGTTGACACATACGCCAAGTATCACTCTGTATCGGCCTTTTTTCAACAAATCTGATAATTGCGGGTCGCTATCACACCATCTTGTATGGCTAATATAAATCCTTCTGTCTCTAAATAAACCGCTCATTTTTAACCATTCCGTGGAAAAATCTACATTCGTTTTTGCTAAAGCATTAGAATATCTCCCACGTATACTCCTCTCCATCCATTATGCCTTTCTGTCAATGACAACGGGAATAATTTTAAATGTTTTATTGCTTAATTGCAGAGGTGAACTTCTATCTTATTTTTGTGTGCAATGGTGATGTGAATTTTTGGTAGAAAGACTCCCGCAGTTTGTTCACAAGCATATCATGTAATATATTGAGACAAAGCGACCCTATTTTACCAATGTTTCTTGGAAGATATAATCTGATTGAGCACGAAGGGGAGTGATGGATACGATGTTTTGTTAATTTAGCTCTTAAAGATCTATCTAATAATATTAAATCGGTTGCTGACCACCTAATTACATCAAACGTATAAATATGTATTGGTCTTGCCCATATGTTAATCGCTTTAAAAATATTCCTTCCATTGAGATCGGTCTGCAAAATTCACTCTAGTCTCCCCATAAATCTTCTCTCCTGATAATGCTTAGATTTTTTTTATCTATTGATAACCGTTGATGATAACCAAGGTTATCATCAACAGATAATTTGACTCATCATTTAAGTATTTTGTTGCCTGTTCTTTTTCCAATAAATCATATGTATATATTTGGCCACGAATGGCAATAAAATTTGCACATTTATCAATACCAAATTCCATCCTAATATGTTTACTAAACACTCCAATTAAATAAATAAGTCGGCCCAGTTTTTATTCGTTTCCGGCATACTATTTGAGGTAATCTAAATAGAATAAGTGGCGCAAGGAGTAAGAAATATTGTGCTTTCTCTAAGTTAGGGTGTATCCTAACTTAGAGTGCTGAAGTGTAACAGAGACAGGGTTCAGATATAAAATAAACCATAAAGGACTAAGTGCATCACCTGAAAAATTCCAATCTTTATAGATATATTCTTAGTCAATAGTTTTTTTGAATTAATATCCAGGATAACTCTAGTTTGCCATCTACTCATGGCCGTTCATAGAAAGTTTACGATATTTCTGTCTATTTTGTATTGGTTTAATACAACAATCAACACGAGTTAGGTACTGAATCAATAGCCTTTTGATAATCCAAATCCAAATTCCATCTTAATATGTTTACTAAACACTCCAGTTAAATAAATAAGTCGGCCCAGTTTTTATTCGTTTCCGGCATACTATTTGAGGTAATCTAAATAGAATAAGTGACGCAAGGAGTAAGAAATATTGTGCTTTCTGTAAGTTAGGGTGTATCCTAACTTAGAGTGCTGAAGTGTAACAGAGACAGGGTTCAGATATAAAATAAACCATAAAGGACTAAGTGCATCACCTGAAAAATTCCAATCTTTATAGATATATTCTTAGTCAATAGTTTTTTTGAATTAATATCCAGGATAACTCTAGTTTGCCATCTACTCATGGCCGTTCATAGAAAGTTTACGATATTTCTGTCTATTTTGTATTGGTTTAATACAACAATGAACACGAGTTAGGTACTGAATCAATAGCCTTTTGATAATCCAAATCCAAATTCCATCCTAATATGTTTACTAAATACTCCAGTTAAATAAATAAGTCGGCCCAGTTTTTATTCTTTTCCGGCATACTATTTGAGGTAATCTAAATAGAATAAGTGACTCAAGGAGTAAGAAATATTGTGCTTTCTCTAAGTTAGGGTGTATCCTAACTTAGAGTCCTGAAGTGTAACAGAGACAGGGTTCAGATATAAAATAAACCATAAAGGACTAAGTGCATCACCTGAAAAATTCCAATCTTTATAGATATATTCTTAGTCAATAGTTTTTTTGAATTAATATCCAGGATAACTCTAGTTTGCCATCTACTCATAGCCGTTCATAGAAAGTTTACGATATTTATGTCTATTTTGTATTGGTTTAATACAACAATCAACACGAGTTAGGTACTGAATCAATAGCCTTTTGATAATCGATCCAAGCTACTGCAATATTTCGTATTCGGTTTTTGCGTCCGTTGTCACGATTCAATTAATTATCAATTGCTTTCTACACCCCTGAGTCTTAAATCAACACCCTTTTTGTTCCTCAGTGAGGATTTCATGTAACAGGAGATGTTGGTTTCTTTTGTTTGCTATTAACGATTTTGTAGAGAGGAGGAAGGCAAGTTATTGGCCTGTAGTTCTTTAAGTTTCTAGTGGCAGCATAAACGTAATCCCTCTGGTAAGAAATAAAGGTAATTATTCTTCACCTTTTATCACTCGGTTGATCTGTGCACATAGCTCATTGATTAAATTTTAACATTTTTTTTCACCAGTAATTATGTACATGTTCATATCAAGCAGTCATTGTCAATGTCAGCACGCTGCCAATATCAGCAAGTGTTATATTGCTTTTTCCATTTTTGGCGCATCTCTAGTTCTATCTGCTCTGTTTTTAATCAGGTTGCTTCTCTATTATGCTGTCCTTTAAAACTCCATATAGTTTCCCAGTATTCTATCATCTCCTCCAAGGATGGTGGCTCTTCGTAATTTACCTTTTCTTCTCCGATGTCTGATAAAAATTCTTTTCATTTTTGCAGACTTCGATATTATCACGGTGTCTTTTATAACTTGTGTTATAACGTCTTAACCTGTTACCTAATGCAGCTATCTTTTGTTTGATTTTGACTTTAAGCACTGCAATCTTTTAGTCGTATGTTTTTTAATATCATGTTGTCTCAAAAGGACTTCGCTTCCATTTTTAATTTTATTATAATTATTATAATTGTTTTATTGTATTGTATATTTGTATTATTACATTTTTTATCAATTATTGTATTTTTAATCATTGTATTTATTGTTGATGTTCATGTTATTGTATTTTAATTATTGGTACTGCAAATAAACTTATTATTATTATATACAGTGATGGCCATTAAAATAATAAAGGCAGAGCCTTATTAATTTATTTTATTTAAACTCATTTTTACGGTATGTCTAAAAATATTAATTTTCCAAAATGAATTTACCCAGAATTTAAAATACATACATGGCATTAGTCAACAATTACTTTATTCATAATTATACGTTGATGAGTTACATAATTATACGTTGATGATCAAAAAATATGTACAATACATTTCTTAGTACTTTGTAGTATGGCCCTTATTTTTAATTACTGATTGCTTCTATAGGTATTGAAACCTAAGCTGTCTGATTTCCTTCTCACAATATCTTCCTGTTTCCTATTTTTTTACCAACAAGACGTCGCTTTAATTCTTTCCATAAATCCGACCCAGAAGGATTTATATCTGGTGACAGTGAAGGCCACTCTAACACTCTAATATGGTTCCTCTCGAACTACTGCTTCACAATATGTATGTTTGAAATCATTATCTTGTTGATAGACCCACTGTAAAGACATATTCTCTCCAGCATAATGTATCCTAATTGCCTCTAGCATTTCTAAGAAAATGTCTTTCAAAATATTGTCAAAATACACAGATCGACATAATTTTTGTAACATTGATGAGAATGTTCTTTTTGCGTTTCATTTAGATAGTTATTAAAACACCTTTAGAAATGAGCCTTTAGAAAACGTCCCATTTTCAAGGACCTGCTTCTCCTTTATATCATCAAATATGAACAGTATCAGTGGGATATTTGTGGGGATATAAAACTGATAAGTACATTGCTAGAACTTCAAGGGGTTTTCCAAAATATTGTTGTTTTTGTGTCTGTGATACAATAGGGCAACAAAAGAACATTACAGTAAGAAAGTGTTACGGTTATATTTGCTTACCAGGTTTGGTTGTATTGTGTTGGAATTTCAGTTACTTAGACTTTCCATATTTTGCCATTTTGACGAAGGTACTGAAGAGGAAATGGAGTACATTTTGCGTCGAGCCTGGTGCGTGGTTATTTTGCATATCCGGTACTGCGTAGTAAGTCGGGATACAGGGCCGTACTTTGTTGCGACCGTATCGAGAATTTGTAAGAGTTGATTACGTATTTTCTTGCTCATATTTGATTAGGCTTTGGCAGAGGGTCGGTACCATGTTTCGTTAGTTTATCTTTATTTTAGTTTAGTTTATCTTCTTGGAATCACTACAAAACACTTTTCACTCACTTTCATTCATCTCAGTCCGGTACTGGTAGTTTGGTTGATTGGCAGTACTCTAGCGGAGAGCTACAAAATTACTTCGCGGGCTTGATTTTGGAAGGAACCATTTTTGGTCTTCTCCTATCTCTTCTCCTTCCGACCACCTTCGAGAGCAGTCGACAGTGCAGCAATAGGCCTTGACCCAGTGCAGAATTTCCGCTGATTCTTGGAGTTCGGGATATTATGGGAATAGTGCCGAGTTTATTTGTCAGCTTTGCTGGATTTTTATTGCTAACACACTGCGAGCTGCCCCCGAAACCTATCGAGGTATATTTTGGACCATCGTAGTTAGAGAACCCTCGTGGCCGTACGATTATTTGTCGTCCGACGAATAATTCTTTTTTAACCCAGACAGGGTTTTTTTTGGTAGTGGATTGATTCCCGAATTTCATATTTTCCTGTACACGTGGTTAATCCGGGTGAATCTTTGACTTCTTTCTACGCAGGAGCAGACCCACGGAATATCGGAAACCGTAAGGGGTAGACAGACCAACGTTCCGCCCCACGTGGCCCGTGCGACACTCATCGGGGAGTTTCGTGGATTGACTGACCAAAGATAAGTTATCATCTTACTAGTCATATTATATTAGGTTTATTACTGTTTATTATCTATAAGACATCTTTACTAAAGTGCCTGTATTTTACTAACATAGTTAATTTCTGATTATAACCAAAAATCCCTCTCCTATTCTTTGGCTTCCACGATATTTTTTTTTTAAATGATGATAATAAATGTCTAAGTACCGAATAATGTTTTTTTATCGCCTGAGAATCTCATGTTCTCTGAGCAGTAATTAGCCCTGGGAAATATTCACCATATTAATATATATTGTATTTTTTTTTGAAGGGTACTTTTTTTGAAGCCCCAAAACGGGTAACAAAAGATTGGCATCATAGAACTTCTTTTGAATCAGGTATTTCAAACATAAAATATGCCCCCCTTGTTAACCCAAAAAAGTACTTCTTTCTTTTCTCCATATTAAGTTTGGACTAATAAAAAACTTTATCAAACCCATGGACAAAGAAGGTAATGAATTCAAGTACCTAAAAGAAATATTTTCACAATTAAGTGATGTAAAACTAAAAGAAAGTATATTTATTGAACCTTCTAGGTGATGAAGCTTCTTGGAAGTGTTTTGTAAGTGTAGTGAAAGGATTTCTGGGCAACAAGAAAGATAAAAACTATAAAAATTCATAGTTGAACACTCGAAAGCCTATGAAATACTAGGGTGTCGCATGTCCTTAATGCATTTTGTATTCTCCCATTTCATTTTTTGCCGGAAAATTTGGATGCAGTAAGTGACGAACAAGGAGATGTTTCACCAGGGCATCAGGACGTTGGAAGCCATCTATGTTGGGCGACTACTGCTTGTTTTTATGAAGAGATAATGCTATGAACACAAGAGGGAAAAATGATTTTTGTGTCATTTTTAAGTTCTAACACTCTTATTGGATAACCCTTTACTGGATTAAATGATAAATGACACAATGTATATATTATTGCATACATTAGAAAATAAATCATTTTAAAGTTAAATAAACAAACAACTCGAATGAAGTATAGACGAGATGCACATGTTAATGTCCTTCGAGATTTATATAAAACTTCGGTATATGTCATACCAAAAGACTTCTTCGAATCTCCGCAACATATTCTTAAATATCGAGGTGCGATCTTATCACTTCTTTGTTTCTCATTACAACTCAGTAGGTACTCTCGGGCTTTATGAGCAATCGACTGTGACGACTCGGAAAGGTATTCTTTAAGCTTTAGAAACACTCTATACTTATTTTCTATATTCAAAATATCGTTGATAAATTAAATAGTTTTATTTGTAAAGTATGTGGTGAGCTCTCGAATTATAGTCCCTAATTTACTAAAAAAACATCTAGAATGGCTGAAACAACTTTTGTATCAACCATAATCTTCCAAATCTCAGTTTTTTTGACTCACTTTGACATCTCTTTATGAAAAAAGTAGTACGGACTCAATCTTCTAGTAATCTCAATCAAGAAATCTCTATCACGATCCAAAACTTTCATTCAGCTCAAAGTAATAAAAAACTAGTATCTAGGAATTAAATTTGGTTAATTATATGGCTGTAATTCAGAAAGACTCCTTATGAACTGGATTAACAAATTTTATGACTTTTCCATTTATAGTTTCATGAACGTAGGATGACAGAGGATGTCTAAAGAAAGGATAGTTATGAGAATATACGAAAGAACAGTACAAGGAAAAACGGAAGACGAAGGCCATGAAAATGAATGAAAGTCATGCATGAAGGGATGAGAAAAGTCAGGCAGAATAAAGATGAAGGAACAATGGAAGAAGATAAAGGAACTGACCCAAGTTATAACTAATTCTCAAGGCAGAATTAATATCAATGAATAAGTGTATAGCAAAAGTTATATTGGATCATTTTCAGCACGTTACATATATGGTCTGTACAAAACAAAATCAGTTGCACGCATCGATGGCGCTATTGAAGAACAACAGAATACCACTACATAAATTACATAATAAAAGAACGAAATGGAATGTATTCAATAAATTTTAAAAAATTAGCGGCTGTTTTCGGTTGGCAGCACAGTTCCGCATCTTTCTTATTGATATTTATTGACATGTTTGGAGGTTATCCCATATATTGAAAACAGTTATTTTAAGAACTATCACAGTGCAATAATTGTCAGAGTCTCGCGCCGGCAAAATGCCAAATCAGTTAACTAGTCATTGTCAAGAGTTAGTAGCATCTCTGATGCACTAGAGAACGAGACAATAATGGTTCATTGTTACCCTTTGCGGCTGTTAGAGAGGTATATTAAGTTAATTGGTAATAATTGGATATGTTTAATTTAAGTCAAAAAGTATATTATAGAATCTCTAATCACTTTTTTTACGTGTTGCAGGAGCCTTAAGGTTGCGTATGTCCACTATTAGAACTATTTCACAAGAGGTGAAAAACAACGAAGTTTTAAAATCACCTAAAAAGCGTAGTTCTACAAAGTAGGATACAAGTTCTATTCGTGACACCATTTATATCATGTATGAACACAGTAAGTATTCGTAACCTAAGAATTGCAGAAAAGACTGTTCTTAATCCAATATGTAGTTTATACCCTGGTACTCACAGTTTAATTTTCATTTTGAGGATAGCATGTAACTTTGAATTCCTTACATGAGCAATTAAAAGAGAAGCAATTGTTTGATGGATGCCGTATGTCATTGCATAATGTATTCAAAGAAGGAGGTTTTAAATTGAAATAAAATGATCCAATTCGGGGACTTATGGAACTTCCCAGTGCTGCCCTAAAACGTATAGATTTTTTGAGGGGTTATATAAAAGGAAGAAAAAAAGAATCAAGCATTCAGAAAATGAATTAATGAAATGTTATGTCAGAGAGAAGTATATGCTCTGAGAGAAGTATATATGATGAGAGAAGTATATATGATCGAAAAGAAGTTATTCTATTAATTATAAATACTGCAGATGCTAGCAGTGATTCCAGCCAATACATTTCAGATTCTGATTAATGAAAATATAAATGCATGTAGATATTTCATTGTTTTTTCTGTTTTGTACTTGCATATTTTACAAGGTGTCCAATATGGTTGTTCATATTTGTAGATATAATTAATTGAAGTCGATTTAAGGTATAATAATTTAATTATTATAACCGCACATATGTCTGGATATCCAGTGAATCTCATGAACAATATTCTCCTTTAATTGCAATATGGTACGTGGTTTATTTTCATAAACTTTGCCCTTGACATAACCCCACAAAAAAGTCAAGTCGGGTTAAATCTGGACTTCTTGGGGACCAATTTATGTCACCTCTACGGGATATCACTTTTCCTGGAAATAATTCCTGTACAACAACCAAAGAATCATGTGAGGTATGACACGTAGCGCCGTCTTGCTGAAACCAAATCTCCTCGTTATATCCTTCAAATTCTTGCAGTTATTGGTGGAAAAACCCTCGAATCATCTCAAAATACCCAGGCGAATTTTATTGACCGCTTTACCTCTGGCATGTTCAAAGAAGTATGGGCCAAATATGGCTCTAGCTGACTTTGCAGCCCATACAACAACTTTTGGGCTATGTAATGCATTTTCGTGTTTATTCTTGGGATTTTCCACCGCCCAGTACCTGCAGTTTTGTTTGTTTACATGGCCGTTTAAATGAAATAGGCAAATGTCAAGCGCATAATAAAATCAGTTTCTTTCATTTCTTGTATAATTTGAATGTTCTAGGGATGAAGACGAAAATCTTTTTTCTAACCGGCTCACGTACACGTTCAATATTGTTTGCATCTCTGCTTGACCTTGGACGACCTATAGACGGTAAATTTAGAGTTGATCCTGTAGTTTCAAACTTTTTTATCAATTTCTTTATTAAATTAACACTTGATGCTTCGTTTATATCGTATAAATTATACTCGGCCCTATAAAGACGACGAGCCATAATAAGCGAGCGTTGTTGTCCGGTGAAACGCTCCATGACAACTAATTTTCCCTAAACCAAGCTTCGATTATATAACTAACACAACCAGCGCGTTCTGCGCCACCTAGGAGCAAACAACTAATTAAATATGAACGACATTTCTGGGCACCTGGTATATCAATAAATGTTATTGGCAATTATATAATCTTTATCTTAATAAATTTTGTAGCATTCGTAAAAAATAGTGATTTTCATCACTATGACACACGAGGCTCTGATGAACTTGTTTTACCAATACATTCATGTAAGATAGTTGAACATAATGTTTACTATAGGGGTGTGAAGCTGTATAATAAGTTGCCACAACGATTTAAGCATGTTCAGAATGACAACGAATTTAAAAAATTAGTCAGCGAATTTCTTATAAGTCAAAGTTTTTATAGTTTAGAAGAATATATGTCGTATCAATAATTAGATTAAATGCTTATTTATGTATATAATGTTTATTTGTGCAAGATTATCATTTCATGTATTATTTCTGAGGTCGTGTCACTGAACATTCTGTCAATTCTGTCAATCCGACTTAATCATGGATATTTTTATTGTGAGGATTGAATCCCAAGAATAAAATTTGTATATGTAGGTTTAAATGTTTTATATTCTTTGTATGCACAGAAGTGTGGCAATGTGCATGCTCTTGTTTTGACTTGATCCATGCATATTTGTATTGTCTTGAGGATTCAATAAATTATTATTATTATTATTAACTATTCGCATGTGCTGAATCTAACTAGACGTACTAAAGCGACGACACTTGCAAGACTTTCAACATTTATTATAACTTTTTAAGTTACTTAGTAATGTGCATTTAATTTAGAGCTGATTTTTTAAAATTATTATTAAAATTTAAATTGTAAAAATGATTTGCTAAAGTAACAATCTGGCAACAGGGCAGTCAAAATGTTGATCACGTGCTTAATGATGTGCAACTGCCTTTATTTTGTTGGAGTTACAGTTCCAGCACTTTAGTTTAATAAAGAATGTCCCAATAGGTACTGCGGGATTTTAATTTAGCATCGTTTTTCGACAACTTAACCTTGAAATTGTATATCTCGCATGTGTCATCTAGAGACCCGGCTATTTAATTACGGAGCGTTTGATGACGGAAAAACAATTCGGAAACTTCGTTTCACTTTTTGGCGTAATCATGTCCCAAATAAAAACGCAATTCGCAATTTTATTTGAGTCGCAATTTGAGTTTTCTGGGGGGTTTAAGACGTTGGAGAAATCCCAAAACCTCAGTTCGTCGTCGATCTCAGCAGCTTCATTATGTCGATCAAACATATCGAAAAGCTCTCTGCATCAAATTCTGACGAAAGATCTGGCCTGGAACGCATATAAAATTATCTCTCATGAGTTAAAACACTCAGATCACGGGCATCGCCGTGCGTTAGCTAACACAAACCAACGGTTATTTTGGTGCCCTGAATTCAAATATGGCATTAGTTTCTTCCTAGGTGCTCAAATTTCTAAGATATAACATTTTAGTGAAATATAGGGGAGAGTCGTCGAATTTGGACCGCCGCGCCGCCTAGGTTGTACCACCACTCAATCTAGGTCGGATAACACATATATGTCATAATGTAGGCACTATATTGCATTAGCGTAAACCACGTTGCTGCAAAAAGTAGTAATGTAGTGTTGTGGAGACAGTGGAGACAGAGGAGAATTAGTGTTTTAATAGATCTGAACTAAATAATTTAATAAACAACGAAACACTTTTGGTCATTGTTAAAGTGAGTAACAACAAATTGTATTACATATTTTAAAAGCAACTTTATTCAGGTACAAATTAGTGAGATAGTTTTATTAGCACAAGTTGAAAGTAGGGTTATGTAGTATATTTTGATATTATGAGTCAAGTTGCTTAGATTGGATCATATCGCAGTTACCCAAAATAGACCGGTTCAATTTAGGCAACCCTGATAAACTACAATTCCGAATTAATCTTCAATGTCTTTTAGGGTTCATATGGCTAAAAGAGGACATCACTAACGTTGGTCCGAAAGTGATTTACTAAAAGCTGTTGCAGCTTATATGAATGGTGATACTGATTTGAACGAGTGTAGTCGTACTTATCATGTACCTAAAGCAACTATAAAGAGATATGAGGATAAAAAATGTACTACTGAAAATAGAGTGAAAGCACTTGGTAGACAGCCCACATTTACTAAAGACATGGAAACAATTCTAACCAAACATATTCTTCAACTTGAAGAATGTTTTTTTTTGGTTTGACTATACGAGAAGTGCGAAAACTAGCTTTCGAAGTCAATGAAAAATACTCTTTGCCACATACATTTAATAAAGAAAAGAAAATAGCAGGGAAAAAGTGGCTGCTCATTTATACGAAATCCACAGCTGTCAATACGAAAACCTGAAGGGACCTCAATGGCAAGAGCACGAGGCTTCAATAGACAGAACGTAGGGCATTTTTTTGATATTTTAGAAAAAACTGTGGACGATTTTATTTTCACCGCAAAAACTATTTTAAATGTCGATGAATCAGAATTGTCGACAGTACAAAAAACTCTACAAAAGGTGGTTGATTGTAAAGGTAAAGGCCAAGTAGGAGGCGTAACAAGTGCTGAACGTGGCGTTCTTACAACTATGATATGCGTGGTCAGTGCTACTGGGTTTTATGTTCCTCCGATGATCATTTCTAAAAGAAATAAATTAAAAAAGATCTACAAATTGGGGCACCCCGGTAAGCTTTGTGACTATATTAGAATCAGGTTACATAAATTCCAATCAAGATAAGAAAGCCGTTTTACTACTTGCAAGGACTTAAACGCTTGTACCTTTGCTAGAGAAAATGGAATAGTATTACTGCAGTTGCCTGGGCATACCACCCATCGTTTGCAACCTCTAGATGTTACTTTCTTTGGGTCGCTACAGAAATATTTTGTTCAGACGCAAGAAACTTTTCTTTGTCAATATAAAGGTGATAAGATACGAGGGTCGATCCAAAAGTAAGTTTCCCTTCATTTTTTCAAATAGACAACTATGTTTATTTTCATTAAAATTTACATCGTCGGAAAGATGAAACTTTCCTCTATTTTTCGACATAATCGCCATTTCGATCAACACATTTTTGTAGACGGTGCTCCAACTTTTGTATGCCCATGTCGTACACCTCCGCCGCCAAACCCTTAAGAAAGCGCTGCACCTCTTGTTTCACTTCCTCGTCGTTCCGGAAGCGTTTGCCACTCAGGTGTTCTTTTAACTTGGGGAACAAGTGATAGTCGCTGGGCGCGAGGTCCGGACTGTAAGGTGGGTGGGGCATGACAGTCCATCCAAACTGCTCCAAAAGTTCCTGGGTTTTGCGGGAAGTGTGAGGTCGGGCGTTATCGTGAAGCAGCGTTACACCTGTTGTCAGGCGTCCTCTCCTGCGGTTCTGGATAGCACGCCTGAGTTTAGTGAGTGTCTCACAATACCTGTCCGAGTTTATTGTTGTCCCGGGTGTCAGGAACTCGATCAGCAGTATCCCCTTGCGATCCCAAAAGACAGTGGCCATGATTTTGCCAGCAGAAGGAGTTTGCTTGAACTTCTTTGTGACTGGTGACCCTGAGTGACGCCACTGTTTAGACTTTTCTTTGGTTTCGGGGGTGAAATGAAAAACCCACGTTTCGTCACCGGTCACGATGGAGTCCAAAAATTCTTCCTTATCGTCTTGACACTTTTGAAGAAACTGTCGAGCACAATCGAGGCGTTTCTCCTTGTGTTCTGCTGTCAGCATGCGCGGTACCCATCGAGCGCAACACTTGTGATACCCCAACTTTTCAGTCAAAATTCTTTCCACTGTACCGTAAGAACTCCCAGGAATCCTATCAACGAGTTCACGGATGGTGATTCTCCGGTTTTGAAGCATTTCGCGTTCGATCTTCTCGACAATCGACTCCGAAACTGCAGGTCTTCCACTCCGCTCTTCGTCGTGAACCTCCTTCCGTCCGTCACTAAATTCCCTGCACCAATGTCGGACCATTTGAACGGACATACACTTGTCGCCGTAAACTTGTGTCAACTTTCGATGAATTTCCACAGGTGGAATTCCTGTCGCATGCAAAAACCGAATAACCGATCGAATTTCGCACCTGGCGGGATCAACAATAAGAGGCTCCATCGCGAACGGCTGCTGAGCCAAGACTGAGCGGCGTAGCGCAGCGCTCGCGGGCGGAAAAGGGAGTGGGGGATCTGCCGTGCACAGCGGTGTTGTCGAATTTCGCCTAGCAGCTTCCAACGCTGCTGCAGCTCTTTGGGAAACTTACTTTTGGATCAACCCTCGTATATCAAACTCAAATTTCTAAATTACTAAATGAAGCATATGGCAGAGTGGCAACTGTGGCAATAGCTGAAAATGCCTTTCGTGCCACTGATATTTGGCCAGTTAACAGACATGTCTTTCAGGATCACCGGTTTGCACCATCAGATATGCTACAACCTCAACATTGTGGTAATGTTACTGAAATTAAAATAATTAGCGTTAAAACTTTGAGTATATTTTTCATTAAATATCACCGCTATCAACACAATATCCACTGCCAGGTCCATAGTTTTCTCAAGCACAAGTATAGCAATTGTAGCATCGAAGAAAATATTAAAAAGACAAAAACCACAAAATATTGCGAAAAAAAGATGTGGCAAAGAAGAGAAGATTAAAAAGAAAAAACAAAGAGTACAAATGAAAACTATATGGTTTTGTACCATATGTGATAAAATAGGGGGAAAAAGAGATGAATCAATGCATTACATGTCACGCTTGGGTTCATACAAAATGTGCTGATGTTAGTCCAAAGATCAAAAAGTATTTTTGATATAATTGTACTTATGGTTCATTCTAAGGAATTAATGGTCCATCACAAGAAACCGGTTTCCTTGAATGGACCGAATACGCAATTTTGAAAAATTAATTTTGTATGATAATAATAGTTTGAAGATTACAATAGTACAATTATTTTCCTCCTTAATGTTTTTATTAAAAATGATTTTACAAGCTCATATATAACAAAATGTTTAAGTGGTCCAAATTTGGCAACTCTCCCCTACGTTAAATCCATGGATCAAATAAAAAAAAAATAAACACGAAATTGTTATTATTATATTATACAAATATTATTATATACAAAGATAGAGCAAAAAGTCATCGATGAAATCAACTAGTCACCGGACATTTCGGAAGCTTCTTTCCATGACATTCTTGAATATATTTTGGAGCAGTCCCTTTTTAAACTCTAGCAGTAATTTGCCATCATGTGTGTATCCCATCTTTCTTGGTAAAGATCCTCCATACAATAGTTTTAATATCCTGGTGAAATCTTTCACCTAATTCCTCACTGATGTCTCTTAAATTTATAGGAAAATGGTCTAAGTGGATGTGTAAATAGTGCACCTTAATGCTCATGTTACATCCAAGAGATCTAAAACAATTAAGCATCTTGTTTACCAGTTCAACATAGTTTTCAGCTTTACGCTTCCCCAGAAAATTTCCGACAACTGAAACAAATGGAGTCCAGGTTTTTTGCTCAGCCTCATTCATCGAAATTACCAAGGCTAAAAAAGTAGAGCAGATAGAGAAAAACTAATTTCATATTTAGATTTAGTGCCCCAAATATAGCGAAAATTACCTCTAAAAACCTAGGCACCAAAAAAAAAATTCTTGCAGGCCTGTATAATTTTATCTTTGATGAAGTTAGAAATAAAGCAGAATTTTGCAATAAAATTATGTTTTCCGATGAAGCTCATTTTGTAGCTCAGCATTGTAGGATATGGGGACGAGAAAATTCTCGAGTGATTGTAGAAGAACTTTTACATCCTCTTCGAGTAACAGTGTGGTGTGCATTATTGGCTGGAGGGATTATAGGGCAATTTTTTCGTAAAAATAACAATGGCGAAACGATAAATGTTAATGGTCAACGCTACCGCAATATGTTAAGAAACTTGTTATGGTCCCAATTAGATTTTATGTACCTTAACAGTATATTCTTTCAACGAGATGGCGCCTCGTGCCATATGGCGAGAGAAAGTTTGGATTTGTTACGAACGCGTTTTCGTGGCCGCTTCTTTTCTCGAAATAGTTATATTCAGTGGCCTGCAAGATTATGCGATCTAACCCCCCTCAACTTTTTCCTGTGCTGCTTCCTCAATGACAAAATATATTCTATTAATCCGCAGGGGATTAATGACCTGAAGCAAAGCAAGCGTCAAAATATTAGTAAAACTGAATCGAAATTGAGCCAAATTATTATTATCAATTTTACGCAAAGAATTTGTAGAAACAGCCGAGGGGGACAATTGGAGAATATTATTTTCATAACATAACTGGCATACCTCTAATTTTTGATAAAATAAACAAACGTACTTTTTATAAAATTGTTGGTTTTATTTAAAAAGGAAATCCCGAAGTTCCTATTCGAATACCCTGCATTATCTTCAAAAAAGTATTACCAAAACAGTGTGTTTTAACAATTAGGAAGGATGCCTATTTTTTAAACTTGTCTTCTGAGATAATGATAATATTAACCCATAGGCGAAATCGTGAACAATATTCTTCTGAGTAGTCCGTTCACCTCTTCATAAACCACCAGTCCTTCGACTAAAAACGAAAGGGAATTTATATCAAGCCAACGAGTCCCAATAATTTTTATTTTCATCTCCGTGTGTGTACGTATGTGTGTGGCACGGTGGATACCATTTTTTCAATATTAATTTTTACGACGAATACCTGTGGAATGTATTGAATTTAATACTGACAAATTGGCGTTCAGAAGCAGCCGATATTTCATGTCTTTTGAGGTAAGAAGATGCCGGTTTTTATTTGTGACCGAGTCATTAAAAAAAATCCGCAAAATAAAGAATTGATGTCCCGTGGTGTAATAACACGATTATTAATTTTTTTGTCACGACTGATGCCGAATCAATTATTCAGATGATAATCTTTAAATAAACATGCATAAATACTTCTGATTAATCATGACGATCACACCCGTACCGGTATATCAACTTGAAGAACACCAAATCATTCGTTGATGACTAGTCTAGCAAACAACGTAGCAACTAGCAAGTAACTGACTTTTAGACCTCCCCTCCAGCTATACATGGCCTGGTTATCGGTATAATAAATAATTGCTTAAACAAAAACTACAAAACCCCTGTTTTAGGTGAGACGTTTTATATATATATACAAAAATAACAACAAACGTTATTTTTGTTTTGACATATTGAAGTGAAACTCACATCACAATCAGTTCAAAAGCTTCGAGTTGCACAGAGGGGAATGGAAAGGTGTATGCTTGACATTACAAAGCGGGATAGAAAGACCTGCATTCATCCTGCAGTGGATCGACAATGGCTGAATGATGATGATGATGATTGCTTGGTCCTGAGCTTTCCTCTGCCATTCGGGTCCAATATACTTGATCATGTCATCGATTTATCGTGTTTTCTTCGTGGACGCTTATGATCAAGCGGTATCCATCCCAGGATTGTTTTGGACCATCTGTCGTCACATCGCCTCACTATATGGTCTTCCCACTTCCATTTCAACTGCTTCAATTTTCCAATGATGTCACATTCTTTGGTTTGTTCTCTGATCCATGTGTAGCTCTTTTTATCCCGCTTTGTAATGCCAAGCATACACCTTTCCATTTCCCTTGGTGTTACCCGAAGTTTTTGAACTGATTGTGATGTGAGTACCCATGTTTCACTTCCGTGTGTCAGAACAGGCAGCACGCACTGATCAAAAACTGTTCTCTTCAAACAAAGTGAGAATTTGTTCTTAAAAACTATGTTGAGCCTGCCAAATACCTGCCAACCACACTTAACACGCCGTCCCACTTCTGGGCAGTATCACCATCCATTGAAATCCTCTGTCCACGATATATGTTTTGATCCACCACTCCTATCACTTCTTAAAATAGATATTCTTCTGTTTTTAGCAAATTTGTTGGACATAACCTGACTCTATTTCAGGTTTATTTTAAAGCCAAATGGTTCTTCCGCCCTTTGCAGCTCTTGTATGTATTTTTGTAGTTCACCTCGATCTTGTGTCAGGAGGACGATATCATCCGCAAAATCTAAGGTGGCTTAAGTATGCACCATTTATTTTTATTCCATCCTGTTCCCAATCCAGACTACCAAACACATCTTCAAGGCTGGCTGAGGAAAGAACAGGCGATATTGAGTCACCCTGTCGTACACCCCGTTTTAAATTGATTTTAACTCCAAGATCATCCACATGAATTTTCGCTGTTGCTTTATCATACATGGGTCTCAGTAGGTTCACATAGGCTCAGTTTGTCACTTGGTTAATCAATGCAACATTATGGCTTGCTTTGATATTACGTCAAATGCCTTTTCATAGTCAGCAAAAGCCAAGCACAGTAGCATGGTGTATTCATTGTGCCTTTCTATGGCCTGTTGAACCACTTGGATATGATCCATTGTACCGAATCCACTTTTTAATCCTGCTTGCTCTCTTGGTTGAGCATCATTATCCTGGTGAAAACTTTGTACAATACTGATAGGAGGCATATTGGGCGGTAGTTTTCTAAATATTCGCGTCCTCCTTTCTTATTAAGAAGAATCGCTTCAGTATTTTTCAATAGGTTGGGTATTTTTCGTTCTTTGAGGCGTTTTGAGTACAATTTTGCCAGTATATTTCTTTAAAGTTCGACAACCAGCATTTAACATTTTAACAGTTACACTGTCCTTTCCTGCAGCCTTTCCATTCTTCATCGCTTCTACAGCATTTGTTACTTCATCCAACAGGATATCTGGCATTTGCTCTTTCATGGAAATTGATCTCTTTGAATGGTTCTGTTCTTCTTATAACTTTGAATAAAATCTTCTGATAACAAATAGCAATCTGATATCTTCTGATTCAAATAGCAATCAAATGTAGTCAGAGGAAATGGATAGTCGAAGAAAGGGAAACAACAATTTATTTTAAGATAGGTATAATGTTTACCTGGCTAAAATTTGGTAAAGTTTAAGCCTTAACGAGCTCCACCCATCCCTTCACTTGGAGGGCATATGTTTCGTCTCTTGATGTTCAGACTTTCCAAGGTACCGACTTGTGCTCTCTCATCAAGAATAGGGAGACCCTATAGAGAGGCTCGTCCCCTGTCAAGCATCAAACAAAATGCTCACTTAGGCGGAGACGCAGATTATTGTGTGTTCCACATGAAATTGTGGAACCCAGCTGTTGGTTGTATGTGGCACTCAACTACAGTTGTCTCAGTAGACGTTGTCCAAAGAAATCTAACACTGCATGCACTTCGCGGATGGAAGAATACGCTAGACTATTAGTACGGGAGTACATCCGATCGTTTGTGTCCCGTTTGTTGGGAACGTTCAGACGTTTCACCAAGGTCACACTTGGCATTCTCAATGCTTGTCTGAAGACTGAAAAAATATTTTTCTTCACACAACTTTCACGTCACACAAGCATTGAGAATGCCAAGTGTGATCTTGGCGAAACGTCTACACGTTCCCAACAAACGATCGGATGTACTCCCGGACTAATAGTCTAGCATATATATATATATATATATATATATATATATATATATATATATATATATATATATATATATATATATATATATATATATATATATATATATATATATACATATATATATATATATATATATATATATATATATATATATATATATATATATATATACATACATATATATATATATATATATATATATATATATATATATATATATATATATATATATACATATATATATATATATATATATATATATATATATATATATATATATATTTCAAAGTAATCCCCTTTCACAGCAATAAATACACTTATTCCATAATTTTTTTGAAAACGTGTTGAATGTCCACAAGATAGCGTAACGGGACCGTGGAGGGAAATATTACAGACATTTTTCACCCTGTCTCCACGTGGAGCCAACACTCGTCTCTGCCCAACTGCCACCATTCGCCACCACGTATCTCTCGGGATCGGTTTCTAGCCTTCCAGCCCTCAGCTGAACGTAAGGAAAGCACTTGGAAGAGACGATTGCGACCACGTGGAAAAAGAGTGAAAAAATTCTGTAATATTTCTCTTCACGGTCCCGTTATGCTATATTGTGGACATTCAACACTTTTTCAAAAAAATTATGGAATAAGTGTATTTATTGCAATGAAAGGGGATTACTTTAAAGGATACAATATTAATTTGTATGAATAAGTAATAAATGATAATAATATAACAATATTGAAACAAATTGAATGGGCGCGAGAAATCCGTTTGGTACGTCCCTGCCGGGAACAATAAACTCCGCAAATATTGAACTAAAAACTAGGTTAGGTCCATAAATTATTATTCTACTTCAGCTGGGACTGATATATAAATTTGTTATTGCGAGCAAACTTTGATTTTAGATAATGTTGAATTTTTCAACTCGGGAAACGTTTCAATCGACTAGATTTATTACATGGAGTAAGTTTCGAACGGTTCGAAATGAAGTATGTGTTTTATTATCGGTCAGTCGAGTATGATTTCGCATTTCTGATATGTGAACCGATTAAATTTTGATTTAGTATTTGTTTAGTTGGTATGACAGATGTAATTGTTTTAGATACGTTTAACTTTTGAGATATAGTCGGAAATTTAGCAGACAACGATCAAGGTCTTTTTTTTAAAAATCATTCTGATACATGAAAAGGTCGAGTGTTTTTGTCTAAATAAAAATCAATATCACACAGAATTAATTTAACAAAATGCTGATGTATGTAAACAATGTAATGAAACCGATAGCGTAGCATTCGATCAGGCAGCACTGTAAGCTTCCCCTTTGGAGGGGAGGCAGGCCACGATTCTGAACTACCTAGAATTACTTGGTAGTCCATAGTTATTATTTACAACTTCAAACAACGATGTACTATCGATGTATATATACATAATATATATATATATATATATATATATATATATATATATATATATATATATATATATATATATATATATATATATATATATATATATATATATATATAGATAGTTGCTTGACCGGGAGGAAGCTCACCCATTCCTTACATAGGAGGGCACATGTTTCGTCTGTTGGCGGTTAGACTCATCAGGGTATCGACATATGCTCTCTCGCCAAGTATAGGGAGTTCTTCTCCACAATCAAACAACCCATATTTTCGCCGCCTTCTCGTCGGATGGCTTATACGAATTACCCCGATATAATTTGCGCAGTCGCTGGCCGGCTATATAAGCGAGCACAACGACCCGTGCACGTCAGTTGGACTCTTCAGTCGAAAGGGTCAACACTTGAAAATGCTAAATGAAATTTTGGCGAAACGTCGTGACTCTTCACAGAATCAACAGATCGACACCCGGAATAATTTAGATTTATATATATATATATATATATATATATATATATATATATATATATATATACATATATATATATATATATATATATATATATATATATATATAAATGTTAGTTCGTAGTGTTTCGCGGATGGAAGAATACGCTAGACTATTAGTCCGGCAGTACATCCGATCGTTTGTGTCCCGTTTGTTGGGAACGTGCGGACGTTTCGCCAAGGTCACACTTGGCATTCTCAATGCACAGTCCCGACAAACGGGACGCAAACGATCGGATGTACTCCCGGACTAATAGTCTATCATATATATATATATATATATATATATATATATATATATATATATATATATATATATATATATATATATATATATATATATATATATTGCAGTGTTCGATAGCAGTAGATGAGTATTATAACCAACCAACTAAAACCCAACTGCGGGATTCTGTAATATGTAAACCACACAACAATTAGCGCCTCCGTCCAAATAAGCATTTTATTAGTTGCTTGACTTGAATTTGTTGGAAGAAGTAATGGACAATTGAATCAGTATAGTAGCCTGGCATACCAATGGGCTAATACAAAGATTCCATGAGCTCGAAACATTCCTATGGAATGATAGAATTAATGTAGTTCTAATTCCAGAGACACATATGACCAAAACAAATTATTGTAAAATAAGAGTATACAAAGTCTATTAAACTGCCCGCTCGGACCTACCAGGAAAAGGCAGATCAGCATTGATAATCAAAGAAAACATAAAGCACTACGTACTGAATATCATACCCCTGAGATACAAGCAACAGCACTGACAGTCCAGATGAAATCTGAAGACATCACAATCGCTACAATATATTGCGCAGCAGGAAAGTCAGCAAAGGAGGAACAGTTTACTGGCTTCTTCCGGTCATTAGGAGATCGCTTCATTACCGGAGGCGACTGCAATGCCAAGCTCACCTATTGGGGTTCTACTAACATCAGGCCGAAAGGAAGACAACTGTACGCAGCTGCAAAGATAATGGCCTGCCACTCCCAATCGACAGGCAAACCAACGTACTGGCCCACGGATAGAAATAAAGTTCCAAGCTTAGTCGACTTATTCGTGCTACGCAACATTGCATCCTCATATGTCAGCATTGAGAAAAGCTTTGTCTTGACATCTGACCACTCAGCAATTGTGCTCTCTCTAATTGAGTACGTAATCACCAAGCAACCGCCCTTGTATTTTACTAACAGGAAAACTGATTGAGACGGATTTCGAACAGAGCTTGAACAGAGAATTAAGCTAAATGTAACCCTGAAGACGAAAGTATCTACCAAACAGACTAAGATAAAGATAAGTTTTAGTTTTAGTTTAGATAATAGAAAAATATTGTTAGTTAGATAGATTTAATCTAGTCACAATTTGTAATGTCTATATGACAGAATTAGAGAATAAAAAAAAAGTTGCCGGACTGGGGCGAGTCCCACCCATCCCTTCCATAGGAAAATAGAGACTACCTATTCTTGAGAGAACATATATCGGTACCCTGATGAGTCTAAACACAAAAAGACGATATTCGTCTTGGGTGGGGTCGCCCCATTGCTTATATGCATATATAATGTACGAGTGGAAGGAAGCCATTACCATATTGCCTGCTACACAAGAAGAGCGAAAAACCATATCTAACAAATTACAGGTCCATAACACTTCCATAGCAAGTACATAAAATGTTATCAATACTATTAAAAACATATTAAATAACGAAATTAAAATGTATCTATCCAATGATCAAGCTGGGTTTAAAAAGGGATTCAGTACAATCGACCACCTATCGGCACTCAAAACAGTAATAGAAAAAGCAAACGAATATCACTTTCCCTTAAACGTATGTTAAACTAACTGATATAGAAAAAGCTCCAAACATAGGCGATACAACAAAATTTATGGAAAAACAGAATAGATCACAGATATATGACGCTCATTTAAGATATTTAGGAAGAAATAACAACAGTGATCAACTTATTAGAGGAAACCTTACCAATCCCAATTTAAAGAGCAGATTCGGCAAGGTAACCGGATATGTTCAAACTTATTTATACTGGCTCTCGAGAATGTTTCCAAACGCTAAAATTTGAAGAAAAATTTAAAAGATAAATACTTGAATAATTTAAAACATGCAGATGGCGGTATAACATTAGCCAAATTCAAAGAATAACTAGGTTCTATGCTAAAAGATCTACATGATACCTCTGAGAAGGAAGGTTTCCAGATAAATACAGCAAGGACGAAAATAAAAACAAACACTGAAGATGAAATAAATATAGAACTATACAAAACACTTTAGAACAAGTAAAAGAAAACACATATATCGGCCTAAGATTACACTTAACAAAGAAAATCAAGAAATATAAATGAATAGAAGAACGAAATTAGCATGGGCCGCCTTTAACAGATTAAACTATAGGCAGATTAAACTATATACTAAAAAACCCGAAAGTTACCCACCACCTTAGGTCGAAGGTAGTTGATAGATGCATTCTATCGGGGTTCAGACCTCACCCTGACCGGGAGAAACGTGGGCAAACCATATAAACCCAACGAGTTATGGAGCATCAAATATTATATGTAACACTCAAAGACAAAAACGAAACACCTATATATGGCATAAGACAACACTCATAGATGTAAGAGTAAGAACAGCTCGGTTTAAACGGCAATTTGTATCAGGTCCGCCAAACAGACACCAGGTGGATTCGTCCGAGTCTTAGACACTGCGGTTAGGAAAAAAACCCACAGAAAACCACAGATGACCTGATGATCTAGCATGGAAAAGAATTGCCCAGAACAGAATATGGCGGAAGGATTTAGGGGAGGGCTACATCCGCAGTTTGAGAGAAGAAGGCTAGAAGAAAAAGAAGACTAGTCTGATTCCAGCTGAACGCAACCGAAGGGGCAGTTAGGGCCAAAGACCTTATTTATACAGTGTATGTATTTATACAGTATTATTTTTTCAAATGGAAAAAATTGAAAATCACGCAGTGATTAAATTATTTGTAAAACACGGTTTAAAGCCAATGAAAATTCATAATGAACGGGTAAATGTATTAGGGGAGTCTGCTACTGTAAAAACAATGGTATATAAGTGGGCAGATGAGTTTCAATATGGTCGTACAAGCCTGGATGATGATCCTCGTTCTGGACGTCCAAAAAGTGTAACTACTGAACAAATAATTAATTCTATACATGATATGTTATGGATGTCAGACAATTGACTTTGAGTGAAATTACTAAGGTCATGGATATCTCAACTGAATGGGTGTTTCGTATTTTTAAAAATGGAATTAGGCATGAGAATGCTATCTGCAAGATGGGCGTCGCATTTGTTAAATTCTGATCAAAAATTACTTCGAGTAAAACTTTCTAATCAACATTTGGATCTTTTTCGAAAGAATAAAATAGATTTTATAACGTCGTTTTGTAACTATGGATGAGACTTGAGTTTACCAGTATAATCCTGAACTGCGACAACAAACCGCAGAGTGGACTGAGCCCGGTTGTTCAGTTCCGAAGCAACCAAAGTGACCAAAATCGACCAAAAAAGTTATGGCATCAATTTTTTGGGATGCAAAAGGAATTTTGTTAATTGATTATCTTCAAACCGGTAAAACAATAACAGCACAGTATTACTGAAACCTTTTGGATCAACTGGATGGAAAAATTAGTGAGAAAAGACCTGGTTTACCGAAGAAAAAATAATTTTTCACCGAGACAATGCACCGGCTCACAGAAGTGTTCTTGCAATGGACAAACTGACGGAGTTACACTACGAATTATTGGAGCATCCACCATATCTGAAGAAAATCAAGAACTTATAACAGCCTTATAACAGAAAATCACCTCAGAAATGGAATAAATGAATTGGAGAACCGCTGGAAAAAGTGTATTGAGCTTAAAGCTATATATATATATATATATATATATATATATATATATATATATATATATATATATATATATATATATATATATATATATATATATATATGTATATATATATATATATATATATATATATATATATATATATATATATATATATATATACACAACAGCAATAAACTATAACATCTTTTTGGAAGTAAGAAAAGAAACATCGAAGCTAATTAGACAAACTAAAAGAAAATATGAAAACAATCAACTTAATGAAATAGAAAAAGATTTCCAAAAAAATAACACCCGAAACGTTTACAAAACATTTAAAACTAAATTAACAGGCTATCAACCCCAAAGTCTTTGCTTCCAAAAGGAAAACGGACAATTAGCTCTAAATAACCAAGAGAATTGCAAAGAACTTGCGAAACATTTTGAACAAATACTAAACTGTCCTGAGCCTTTAAATAAATTACCAACACGAAACCCTAAACAAACAAACCCAGATTCATTACCACCGACTGAAGATGAAATAATTAGGCAAATCAAGGGGCTTAAAAATAACAAAGCTTCTGGTGAAGATGGAATCACTGCTGAACTTTTGAAATCCGCTGGTCCAGGTACAATCAAGGAAATAACCAAAATTCTACAAGAAGTTTGGCGAACCGAACAGATTCCGGAAGATTGGAAAGATGCTCTAATCCATCCACTACATAAGAAAGGAGATAGAACGGATGTAAACAACTATAGAGGGATATCTTTTCTCCCAGTTTGTTACAAGATTCTATCTCAATGTCTACTAGACAGAGCACAAGGACAGTTGGAACCTAAAACTGGTGAATATCAAGCAGGTTTTCGACCGGGCAGATCCTGCCCTGAACAGATCCTGAATCTAAAGTTGATCCTAAGACATCAAAAACTGTACAATAAAAATCTTGTCTGTACTTTTGTGTAAAAAATCTTGTGTCTGTAAAAAATCTGTACATTTGTGGATTTCAAAGAAGCTTATGATTCTTTAGACCGCGAATCTTTATTCCGAATCTTGAAAGAACTAGGACTAGATCTGAAAACGCTGGCAATTATTAAAGCAACATTAACTAACACAAAGTCAAAAGTTAAATTCGTGGGTGACATCTCAGAGCCCTTCGAAATTAAAACTGGAGTGAGACAAGGGGATGGACTCTCGCCACTCTTATTTAACTGTGTTCTAGAAAAAGTAATACAGGAGTGGCGTGAAAAAAAGTCGGCCCTGAATATTGACCAGCCCATTAAACTGGGGAGAACCAACATCAAAATTGATTGTCTGGCGGTTGCTGATGATCTAGCAATTTTGGCTCAAGATGTATTAACGGCACAGAAACAGATTGAAATCCTAAAAGAAATAGCAGAAAAGGTAGGACTCCAAATTTCCTTTGAAAAGACACAATACATTACCTGCAACAGACTAAGAACACCATTTCTAAAAACAAAATATGGTAACATCAGTCGAGTCTCTCAATTCAAATATTTGATTGCCTATCTAAAAACACAAAACTGAGACATTACAACACAGTTATTAAGCCAGAATATCTATATGGGGCAGAAACGCTCATTTTGAATAGAAAGAGAGACATCGAGGACATTGAAAAGAAGGAAAGAAAAATCATAAGAAAAATCCTAGGCGCCAAACAAATAAATAGCACAACATACCGACTTCGAGAAAACCAAGAAATCAAACAATACACAGATATACATAGCGATATGAGAAAAAGAAGACTTAAGTTTTACGGACACATAAAAAATGCGTCATTGCGTCATTGAGCTGAATAAAAAGTTTAGGCTTCAAATCGTCCAAGCTTATGCGCCAACTATAAGCCATAAAGATGAGGAAATTGAGGAATTTTATGATGATGTGGCCCAGCTTTTATACAAGGAGAAATGTAGGTACAAAATCCTGATGGGTGATTTTATTGCCAGAATTGGAACAACAAGAACAGACGAAAATGCAACTGGCCCATATGGAACTGGTGAACGAGACAATAGAGGTGACAGATTAGTTGATTTTGCTGAAGGACAAGAACTATATATTATGAATTCATTCTATAAGAAAAATATCAGCAGAAAATGGACATGGAAAAGTCCATCTGGGCTCACAAGCGAAATTGACTACATCATGACCAACAATAAAACAATATTTACCAATTGTACTGTCCTTAACAATTTTAATGTTGGAAGTGACCACCGAATGGTACGAGCAAGGGTTCGCATTGACTGTCGAAAAGAGCGCAAAAGAATGGTAAGATCAAAGAAGGGCAAGGTGGATTCTGGAAAACTGCTGGAGAGACGAAGCGATTTTGAGATTGCTTTGTCAAACCGGTTTGCTGCGTTCTAAGGTGCGAGGAGGGGGAAATATCACTTCAATATGAAGAAATCGCCAACAATGTACTTCAAACAGCTGCTTCAATAGCACCAGAAGAAAAATGTCTCAAACAAACAAAAATCTCCAGTGAGACCATTGATTTAATGAAGAAACGGCGAGCAATGAGAAATGCAAGTAGTCCGTTTGGCAGGGTCGAGTACACTGAGCTCTGCAAAACGATAAGAAAACGTATCAGAGAGGACACGCGCCGATTCAATATGCAGCTAGTGCAAAAAACCCTGGAAGAAAACAAAGGAATTAACAAAGCTAAACAGAAGCTAAGAAACAAAAGAACGCAAATATATGCTTTAAAGCGTGAGGATGGCACAGTGTGCAGGGCGCGTAGCCAACTGTTAGAGATTGTCAGAAGGTTTTATTCCCAGTTATATGAAGATCAGAGCCAGTCAGGGACAGCAATACCCACGGAAGAACAATATATAATACCAGATATCCTAGTGGAGGAAGCAACAAATACTATAGAATTGATGAAGAACGGCAAGGCTTCAGGAAAGGATAGTGTAACTGTCGAAATGTTAAAAGCTGGTGGTCGGACGTTACATAAAACACTGGCAAAATTATACTTAAAATGCCTCAAAGAACAAAAAGTACCTGACTTATGGAAAAATGCAGAAGTGATCCTTTTACACAAAAAAGGAGCACAGGAAGATTTAAAGAACTACCGTCCAATAAGCCTCCTATCAGTGATGTACAAAGTTTTCACTAAGATAATTTCTAAAAGAATATTAAAAAGACTGAATGACGCAGAACCAAGAGAACAAGCAGGATTCAGAAGTGGATTAAGTACAATGGATCACATCCAGGTTGTCCAGCAGGTCATAGAAAGGCACAACGAATACACCATGCCACTGTGCTTGGCTTTTATCGACTACGAAAAAGCATTTGATTCCATCTCAAAGCATGCGATAATGGATGCACTGCTTAGCCAAGGTGTAGAGAGAGCCTATGTAAACCTATTAGAATTGATATATGATGGAGCTACAGCCATAATTCACCTTGATGATCTTGAAGTGGGAATTAATATAGAACGAGGTGTACGGCAGGGTGACGCAATATTGCCTATTCTTTTCTCGGCTGGCCTTGAAGAAGTATTCCGTAAACTGGATTGGGAACAGGATGGTGTAAAGATCAATGGTGCAAACTTAAACCATCTTAGATTTGCAGATGATATTATTCTCATTTCACAAGACCCAGAGGAGCTGCAAAGACGCATACAAGAACTGCAAAGGGCTGGCGAACCATTTGGCTTGAAAATAAACCTGAAAAAGAGTCAGGTTATGTTCAATAACTTCGCTCAGGACAGAAGAATTTCAGTTTTAGGAAGGGATTTAGGGATTGTGGACAGCTTTATATATCTTGGGCAGAGGATTTCAATGGAGGGGAATACCGCCCGGGAGGTGGAACGGCGTGTTAAATGTGGCTGGCAGGAATTTGGTAGGCTCAACATAGTGTTTAAGAGCAGACTCCCACTTTGCCTGAAAAGAAAAGTATTCGATCAGTGCGTTCTACCCGTTATCACATACGGAAGTGAAACCTGGACACTCACATCGCAATCAATTCAAAAACTTCGGGTGGCACTCAGGGGAATGGAAAGATGTATGCTTGGCATTACAAGACGAGACAGAAAGTCCTGCGCATGGATCAGGGAACAAACAAAAGTCTGTGACATCATTGGAAGAGTAAAACAGTTGAAATGGAGATGGGCAGGCCATATAGCGAGGCGATGGGACGACAGATGGACCAAGGCAATCCTGGAGTGGATACCGCTTGATCGCAAACGTCCGCGAAGAAGACCGAAAGCACGATGGATTGATGACATCGTTAAGTATATTGGACCCGAGTGGCAGAGGAAAGCCCAGGACCTTGAAGGTTGGAAGCATGCTGAAGAGGCCTTCATCCTGCAGTGGATCGATACGGGCTGATGATGATGATGATGATGATGATGATGATGATGATATATATATATATATATATATATATATATATATATATATATATATATATATATATATATATATATATATTTGTGTGTTGTGTGTGTTTCTAAATCATTCCAGGTGTCGATCCATTCATTCTGTGAAGGGTCACGACGTTTCAGTTGCACTCTTCAGTCGTCGAAGCGGACAACACTTGAAAATGCTAAATGAGATTTTGGCGAAACGTTGGTTCATCAAATCTAGTTCTAACTACTTTTAGAGTACTAAAAACTACCAGTCATGTTTAAAATGCAAAATCACTAGGCAAACACTGACCTTCGAAGCCACGAGTGGACGAACTTTCGAATAATATTTTTTTGATATAAACAAAACAAAAAAAAATATTGATAGATACCCTAAATTATCAACAAAGATCAAAGTATCTCATGATCAATCTTTTTTAAGATAATATATAACATTCTGATGTCAATAAGGATATCGCACGTATTAAGGCTATACGATTTTAGAAGGATTAAAAACAGGATCCTAGTTTTAAAAATGTAAGATCAATATATCTCGCAATAAGGATATCGATATTATCGAATCAATAATATATCAATTAATGTTACGTGTTGGATGAAATTGAATTTTGATGGACAATAAATAAGTATATCGGTATTTTTTTTGCGTTGATAGAATTTATTTAATAGTTGCTAATTAAAAAAATTAAAAAAAGACCTTTCCCTTTACCAAATAATTACTTGGAGTACACTAAAAATAAATTATGTCCCTAAGTGTGAAGGTGCGCTGGAATGTTTTAATTGTTGTGTTAATTGTTTAACAATATTAATGAGATTTCTAAATTAATATAAGCAATAGTCGAAATCACCAGGGTACACGAAAAAATTAGCCTATTCCTTCAATCGCCATTCAATTTAGCAAGTGTCGCCCGGAAAATTATACAGGAAGTACAGAAGAAACTTCCTGTTTTTGTATATATATATATATATATATATATATATATATATATATATATATATATATATATATATATATAATATTCTCCACGAGCCCACTATGCAACTTTCCATGCACACCACCTTGACATCACGGACGGTTTCACACAGTAGTACTGTTGCGAACCACAGGATGGCGTGACATGTATTTGATTACAGCCTACTTCCAACATGCATCGATACATATGTTCGTACCCTTGGCCATTCCATCAGTTGCTTTCAAATGTTCAGCTCGATCCCGACTGAGAACGGTGTAAGGCCAAAAATCGGTCTTGGAAGATGCTTGCTACGATTGATGGCGACTGAAGGAATGGGTAAATTTTTGCTTGAAACAAAGTAGAAATTTCCTTGTTTTTGGATATTTTTAATATTATCCACGAGCTCACTATGCAACGTTTAATGCAAACAAACCTGTCCGTCTCAATACGTCAAGTAGTAAACATGGAGTAGTGTAGCAAAATGAATCGAAACTTGATCAACACGTAAAAATTATCGAAATAATTAATTCATCGCGCTGTGAATGGATACAACGTGGATCTCCTCTATCAACGACAGAAAAAGAAGTGGCCGACCTCGCAAGTTTTAAATTAGTAGATCAAGCCCCGAGAGATGAAAATACCGGTCCATATCAGGCATTAAACATTAAACATGATATGGACTGAAGCTTATCAAGGATACATCGAAAAACGATTCTAGCTATACGTAGTGTAAGAACCACGAGAGTAGAAGCATTGTTTCAGCGATATGCGCACGAAGGGCACAAGAAAATCGTTTTTATCGATGAAAATATTTTCACTGCTGAAGAGAAATTCAACTGGCAAAATAGCAGAGTTTACGCTTATAACTCTTGGGAAACGACTGAAGAAATTGAAAAAGTGAAAAAAGCTCATCATCCAGCTTCAGTCATGGTTTGGAGTAACATACGACGGCGTCACAATCACATTTCTCAGAGAAAAGTGATGTTCTGAAGAAGGTAGTAGAGCCTCTTAATAAGGTATTGTTTGAGGGAAAATAAGAGATCTTCCAACAGCGCCAACCCACAAGACCAGATCTACATAGTGTTGGTTGGAGAGTAAAGATTGGCCCTCAAGAAGTCCTGACCTGAATCTGTTGGATCAGGTCAGGACTTCCTGGTTTGTCAGCTGATTGAGCTCAATAAACTCGGATTTAGAGTATACTCTAAATCTTCACAGCAATATCCCGACCCGAAAAGCTGATATGGTGAAATTAACAGCATCAATACCCTTAGAAATGGTGCGTGAGAGATAGATGAGTCACCAGATCATTTGAAAAAGTGTGTAAAAGCAAAGAATGGTAATTTCGAATACGTTTTATATTTTTAAATTGTCTCCTAAGTAGAAATAAAAAAGTAGCATAAAAAAGCAGAAATAAAATAACCCAAACTTAATTCTTCTTTACTTGTTTTTCTATAAACTTATGTACTAGGGACAGAACTTATGGTAGAACTACGAAAAATGTGTTTGAATGTATTAAGGTGGTCCATAAGTTCGTACGTTTTTAGCAATGACGTAGAACACTGCAATCAGGCAATCCCGATTTTAGAAGTTGATAATTCAAGTATAAAATGTTATTTTTTTATGATAAATAGCTTTAATACATAAGAACGAGGCAAGTAGTTTTGTTTACATAGCACCTATAAAACAATGAAATTATCTTGAATTCCACATCCCGTGAATATTTTTGTATCATACATTTTTACGATTGTAAAGTGACATCATAAAGACATCCACAAATCATAAAGACATCCATTTAATTGAGTCTATCACCGTTTTCTCGCCCTTGTTTTATTTCACAGCTCAATTTCCTATCTAATCTTCATGCTCTTACGTTCCTTCTGAAATAATTCATCTGGAGTAGTGGTAATACGTTCTTTATCAACGAGTATTGACAAAGTGAGCTTTCTTTCTTCTAATAATATTCTCGTAGGTAACATGCTTGCCTACTAGCATGAGCTTATAAAAGGCCTCTTATAAAAACTGGTTAGAAAAAAACCTGTTATAGATTTAAATTATGTTGGAGATTAATTGTACAATAATTAATAGCAAAACAATTGTTTTGCTGATAACACAGATTTTTCGATTTTTCCCCATTCCGATAATATTAGTATTTACACATTATTTCAGTTCTTTTTCAATTTCCAATCAATCCATTTAAAAATGGCTCGAAACATGATATCTCATTTTAACAGATCAAGAGTAAAGGCTTTGTTACAAGCGAGCTTAAATCCAACTGGTATCTAGGAAATTGTAGGTGTTTTCCCAAGGTACTCTATCGAAAATTTATAAAAAATTCCAAGAAACAAATAAAGTAAAGGATCGCCCCAGAAGTGGTAGAAAATGATCAACAACAGCTGCACAAGACCGGCAGATATCAATGATATCTTGAAGAAATCGTCTGGAATCTACAAGTGGTATATCAAGGGAGCTTGTTAAGCTTAAAGGGGTAAATGTTTCACGACAAACGATAACACACAGACTAAAAGCGGTAAATTTGAATCGTAAAACACATTTACGTGTTCTCAAACTAACCCTTTAACAAAAAATGTTAGATTGCAATGGATCGAGAAATAGTGAATCATAGTCCTAACTAGAATAACGTGTTGTTTTCCGATGAGACGAGAATTGGTTTGGTTTATGATTCACGAAGAACATTTGTTTGGAGAGCTCCATTTAGAAACAAGTCCGACTAACAATAGCTCAACTACGTATCCCATTTGAAAGTTGGAACGTGATGTTTTGGGGTGGTGTTATGAGGGGTATACGGACACCTCTACTGGTCTTGAAGAGAAAAGTCACTGGTGCTGTGTACATCGAGAAAGTTTTAAATCCTGTTGTGCGTCTGTTTCTAAGCGCAGTGGGCGATGGATTTGTTTTCATGGATGACAACGCACCTCATCATCAAACAGCAGTAGAACAAACTTTTCTTGAAAAAAAAGTTAGGGTAGCCAGCGAATTCCCTGACATGAATGCCAGTGAACATGCTTGGGACATTCTGAAAACCGCATCAAGAAACGAAAAAACCTCCTCTTACCCTGCGAGAACTAAAACATGCTACTCGTGAAGAATCAATTTTACACACATTGGTCATTTAGTGTCGAGTTTTATTTGGTACTGGCAATTTTGTTGTTGGGTTGTAATAAATTGATGATTACAAAATGATTAAAAAAACTGTTCCAAACTTTTGGACATTCCAAATTTGGTTTCAGACCAAAGAATCCACCAAAAGAATTGACTTATGGAGAGTATTTAGACTTCTTTAAACTGGATTCAATTAAGTTTCTTAAACGAGTTATACCATTAGATCAAACATGGGTTCATCATTTCAAGCCAAAATTGAAGCAGCAATCAAAGCAGAGGGCGGGAGCCAGTGAAAGTGCGCCAAAGAAAATAAAAACGATTCCATCTGCAGGAAAAGTCAAGGCGATAGTTTTTTGATTTTTTGATCATGGGCTACCTAGCAAAAAAAAGGATCATCATAGATTAAGCTTCGCTACTAGACGGAGTGAAAAATGATATTCAGGCTAAACGTCCATAAGACCCCAAAGAAGGTGCTTCCACATGCGTCGTACTTATCACATTTGACTCCTAGCGATTACTTAATTTTCCCAAATCTACTGAAATGTATCGATATAACCGCTTGTTCTGGTTATACTGAGAGTATTAACAAGTTGGAACATTGTTGGTGACAAGGTGACTTTGTTGAAAAACAAAACAATTTTCAGCATCTTGTCCAGATGAGAGCTTTTCGAATAGCCCACGTATCAGATGACAAAATATGTCATAAAAAAGACATTTACTCGCTAGGTGGGACATTAAAATACGCTACACTGACATAAGATATGATAAATTGAATATTAATTTTATTTTCGGTTTCGAAATTGATCTAGAGTACACTCCCGAAAATCAACCTTCGGTACGAGACGATGATGGCACGTTCCTTCAAAAACCAGATTAATAAATAATTATCGATTACCTAACATCGAAAATATCAATTTCGGTTCGACAATAACCCGAAGCTCATCGATCTTCGCTAGACACGCCCGTCGATATCATTCGATTTCTACTACACTCTTCGACAAAAAGACAGAGGTACTCACAGTTTACACCATATATTTCTTTGGATAGAACTTCCTCAAATTTGCTTTGAGCAGACTTATTTAACAATAATTGTTTATTAAACGAGCTGGTTGGCGTGAGAAAGTTATAGTTTCTAGATTTGAAGAGATTTAATTTGTTACTTAAAAAATAAAGGCTATTAAAAGAGAACACAACTTATTAATACCTTATACATGTTTACCTTCATTAATATTTCGTGAAAAGTGCTAGAAAACAAACAAGTCTGCTTCCTTGATGTTGGGCATGCTTTTGACAGAGTATGGCACAATGGGCTTAATATGCTTCTTCCACAAAAATATTGTGAGTAAAGCAAGACCACGCATACACAGAGTTGAAAGAAATTGGAGAAGGAGTGCCACAAGGAACCGTCCTAGGACCTATACTGAATTTGATCTACACAAGTAGCATTCCACAAGAACAAGAGACAACACCACATTTGCAGACGATACTACTATCCTAGTAGTAGGGAAAGAGCATGGAGAGGCTGTAAAAAAAAGTCATCAAGCCATTTTCGTAAGAAGTGAAGTGCAGCTCAGCAAGTGCGTGTCCCATCAATGCAAATAAGTAGTAATCGGGCGGAGCCAAGTCTGGTGAGTAAGCCGCATGCGAAAGTATTTCCCAACTAAACGCCTCAATCGTTTCTTTGGCCCGTTTGATGGTGTATTATCATGAAGTAAAATCATTTTGTGTATGATATTCTGATGGTTTTTCACGCAAAGCTTGATTCAAATCGATAATTTGTTGTCGATAGTGTTCAGTATTAACGGTTTCGCCAGGTTTTATCAGTTCATAATAGATCACATCGTGCTGCTTTGGCCTTGCAGTCGGTGTCTATAGTTCGCCTGGAGTTACCCATGATCATTTACGTTTAGGATTCTCAAAATATATCCAGCTTTCGTGCCAGTCACAATTCGATGGAGAATTACTTTCTTTTGTACCTGACAAGCAGCATTTCGCAAGTGGTTTTTCCTTTTTCCTGCTGTCTTTTGTTCAGTTCATGTACCCATTTTCCCATCTTTGAGATCTTTCCCATGGTTTTCAAACTTATAGAGATGGCTTCTCGTGTCACATTTAATTGATCTGCGAGTTGTTGCGTTTGAGCGTCACCCTCATCCAACAATGCTTGGAATCCGCTGTCTTCAAACTTTTTTCCGTGGTCTTCCACGTTTTTCATTTCTCACGTCAAAATCGCCACTTGAATTTTTTAAACCACTCAAAGCACTGTGATTTACTAAGGCATGTTCATCGTAAGCTTCGAGAAGCATTCGATGCGATTTTGCAGCAGTTTGCAAATCGTCCACACAAAATTCAACATGTTCAACGCTATTACAAACTATGTTGTTGTATGAAACTTAAATTGTCGTGAGTTGAAAATATTTGTCAGATATCAACAAGAAAATGACGCCAATGACGCGATCTGCCGGTAATTACATTGACAACTAGGACCATCTATAGGCAAATTCCGGTTTCATATTTACAGACCTGGTACACTACGTGAAATCCTAGCAATGGCAATTTGGCTATTTCACTATTGGAAATTTCACGAAATTCCTTGTCCTTCAATGCAAAAATTCTTCCTTTTTTTACTCACTAAGTTTTAAAGCACGACCCGTAATTAAAATAATACAGAAAAACAACAATAAATACTTTGAAAACAAGTTTATTGGTATAAAAAGTGTAGAATCGCTTATTAAAATGTAATGAAGTAAGAAATAAAAACCATCTGTTTTTATCATTTTGTCGTAGATGGAATGAATTGAAAGTCGACAATAACAGGTTACTCCTAATATATATATATATATATATATATATATATATATATATATATATATATATATATATATATATATATATATATATATATATATTACATGGATTGCGAGTTGACGTATACTCCATTAACGATTTAGAATAAGAATAATAGTAAATATTTATAATTAAAAGGTTTGTAAAATAAATAATGCATGACAATTTACTGCCTCTATCTTTTTGTCACAGAGTGTACGTAGAAGAGTCGTACGGTATCTCTCCACGCATTAACCATGAGAATCCAACAACGGGAAGCTATAAAGTACGCCAAATAGTTCCACATAAAACGAGGAAATTTCGTAAAAGTTCTTTAAGTTAGAAAAAAAAACGTGGGATTCTTCGTTGACCAAAAACTGTCGAGAAAAATAAGTGAGACATAATGTTGATAGTAACGCGAGGGAATCGTATAAAATTGTTTCTGTTTATCTTCGTTATGTCGCAGTATTTGTTTGTTAAAAAACAGTTTGTGTATAATCTTATTTACATAATGATGTTATTTGTTGCATCCTATATTACTTAATCTCGGTGTTTCGGGAATAGCTTTTTTTCCATCGATTTAGTGGCATTTAAAGATAACCTATTTTCTTTTCGTTTCCATACAACCGTTACAGTTTAATTTAATAAATTTATTTTTAAAAAGTTACCAAGCAGGAAGGGTGCCAGGGAAAGATAGAATCTGTTCTGAGACAATAAAATAGGTGAGAAATACAGGCAAGGAATTGTTCTCAAGAATAAGCAAAATGATGCAGAAAACAGAAATGAATTCAAAAGACTGGAAAATGAATCTAATACTTCCTATTTAAAAAAAATAGAACCAAACTCGAAAAGATTTACCAGTAAACACCAAACCACTTGTTTTTAATTTCTTCTGATTCAGATTGAATCATCTCCTGATGATGCTAGCATGGTTATCGAAATGCACGTCGAGAAGTTTAAAAAAGCAATTTGGTGTTTAGTCGTAAATCTCTTCAAGTTTAGTGTTTCACACCAAAAGTTCCAATAAGAGGATTGAAAAAAGAAGAATATTGATGTTATAATAATTATAAATAATAGGAAAACGAAAAAAGAATAATAAAGGAAAAGAATTATAGGAAGAAGACGGATGAAAACAAAATTGACTTGAAGATGAACGGGTGGTTTTCAAAAAGGGAAGAGGCACAAATGATAACGTATACATAGAAATTCAAATGAAAGAAACTACAAACTGACCAAGTACTATATCTATAATTTATGATTTATGGAACATTTTGGAACTTATTGAACATTTTGAAGGAATACAAGATACATTATTAAGGCGAGAAAATCAATATATAGCAAATAAGGAAAATCGACTAAGGGGAAAAAAGATCAGAACATTTTACAATGTAGAAAGGCATAAAGCAAGATGATAGCCTGAGCTCACTTGTGTTCATCATAATGATGGCAAGTTAATAAAGAACACAAGGAAATCATCGGACAAAACCAAATTAATAACACGATATAAAAATGTAATTCCAATTAAGGAAAATTCCCTTCTTTATGCAAGCGATATAGTCCTATTTTCGCAAGCAGCTGAAAAAAAAACCAAAAAGTATCTAAAAATATGATACGAAACAATTTAAGGACATAAGATGATCATAGAAATGATCCTCATAATCAAATACAAATCGATCAGGAATAAATGAAAGACAGTTAAGTATTAAAACAGGGATCTTTGAATATTTGAGAAACTTAATATCAGAAGGTCGTAGAATAAAAGCAAATGTAAACAATAAAATAACAAAAACAATACAAATGTATAAGATTATACTAGTAAAGAAAGAGATAGATTGGGGAACAAAATTAACATTTTATATCACAAGAACAGTTATATGGATGCAACAACGCTATATGGATGTGAAACCTGGATCAACATAACACATCGGTCAATAAGTTCCAGATAGATGAAACACAATTCTTTTTGCAAATGTCGACTTTATTCATCAATATATTCTCCTTGAAAAGCACTACAATAATGCCCACACGTTTCTAACATTTCTACAACGTTTTTATAGAACGAATTCTCTTTTCCTTCAAAATATCCTTCAGTTTCAGTAATTACCTCTTCATTGGAGCGAATTTTTTTTCCAGCGGGCATTATTTTAATGTCTGAG
The DNA here is from genome assembly GCA_031761425.1 of Cosmopolites sordidus. Taxonomy (NCBI): domain Eukaryota; kingdom Metazoa; phylum Arthropoda; class Insecta; order Coleoptera; family Curculionidae; genus Cosmopolites; species Cosmopolites sordidus. The sequence goes on along the minus strand of JARFXV010000041.1, from coordinate 1,085,282 downwards.
AATAGAAAATAGTCGTTGGGGGCCACATCTCGAGAATATGGTGAATGTTGCATGGACAACGTCTAATTTGGACGTCCAGAGCATTCAGCATCATCGGTGCTTGTAAGGCCATGTTTGAATTCAGCATACTAATCAGTTATGCTTGATTTTCCTGGGGCAGAGTACTGGTAATGTTTAACAACCCAGTGGTTTGCTTCAACGGTATTTTTCGAAATTCTTTTTGTTTCCATTGCTTTGAAAATTACAAACTAACGTCAGTTAAAGCACAACACCTCAGAAACTATAAGACGGAATGTCATGAAATTTTTACTTTTATTTTGATTTGTATAAAGATTGGCACAATCGGCAACTGATAAGGATTTTTCGTAAGTGATACCACATAGATCAGACCGAGGGCTTATTGACCGATGTCTTAAATACGACTCACCAATAAATGCGGTAGAAATGGAATATCTGATAGAAATATCAAGCATCACTAAACATGGCCAAAGCAGAACAAATGAAGGATGGACCAAGAAAAATTAACCATAAATATAATAGGGACATGAGAAACTAAGGAAAAAACGAAAAAGACCTAATAAAATCTGTATGGAGAAAATAAGTGAAATATTAGAAAAAAGAAGATGGTGGTATATGGAAATAACCAAGTAAAACCCAAGAACAGCCGACGCCTACATAAGATAAAGGATCGATAAAGAAGAAAGAAGAAGAAATAAGAAGAAAGAAAAATACAGAATAAAACAAGAAGAAACAAGAAGAAAAATGTAGAGAGATAAACAGAGAAGAAGAGAGAAGAAGAGAGAAGACGAAAGAAGAGGAAAGAAGAGGAAAGAAGAAGAAAGAAGAAGAAAGAAGAAGAAGAAGAAGAAGAAAGAAGAAAGAAGAAAGAAGAAGAAAGAAGAAGAAAGAAGAAGAAAGAAGAAGAAAGAAGAAGAAAGAAGAAGAAAGAAGAAGAAAGAAGAAAAAAGAAGAAGAAAGATGAATAAAGACGAAGAAAGGCGAAGAAAGACGAAGAAAGACGAAGAAAGAAGAAGAAAGAAGAAGAAAGAAGAAGAAAGAAGAACAAAGAAGAACAAAGAAGAACAAAGAAGAACAAAGAAGAACAAAGAAGAACAAAGAAGAACAAAGAAGAACAAAGAAGAACAAAGAAGAACAAAGAAGAAAGAAGAAAGAAGAAAGAAGAAGAAAGAAGAGAAAAGAGAGAAGAAGAAAGTGACCAATTTATCACTGAAGGGAATCAACAATTGGCCCAAGAAAATCCTTGACAATTAGACATATCGACACCCACTTGTTTCATGTTGTCATCAATGTTTTTCATGCATTTTACACAAGCTTCATAAATAAACAATCATTAATTTGTTAGAATGTATAGTTTGGCGAAGCAGATGACATAAGCCCCCAAAGCATTGACCAGAATGATAGACATATATAGATATAGACAGATATATATATAAGCAGCATTTAAAATAGGTATTATCCTTCATTTCACTTAGCAAGCAAGTGATTCTGAAACATGACAACACTCGACCATATGTCACATAAAGAACTAAGAACTTCGTCTATGTTTTAGGTTAGGAAGTTCTCCCTCACGCTGCGTATCCATAGACATTTTAAAGCCGCTATAACGTAAATTCAAGACATTCATATACAACCTTTCAAAATAAACATATTTTTATCGAAATACAATAACAGTTAAGTATATATATTTTTATATTTCAAGTCCAACACCTTGTATTATTCTAGATCATACTTCATATTTTATGACTTAATCATAGGCATCGAAAAAAGCATTCGGTATACAGAAAAAAAATCGAAATATTTTACGGAACATCTTCATAATATTACCAAAATCTATAATAAAAATATTTTCTCCAGTCAATGACAACTATATTAAGAGCTAAGAAATATTCTATTGTAGTAAATAACCTACGCGGCTATACATTTGTAAACAAATAGTGACTTACCGTTATCAGTGTGCTTTTCCATATGCTCGTCCACTGCGCCGAGAAATCTAAAAAAAATATATATATTTATATATAATATACGTATTAAGCCCTCAATATTTTTAAAACATTTTAGTTCAAAATCTAGCAAGATTAATTCAAATAAAAAACGTGATTTATTGGTATATTTCAAGGTGATCCGTAGCCTTGCAATTTTAATGATAAAATTTGCTATTTTCATAATGTGACATATCATATGTTTTCCTCTATACTATTATGTGTGAAAATGTAAGGTGACTTTTTAAATAAAACAAACTATTTATACATCCTAAATTATTTAGTTTCCTTCAAAGTAATCCCCTCTCACTACAGCACACTCATTCCGATGTTTTTTCAGCCTTCAAAACAATTTTTATTACTTAGCGTCTGGTATTTCCTTCAATACGCCCAAAACATCTCTTGAGTAGCTTCAATCTATTCAAAACGACAAAGGAAGTGGATGGATGGAAGGAAACAGGAAGTGGGGAAAAAGGAAAAAATCGCGCGATGTCATAAGTGGTGAATATGGTGCTTGTGAAACGGTGTTTGTTTGATTTTTAGCGAAAAATTAATGAATAATAATTGCGATGTGCGATGAATCGTTATCACAAATTGTTTTGCCACGTCTTCTAGAAATATCTACTAAATATGTAATTTCGAAGAAATTTACCAATAAACAACAAATCATCTTTTCCCGTGATGCATCTCGCTAACCATCAAGAGATAATTCAATTTACTGAAACTGAATCATCATCTGTTCACAGTCAAAGACGTGTTCGAATGAACCGTTCTTTAAAGTCTTAAAAGGTATTTAAACACGAGTCTGTTGAGTTTCATCGACATTTTAAAATAGTAGATAGGTAGTCTAAACAGTGGGTGGGCAGTTGAAACGGTACCAAAAAAAGCGAAAACAGTTTGATCTGCAGGAAAAAATCATGGCTATTGTTTTCTAGGATTCAAGTGGTGAGGTATTTACAGACTACCTGGCAAAAACCAGAACTATCACCTCGAGTATTACGCTTCACCATTGGCCCTTATATCATTAAGGATACCACCTTTCACGGCGGTAATACACCTGCACGTTGTCTCATGTTGTAAAAATCAATGATCTATGCTTCGAAGTGGTTCCACATACGTATTCGCCAGATTGAGCTTCAAGCGATGCAATTTTTAAACCTGAAGAAATGACTGACTGAGCAAAGATCAAACCTGATGCAACCCAGAAACAACTGAAGATATTAAGAGGTTGGAAGGCCGTTGATCTAAATTTATTTAATTACAAGGTGGCTTTGACTTTTTTTTAACATGCAAAAACCTTAAATTTTCTTTATCATTAGTATTTGTCGTAAAACTAAAATTAAGATTAAAAAAAGATAGATTAAATAATCTCCTGATGATGCTAACATGGTTAGCGAAACGTGCGTCGAGCAGTTCAAAAAAGTGTTTTGGTGTTTAGTGGTAAATCTCTTCAAGTTTAGTGCATCACACCAAAGGTTCCAATAGAAGAATTGAAGTATTTGTCGTGTCAAGTATTTGACAGTTTAAACATATTTTAGGCCAAAACTCGCCCAATATAGAATATTAATTATTTTTTGTCAACCGATGCTCCAGCTTGTACATTATTTCTTATCGATTTTTTTATAAAAAATTTTAACGTTTACGTTAAGCTGCATATTAATCCGGGCCCACATCAATACAAATTTGCGTCGTGCGGGCTGTTGCTCATACAACACATGTGGTGTACCTGCGCGGCAATGTATATGCTCTGACACACAAATATTGTCGTCGCATATCACGCACACGAACTATCTGTTGTCCACCAAGGTAATTCAAACAAATTGTTCCAGTAAATTCAACACACACGCTAAATTTTGTTGCTGTGGACCCAGCTTCAACCTGATAAAATATACATAGACATTTTTCTATTTCCACGGCTAAAAGAACCACATTATGGGTACAACGTTTACGTCGACAGATGCAACAAAAGATTATCACAGATATTTGTTCAATGGATTTTTAAACGACCCGATAATTTTTTGGATTTTATGGAATCAGTTCCAATGTTATTTGTTTGAACTATTTAGTATATTTGATATTAGTAAGATTTGGAAGCAACTGTTTGTGATGGTTGCAAAAAAACATATTTTATCCAAACTAACAATGTGGTCTTCTTATTTAATATATCGTAACATTAAATAATGTACGAATAAACTGTTAAACGGAAAGCTGATAGCATATGTATTATCAAGAAATATATATTGTTACCATAGAAGATGATTTTGCAATAATCCATTGAAATTTGCAAAACACAGCAAATAAGATTAAAATGACTTATCTTTTAATTAATTAATAGTAATATTGGCATATATATATATATATATATATATATATATATATATATATATATATATATATATATATATATATATATATATATATATATGTATATAAATATATATATATATATATATATATATATATATATATATATATATATATATATATATATATATGAATATAAATATATCATCATCATCATCATCAGCCCGCATCGATCCACTGCAGGATGAAGGCCTCTTCAGCATGCTTCCAACCTTCACGGTCCTGGGCTTTCCTCTGCCACTCGGGTCCAATATACTTAACGATGTCATCAATCCATCGTGCTTTCGGTCTTCTTCGCGGACGTTTGCGATCAAGCGGTATCCACTCCAGGATTGCCTTGGTCCATCTGTCGTCCCATCGCCTCGCTATATGGCCTGCCCATCTCCATTTCAACTGTTTTACTCTTCCAATGATGTCACAGACTTTTGTTTGTTCCCTGATCCATGCGCAGGACTTTCTGTCTCGTCTTGTAATGCCAAGCATACATCTTTCCATTCCCCTCTGTGCCACCCGAAGTCTTTGAATTGATTGCGATGTGAGTGTCCATGTTTCACTTCCGTATGTCATAACGGGTAGAACGCACTGATCGAATACTTTTCTTTTCAGGCAAAGTGGGAGTCTGCTCTTAAACACTATGTTGAGCCTACCAAATGCCTGCCAGCCACATTTAACACGCCGTTCAACCTCCCGGGCGGTATTCCCCTCCATGGAAATCCTCTGCCCAAGATATATAAAGCTGTCCACAATCTCTAAATCCCTTCCTAGAACTGAAATTCTTCTGTCCTGAGCGAAGTTATTGAACATAACCTGACTCTTTTTCAGGTTTATTTTCAAGCCAAATGGTTCGCCAGCCCTTTGCAGTTCTTGTATGCGTCTTTGCAGCTCCTCTGGGTCTTGTGAAATGAGAATAATATCATCTGCAAATCTAAGATGGTTTAAGTTTGCACCATTGATCTTTACACCATCCTGCTCCCAATCCAGTTTACGGAATACTTCTTCAAGGCCAGCCGAGAAAATAATAGGCGATATTGCGTCACCCTGCCGTACACCTCGTTCTATATTAATTCCCACTTCAAGATCATCAAGGTGAATTGTGGCTGTAGCTCCATCATATATCGATTCTAATAGGTTTACATAGGCTCTCTCTACACCTTGGCTAAGCAGTGCATCCATTATCGCATGCTTTGAGATGGAATCAAATGCTTTTTCGTAGTCGATAAAAGCCAAGCACAGTGGCATGGTGTATTCGTTGTACCTTTCTATGACCTGCTGTACAACCTGGATGTGATCCATTGTACTGAATCCACTTCTGAATCATGCTTGTTCTCTTGGTTGTGCGTCATTCAGTTTTTTTAATATTCTTTTAGAAATTATCTTAGTGAAAACTTTGTACATCACTGATAGGAGGCTTATTGGACGGTAGTTCTTTAAATCTTCCTGTGCTCCTTTTTTATGTAAAAGGATCACTTCTGCATTTTTCCATAAGTCCGGTACTTTTTGTTCTTTGAGGCATTTTGAGTATAATTTTGCCAGTGTTCTATGTAACGTCCGACCCCCAGCTTTTAGCATTTCGACAGTTACACTATCCTTTCCTGGAGCCTTGCCGTTCTTCATCAATTCTATAGCATTTGTTACTTCCTCCACTAGGATATCTGGCATTATATATTGTTCTTCCGTGGGTATTGCTGTCCCTGACTGGCTCTGATCTTCATATAAATGGGAATAAAACCTTCTGACAATCTCTAACATTTGGGTACGCGTCCTGCACACTGTGCCATCCTCACGCTTTAAAGCATATATTTGCGTTCTTTTGCTTCTCAGCTTCTGTTTAGTTTTGTTAATTCCTTTGTTTTCTTCCAGGGTTTTTTGCACTAGCTGCATATTGAATCGGCGCGTGTCCTCTCTGATACGTTTTCTTATAGTTTTGCAGAGCTCAGTGTACTCGACCCTGCCAAAAGGACTACCTGTATTTCTCATTGCTCGCCGTTTCTTCATTAAATCAATGGTCTCACTGGAGATTTTTGTTTGTTTGAGACATTTTTCCTCTGGTGCTATTGAAGCAGCCGTTTGAAGTACATTGTTGGCGATTTCTTCATATTGAACTGATATTTCCACGTCCTCTGGATCTTGTAACGCAGCAAACCGGTTTGACAAAGCAATCTCAAAATCGCTTCCTCTCTCCAGCAGTTTTCCAGAATCCACCTTGGCGTTCTTTGATCTTACCATTCTTTCGCGCTCTTTTCGACAGTCAATCCGAACCCTTGCTCGTATCATTCGGTGGTCACTTCCAACATATAAATATATATATATATGTATACAGGGTTTGTCCAATAAAAAGCAACTTCCTATATAACCTTAGATATAGGAAATAACCTTGCAAAAGATTATTCAAGCACTTCATCGAAGCTTTTTGGACTGCCTCAATCGTCCCGAAGCTATATCCTTTCAGGCTCCTCTTCATCCGAGGAAACAAAAAATCTGGGGGAGCCACATCTGGACTATAAGGTGGTTGATGCAGCGTTGCGTTGCACGTTGTGTTTGATCGGTGCCTCCCTCACAATTAGCTTCGCGCACACCTTTTGGATTTGCAAATCATTGGTTACAATTGAATGTACCGTTGATATCTGTAAATTCAACTCCTGTGCCATCAAACTAACACTTAACCAACGATCAAAGTTCAGAAATTCTGACACTTTGGCCACATTTTCATGGGTTCGGGTCGAGATCGGACGTCCAGCAAGTTGTTCGTCTTCAACGGCCTCCCTTGAATCTTTTATGCCACTCAAAAATACATGTTGTGGACATGGCTTCGTCCTTGTAAGACTCACGGATCATGTAAAAAGTCTCCGTAGGGGATGATTTTTTCAGCTCTTGACGATCTATTCCCTGTAAGAATGATTGGTCGCCGAAGGGACATGAACTGGCCACCGAGGAGTCCAGATTTAACGCCTGCTGATTTTTTTTCCTATGGGGCTACTTAAAAGACACTACACTACGTACTACCCAGCTTAAATGTTTTAAAGCAAAGAATAATAGACGAAATCTATGCTATTCCAACATGTAACATGCTATGCTATTGCAACATGCAATCAAACACGACCACAGTATAGATATTAGTAATTTAAGACTAAAAGTGTTAATAATATTAGGGCTTTGGATGCATATGAAAGCATTCAAACAGAAAAATGTAAGAACATCATGAACCGAGATAAAAGACCTATCTCGTTCAGTTAACCTTTTCAATTATTAATGTAAGGCTTAATAAACTTCACGATTCATGATTATTACACGCTTCATTAGGTAGGGTTTTTCATATAAATAGAACATAGTTTAGTTTAAAGTTAGATTAAATAATCTCCTGATGATGCTAACATGGTTAGCGAAACGTGCGTTGAGCAGTTCAAAAAAAGTGATTTGGAGTTTAATGGCAAATTCCTTCAAGTTTAGTGTTTCACACCAAAGGTTTCAATAAAAGAATTGAAGTGTTCTGCTAACAAAATGTATAGTTATCACTTTTCCAATTATAGTTAAATTGTCTTAACAAAAAAAAACACATTTGCACAACTAATAATTATAGAAGTAAAACAACCAACATCCAGCGTGAACATGATCGTTCGCATTAAAAAAACATGGCCTAATGTAAAGTGTCACAATATGTCAAAATTCATTAGGCATATCGCTGTTATATGGATTTTAATTGGGCGCAGCATGCGATCTTTCGTGTTTGTTGGCGTCATGTTTGTTGCTGCTCTTCTATAGCCCATCAGACGGGAATGACTTCATAATATACGTGAAATAGGTTAGAGAGTGTCGGCACGAAGCTTGCCATATAAACGATAACTTTTAACGAATAATTTTTAGTTTCCTTCCATATACTGTTATATTATTTGAAAGGTTGTATAAAATTGTTACTAGTTTAAATTTCATTTAACTTACTTAAGTTATAAATTTCATGGTGCAGCGCTATAGGTTTTGTAAACCTGTAAACAAATGTGTGCTATATATTAAATTGACAATGTAGATAACTGAACCTACAAAAATTATATTTGAAAATTGAAAGCGAGTAATATACGTGCAATGGCCATAGTAAACACTAGATTCGGTATAACAATGCTAGCCCAAATCAGGTCTGTCATGGTCGAAAGAATGTAAGCCCTGTATAGAGACATGTGAACAAGATATTCAAACCAGCCTCGTTTCTATTTTTTCTATGATCGATTCGACTTTCAATCTCTATTATTTTGATATTCCTTATTGTATCCAGATTTGTGACCCATCAATTTTTCTGAGTATCCTCATTTCGATCTCATTTCCATCAATATTAATTTTATTTCCTCGTGTCTTATATTTTATTTATAGTAAATTACGTTTCACATTCATATAGAATTTCTTTCAGAACGTCGAAATTTATTTTTAGATTGTCTTTAACATTCGAGGCGAACACAAGGTTGTTTGCGTACAAAAAGTCTTTAGTTTTATTTGTCGTATGTTCCTCCCCCGTATAACAAATTTCTAGAACATTCAGTAAATATTCCAATTTAATTTTACGTCTTCTAATAGGTGCTTTTGAATGCAGTACCAGTTCATTTGTGATTCCCCTATCCACAAGATTTTTTCCGATCAATATTCTTGGAGCGAACCCTTGACAATACATCGCAATACTCTTTGCTATACGCATTCTCTTTATATAATATAAATAATAATCTCCCAGAGAATTTAGAGAGAGTCCAACTGACAAGTCAGTCAGTTGGTCTCTTCAGCCGAAGCGGACAACACTTGAAACTGCCAAATGCGATTTTGGCGAAACGTCGTGACTCTTCACAGGATCAATAGATCGACACCCGGAATGATTTAGAAACATATATATATATATATATATATATATATATATATATATATATATATATATATATATATATATATAATATATATATATATATATATATATATATTTATATATATATATATATATATATATATATATATATATATATATATATATATATATATATATATATATATATATATATACATCTCACAGCCCTTCGAAAATTAAAACTGGAGTGACACAAGGGGATGGACTCTCGCCACTCTTATTTAACTGTGTTCTAGAAAAAGTAATACAGGAGTAGAGATATATATATATATATATATATATATATATATATATATATATATATATATATATATATATATATATATATATATATATATATATATATACATCTCACAGCCCTTCGAAAATTAAAACTGGAGTGACACAAGGGGATGGACTCTCGCCACTCTTATTTAACTGTGTTCTAGAAAAAGTAATACAGGAGTAGAGTGAAAAAAAGTCGGTGAATATTGACCAGCCCATTAAACTGGGGAGAACCTACATCAAAATTGATTGTCTGGCGTTTGCTTATGATCTAGCAATTTTGACTCAAGATATATTAACGGCACAAAAACAGATTGAAATCCTAAAAGAAACAGCAGAGAAGGTAAGACTCCAAATTTCCTTTGAAAAGACGCTCTACATGACCTGCAACAGACTAAGAACACAATTTCTAAAAACAAAATATGGTAACATCAGACGAGTCTCTCAATTCAAATATTTGGATGAAATAATCATGGAAAATGGGTTAGAAAAAGTGACCAATAAGGGTAGATGTCAAAATATGAAAACGGCATTGAGACTTACACAAAATATTTACAACAAAAAATGCCTATCTAAAAGCACAAAACTGAGACATTACAACACAGTTATTAAGCCAGAATGCCTATATGGGGCAGAAACGCTCATTTTGAATAGAAAGGGACATCGAGGACTTTGAAAAGCAGGAAAGAAAAATCCTAGGCCCCAAACAAATAAATAGCACAACATACCGACTTTGAAAAAACCAAGAAATCAAACAATACACAAATATACATATACGATATGAGAAAAAGAAGACTTAATTTTTACGGACACATAAAACGGATGAATCCGAGTAGGCTAACTAGACAAATAGTCGAATTTTATGAAAATAGGAGTAGAGCTAAAGTAGAAATAATTAAATGGATTGCTGCAATTAAAGAGGACCTAAGATTAGCAAATATTACACAAAGTGAAATTCAGGATAGAGGCTGTTTCAGCCACAAGGTTAACGTTTGGAAGGTTGGCCAGAGAGAAAAATGTAGGAAGACTGGAACAACGTGGTCTGACGAAAGGAAAAAAGCTCATAGCGAAAGAATGTAATTAATATGAGCGCAAAGGAAGACTAACAACAACAAACGCCTCTAATTGTACTTCGCGTGGTCCACCAGGGCTCATACGTGAATAATAATAATAATAATAATAATAATAATATATATATATATATATATATATATATATATATATATATATATATATATATATATATATATATATATATACATATATATACGAATCTAATTCACAGTGGTCACTGTATCTAAAATTATTTAAACCCTGTTTCGTAACAGTTCCAAATAGCGATAAATTACTAAATAAAAATTACAATCCTCTTTTTGTCAGTAACAAATTGAAAAAGAGTTCATATTAATCCATCAAAGCGGCGCTTTTTATACCGCAACACGAACGCGAAGAAAAAAAACTATAAAAAAATCCATAAAAAAATTGTAAATTATACTCGGGCACTAATAAAAGACAAGTTGAAATATTAACAACAATAAATTTTCGTCTGTTAAAAAGGCGTTTTGATTTAAACAAATTATTCCACTCGTGTCTGTTTGTTTTTAAAGATGATTGCAATATTCATGTATATGGTTTGTTATAGACAACAGTCTATTTCGTCTCAAAATATCTCTTCGACAGACAGTGCTGAAGCTATTATACTTTGATGCTAAATCACATTTCAAAATCGAAGAATTATCTGACATGACTCAATACAAATATGACCTCAGCCATAGCTATTAATTTTGAGCCACTGTTGAAGAACTATGGATTTTATAGTAGCTCAAATAACCTAAATTGTATAAATAAAACAAAGTTGTCTAATTTCCACTTATATTTTTCTCTAAAACATAACGCGTTTCGCTGCACTGTAGCTTCTTCGGATGGTAGACAAAGAATGAATGAATGAAGTAATTAAGTAATTTTACATGTTTTTTTCTGGGAATTCCCAGAACCCTTACTTAGACTCTTTTTTTGACATATTTAATAGAGGGGAATAGTTGAGGTCAATTTGGTTGTTAAGAAGGACATCTGTGTATTTATGACAATTTATTTCCAGACATTCTAGTAAATTCTGTGGTACGGTTATTTTCTATGTGTAAAATTTTACATGTAAAATCATTACTAAATGTGTTTTTCTTTAATAAAATGTTCCGCATATGATGAGTCCATTTTATTATTTAGATAGCTGCGCTTGTGTTCTGCCATTCTGAATTTAAATGATCCACCTGTTTGTCCTATATAAAATTTAATGCACGAGCCACAATTAATTTAGTAGACGCCTCATTTATTGTCTTTACCTGTTTTTTGTTTATAGTTTTTTAAATTTTTTCCCAAAGAATTGTAGGTTTTAAAGGCTACATTTATATTAATGCTGTTAAGATATTTTTTAAGTTTTTTAGATATATGTCTATAATAAGAAAGAGTTTTCAATCCAAATTATTTAATTTGAATTCTAGGCTAGGCTTCCGAAAGAGCTTTATTTTTCTGTTTTTAGAGACTATTTTATGAACTATTGAAACTGAATTAGCCGTTATTAAGTGTAATTTGCTTAATTTGATTTAATTCTATTTTGTATTTGTCTGGACTTAGAGGAACATTGATTAAACGATGGATCATGCTATTGTAGGCTGCCCCTTTATGTTGTTGTGGGTGGTTGGATGTATTCTGAATTGTGATATCAGTGTGAGACGGTTTATAATAAATTGAAAACGAGTGCTTATTCGAATTTTTAGAAATCGCTAGATCCAAAAAGTTTATTGAACTGTTGGTTTCCATATTGCATTTAGATATAATATTAAAGCATCCAATATAAGCATTGTTTAATAATTTTGTTTTTGAAAAATGTCTCCTCAATATTGTTCAAATCTTGTCTTCAAAAGCAAAGTAATTTTGATCAAAGCGCGTTCTTAACAAGCTCATTATAACTGCTGTAACTAGCAGATTCACTTTGTTGTTAATTGATAAATTCTTCCCTAGTTTGATCGTGTCTTCTGGTGGTATACTTGGAAATAAATTTTGGACATCAAAAGATACAAGTTTTCAATTTTCCGGTTTCCAAACTGAATTTACTAGAATTTTTGGAAATAAACCTTCACAAATACATAGATGTTCTTCCTAATGACCAAATAGGCTTAAACCATACTCCGATAGTAAATATGTCAAAAAAATAGTCTGAGTAAGGGTTCTAGGAATTTCCAGAAAAAAAAATGTAAAATTACTAATTAGTATAGTACTTACCGTTTGTCACAATACAATTTCATTCTTTGTCAACCATCCGAAGAAGCTACAGTGTAGCGAAACGCGTTATGTTTTAGAGAAAAATATAAGTGGAAAGTAGACAACTTTGTTTTATTTATACTGTTTAGTATGAATTTCCATCAAGATTGAACTGTTGGTTTCTTTTTCGGCAGTAAATATGATGTTTTTTATGGGTTGAATTTAGATATAATAAATATCAAAGCATCCAACTGTCTCTTAGTATCCGTGAAACATGTCAAAATGTCATCAACATATCGGTACCAATATAAACATTGTTTAATAATTTTGTTTTTGAAAAATGTCTCCTCATTATTGTTCATCAAAATTTCTGCAAGTAAAGGGCTTAGTGAGGTGCCCATAATTAGGCCTTTTTTACTGTTGTAAATGTTGTCTTCAAAAGCAAAGTAATTTTGATCAAGGCACTTTCACAACAAGCTCATTATATCTGCTGTAACTACCAGGTTAACTTTGTTGTTAATTAATAAATTCTTCTTTTTTATATCTTTAATTTTTATATCTTTAAAATTTTGTTCGTTAGGCAAATTTATTACAAAAATGAATCACTGAGAACTTTGTTTCCGTTTGGTTTTTTGTTTTTACCCAGTGATTCTTTCTTTAAATAAGAACAGGTATTTTTGATATTTTTTGAGTTTTAAATAGTGGCGAAAAAACACAAATAAAAGAAAAAAATTTATGAACACGCCACAATCATTCAGACAATAAATTCTTCACTAGGATGATCGTGTCTTCTGGTGGTATACTTGGAAATAAATTTTGGACATCAAAAGATACAAGTTTTCAATTTTCGGGTTTCCAAACTGAATTTACTAGAATATTTGGAAATAATCCAATACAAATACACAGATGTTCTTCTTAATGACCAAATAGACTTAAACCATACTCCGATAGTAAATATGTAAAAAAAACAGTCTGAGTAAGGGTTCTAGGAATTTCCAGAAAAAAAAATGTAAAATTACTAATTAGTATAGTACTTACCGTTTGTCACAATACAATTTCATTCTTTGTCAACCATCCGAAGAAGCTACAGTGTAGCGAAACGCGTTATGTTTTAGAGAAAAATATAAGTGGAAAGTAGACAACTTTGTTTTATTTATACTGTTTAGTATGAATTTCCATCAAGATTGAACTGTTGGTTTCTTTTTCGGCAGTAAATATGATGTTTTTTATGGATTGAATTTAGATATAATAAATATCAAAGCATCCAACTGTCTCTTAGTATCCGTGAAACATGTCAAAATGTCATCAACATATCGGTACCAATATAAACATTGTTTAATAATTTTGTTTTTGAAAAATGTCTCCTCATTATTGTTCATCAAAATTTCTGCAAGTAAAGGGCTTAGTGAGGTGCCCATAATTAGGCCTTTTTTACTGTTGTAAATGTTGTCTTCAAAAGCAAAGTAATTTTGATCAAGGCACTTTCACAACAAGCTCATTATATCTGCTGTAACTACCAGGTTAACTATATTGTTAATTAATAAATTCTTCTTTTTTATATCTTTAATTTTTATATCTTTAAAATTTTGTTCGTTAGGCAAATTTATTACAAAAATGAATCACTGAGAACTTTGTCTCCGTTTGGTTTTTTGTTTTTACCCAGTGATTCTTTCTTTAAAAAATATATGAACACGCCACAATCATTCAGACAATAAATTCTTCACTAGGATGATCGTGTCTTCTGGTGGTATACTTGGAAATAAATTTTGGACATCAAAAGATACAAGTTTTCAATTTTCGGGTTTCCAAACTGAATTTACTAGAATATTTGGAAATAATCCAATACAATCACAACTACACAGATGTTCTTCTTAATGACCAAATAGACTTAAACCATACTCCGATAGTAAATATGTAAAAAAAACAGTCTGAGTAAGGGTTCTAGGAATTTCCAGAAAAAAAAATGTAAAATTACTAATTAGTATAGTACTTACCGTTTGTCACAATACAATTTCATTCTTTGTCAACCATCCGAAGAAGCTACAGTGTAGCGAAACGCGTTATGTTTTAGAGAAAAATATAAGTGGAAATTAGACAACTTTGTTTTATTTATACAATTTAGTATGAATTTCCATCAAGAAAAGGCCGCAACCATCCTCAGTTCAAATAACCTAATTTAGATCTGCATGATCTTCCGCATGCTGAGCATTTAAGACCAGGAGGATACAGAATTGATATACCCTGTCTAGGTTTTTCGCCCCTTCCTTTTGGCTGAAGCTTTCGGGCGATTATTTTCCTCATGGATCTGTACAGTTCTGTATGTCTCCTGACGCCATTTGAGTCTGTCGTTTGCGGTTTTTTCCTATTCAGTCATTCTTGAGATAGAATTTTTTTGGGGCCGATTTCATAGTGTCTTTGTGTCTTCTCTTTGGACCTCCCAAACATCGTTTCTTATTCTTTAATTCGCCACTGAGAATCTGCTTCGGCATCCTAGAGTCCTGTATTCTTGGGGACTAATCTAACCATCTAACCTGAGCTGAGATTATGATCTGGGATTTATGCTGAAACTGTTGGCTTTTTTTAGTGAATAAATCTCAAATGAATGCGGCAATTTATCTCTGACATGATACAAGAAGCACAGATAAAAGCGCCAGTGCGATCAAACTACATCACACGTGTAAAGTTTTGATGTTGTTTGACAGAAGGAATTTCATACTTATACTCGAGGAAAATATGTTTTGTGTCGTTGTGTTCTTTCAATGTTGTTAAGCAGTAAAAATAGCCCATTGATAAAGGAATAGATGGGTTTTTGTTTCCATTATGAAGAAATGCAGTTTTTAGGCTGTATTTCGATGAAAATACGAAAATACATCACTCGAAAGGTACATGTTCCATATTAAGTTCATTCATTAAACCATCAATATCACAACAGATACATGCGATCCTTCCATTTTATAAAAACTTGAAAATGTTACATTTCGTTTTCGGTAATGTGAAACACCTGTATTTTTATCGAACAAGTTTCACTGTTGAAGTCTGGAACCAGCAGTAAGTGCAGAAGGCAAATTTTGATTCTGAATTTTGTCCTTTGGCTTTTTTGAAACCCTTCTGTTTTAGTGATATAAAAGTAGCCATCATTTACATGGTCAGTAGGTTCACTCCACACCATAGGAGCAGCAAACGGTATAGATCTTTTCTTGCGATGCATCCATTGCACTAAATTGATGTGACAATGCACATGGGAAAAAAAAGGAGCCCAACTTTTATGTTGATCTCCAATTTGGCACTTAAAATATAAAAGAGAGACTTTTTGACTCCCTCGGATATGGATCTAACTTGTGACTTTAAAATAAATCGTTCGCATATATTACAAAACTTATCCGCTGCATTTTTGCAAAATCGACGACTAGAGCTTGACATTTTATATAAAATCGACTTAAACACTTGACTGTACTGTAAACGAGACAGAAAGAAACTGAACTATAGAAAACAGCAAAACTGTCCTTAAAGGTTCGTAGAATACTGTGGAAATACCCCCTCTACGGTTATGTAGTGATTCCTACATTATCCAGTCCAAAGTCA
Organism: Cosmopolites sordidus; assembly: GCA_031761425.1. Taxonomy (NCBI): domain Eukaryota; kingdom Metazoa; phylum Arthropoda; class Insecta; order Coleoptera; family Curculionidae; genus Cosmopolites; species Cosmopolites sordidus. The sequence goes on along the minus strand of JARFXV010000041.1, from coordinate 1,068,938 downwards.
GATACAAATAATTTCAATAGTCCAATGATATAAAGGAGAAGCTGATACTTGAAAACGGGACGTGCTAGGCCATTTCTTTGAAAAGGTGTATTAATAACTACCTAAATGAAACGCAAAAAGAGCATTCTCATCAATGTTACAAAAATCATGTCGACCTGTGTATACTGCAGTGTGCTATGTTACGTTATCATGATGTAAAAACTATGGACTGTTTTTTCCACAAATCTGAACGTTGTGTCTCTAATGCTTATACGATTACAGTATACAAGGTCCTTGATTTTGGTAATAATTTCTTCATTAGTGGATGCGGAAAGTTTTCCTGGGCAAGGTTCAGCTTCAACTATTTCTCTGCAAGTCGTTGTACGACTTATAAACATTTTTTTTACACAACTTCATCGTCAAAACATTATTTTAACATTTCTAAAGACATTATAATTTTTAACCTAAGGAGGCACGAGCGAATCTTATGGAAAATCGAGTTTCCAAGTCTAAGACTTAAAATTCGGTAATTGTAACAAAAGATATGTAATGTGTAGTTTTTAAGGAAAATTTTCAGTTTCTTACGGTAGAATGATTTAGGATTTGTTTGTCAATATTAATTTTCCAACATTATAGAATAAAAAGAATGAAGATGCAGATGCAGAATGTTATTATATATGAATAATAACGGGTTACTGATATAATTATTGCAATAATTGAAGTCACACTGCTTTTTCAAATTTCGATTATTAATAACCACACCAAACACATGACTAAAGGACTGACAACGTCGCGCAACCTCTAGAATGCATATTTTTTAACATAAATTTTCTCTCTTATACCGTCAACATTCTCATATAATACACAATATACTGATTGATATTCAGAGTATTTGTGTGTGTAATATATATATATATATATATATATATATATATATATATATATATATATATATATATATATATATATATATATACAATATATACCGGGTGTTCACTAATTAATGGTACAAAGCAAAACTGCAGATTTGTTTTGGATATAAATATTGCGATTTAACTCGATATAGGGTGTTAAAGTTATAATTTTATTTTCGATTTTCGTCAATAAATTTTTTAAAAAGTATCTTTCTTGAACGAAATTTGGTAGTGTGGGGTTTTTTAAGATTTCTATTTAGATTGTTTTTATTTTAGAAATTTGAATTTTATTTAAATTTAAATTAAAAGTTAAAGTTAAATTTTATTTAGATTATATAGGGCGCTGTCTGCGACATTTTTCTACGTTTGAAAGGCAACAACATTTTTGCGCCTTAGTGTATTAACATTTTTAATGAAAATATTCATTTGTCCATCTTTTTTACGTAAATAAGGTATACCTTGCAAATATCGCTCCGAGTTACCGTTTTGTAGATATCTGCATTTAAATTGGTCATTGCCCTCTTTTAAAATTGCGCTTTTGAAATGTAACAGTTTTCTTAAAGTAGGTAGGATATGATCAAAACAAATACATCAAGGCGACTTTTGCATTGATTGTTAATATTTAATATTTTAAGTATTTAAATAGTTAAAATAGTTTTAAATAATAGTAATAATAATTTTAATACACTATAGTAAAATAGAATAAGATAATAATATGTTCACTTAAATCAAAAACAAAATGCCCAGATATTTGGAAACGTATCCATGACGAAGACAGTCGGAATTTAACATTTCCAAAGATCTCTACGACAGACTGGGTAAAACAGGTTCTTTTCGTCTGAAACGAGATTCCACAGGTCGTCCGAAGAATCTAACTACCGACCAGGAAGAAGAAATTGTGGTTCGCGTAACCGAAAACCCTGAAGTAAGCACAAGACGTAGTACTCTGGGAGTTTGGGTAGGCAAGTCCACCGTTTGCAAAATTGTTCACGAGGAGGGCTATATCCGTTTCACTTCACGACTTCACGGTAATTTGGGCACGTAATTTTGGCACTTGCAGTAGTCAACTGTATGGAAACAAAAATTGATCGCATAAGAAGCCCTTCGAAGCAAATGGTCGCCTGTTTTCTAGGATAAATGAGCATGTGACTAGAATACCACTAGAAAGTCGTAGATCGGTAAATTCTGAATGGTACACAACCATTTGCTTGCCGGAAGTCTTTGAAGAAATAAGAAAAACAACCAGCGACGCAGCGGATCATTCTTCGCCATGACAATGCGAGCTCTCACACATCAGGCCAAACAACTCAATATTTGACCTGTCGAAACATCGAATTGATGAGTCATCTGTCGTACACTCCTTATTTGGCACCCAATGATTTCTTTTTGTTCCCGTCTGTGAGGAATAAACTACGTGGTCAACGATTTTCGACGCCAGAAGAAGCGGTTGATGCGTTCAAAATGCACGTTTTGGAGATACATCAATCGAAATGAAAAAAGTGTTATGAAAATTGATTCAAAAGTATGCAAAAGTGTATTGATCATCGCGGAGAATATTCTATAAACCAATAAAACCATTTTCAATAACAAATACTTGTCTTTATTTATTATTCCGGATATATAAATAGCAACCGTCGTAATTATAAAGTTTGTTTTAGTATTATAATTAAACATTGTGAATTTCTGTAACAATTTTAAGTTTTAGGAAAACAAAAAAAATCATGTTTACTATGACTCATATGTATTGCTCATACGAACTTAAACACAGATGATTATATCACCTTACTTTTTGATCATATTAATATGTAAACAGTATATTAAAATATTACTATTGTTTCCTAGTCATAAGAACTAAATAGCATGACTCGTATCATTTCTAAAACAAAAATGTTGTTTCTAATCCAACCACCTGTGCATATACTGAAATCTTTTCACGTGCCCAAATAACCTTTTTCCAATCTAACCCATCATCCTTACCACCATTTTAACAGCCGATCTAAATATTGCCCAAAAATAAAACGTTTTCGACGCGAGCCGTTAAAAGAACAATTGACACCCCCCCGCGCATCAATAAATAAAAATTCATTCTCGGCCAATCCGAAAATCGGCTGGATACTTCAGACGGTCGGATAATTTTTCTCTTGTTTATGGCCCCTTAAATTAGATAGGTTCTGATTTGAGTTATTGCTAAAAATGGAGCAGGCATTACATTTAATGGATCCGTGTGTGTTGCTGAGGTTACGGAGCCGACACCAAAAAGGATGTTAATTTATTGGAGGGGTTTCGGTAAGGTTATACCTCTTTAAATCAGTTCGGTATTATGCGGTGTGGTTTAGAGAGGTTCTGTGTCTTATAGCTATTACGTTGTTACATATATTCCTTCTGCCTTTTAGTCTTTTTTAAATTCCTTCATTTGTAAATTCAGAAATATGATGGTAGAGTAAAACATCAAATAATTTTCCGACATAGATAATTGTATTTCTGAAAAGTAAATCCCTTTCTACTAACAAATAATAAATGTTTCGGTTAATAATGTCGGTTTTTCTAAGAGATGGCGTTACTAATACATTTGTTGGTATAGACTAATGACGTCTATGGCGTTTTGGAAAGTACCTATACGCCACCAAAAGCCAGTTCATTATAAATTGTCATTGTGCAAAAAATATCTTATGTTATAGCTTTAAATATGTCGAATTATGTACCAGAAAAAGAAGTTATCGATTGTTGGTCGAAGCTTATGGTGAACATGCTCTAACCTAAAAACAATGGTTTAAACGCTTTGAAAGTGATGATTTTGATATAAAAAACAAGGAGCGTCCGGGACAGCCGAAAAAGTTTAAAGATGCAGATTTGCAAGCATTATTGGATGAAGACTGAACTCATACGTTGAAACAATTGGCAGAAGCATCTATAGACCAAAATAATTCTTATTTAGCATTACAAATTAATGCAACAAAACCAATCGGTGAATAAAATTATTTTCTTTAAGAGTTAATACAGTTTTAATAATATTTATGAATTCCGCAGTTGGTTCATTGCGAAACATTTTGTAAATATTAGGTTTATAAACAAATAAGTTTGTAGCTCGGTAATGTTTCAAATGTTTATTATATTATAGATTTTACTCTACATATGTTTCACCTTATTAGGGTTTTCTCAAAAGTAGCCTAAACTAATACTAACAGTCCAACCAAGTATACAGTTAAACATTTTATTTGTATTTATATAAGATCAGTTACATTATAATCTTATCTAATATTAGGGTGTTTTGAAAATTTAGTTAGTGGTTATTATATGACTAAAATCTTTAAGAAATGGTCATATAATAATCAAGAATGACACTATTCGTGTAGGATATTCCATACGTATTTGTCCAAGATCTTTATTATCTCAACCATATCCGAATCATCCAAATTGCAACAAAATGCATATAAAACATTCTAAACTTTAAATAAGACTATAACTACCGATAAATTCCCCAGTTATTTTCAACCTGATATTATTAGAAACATCCGTATTTCCCCGATAGAATAATACTTAAAATAAGTTAATATAAACTAACTACCCACTCAATCCAATCCTATACAAAAAAAACCAAAAGTTAAAATAAATAATTGAGTTAATTATAGAGGAACAACATCCAAATTTAACTCATTTTGGACTCCTTTATATTCACATAACAAATAAATGAACTTGAAGCGAACATATTGAAATATACAGTCCGAATTTCCTAATAATTAATCAAATCGAAAATAGCCGGGCAGTAGATTAAGCTGAACTGGAAACAAAGCAAGAGAAACCATTTAAAATTCGTATATTGTTTGACGGGTTTAAGAAAAACATCGGAACTGGTATTACAAAAAACCATTAGCTTGTAAAAACAAGTGAAAATAGTGTAGTAGGTTGGTGAAACGAAATGCAGATGGAAAATTTATTTCTGGACAATTGATGAAACGAAACAGAAAAGCTCCTTTTGTTTTTCACTTAAGGAAAAAAGTTTCAAATTTTATTTTATTTTAAAACGAAGTTACAGATGATCAACCAACACTAAAACAAAACAAACAGTATTTATTTGTAATTTTGATTATTTTGTACCCAAAATAGATTCTTTATAAAGCAATGCGACACTGGAAATCGCTTATGATAAGAAAACTCCATCAAAAAGAACATTTAGACAGTGGTTTGGTGAGGTTTGTCCAGGAGTGATGAGTGATGATTTTACTGCGGAGCAACAATTTGGACTCAAAAAGTTGATGATGCAGAACTATATGAATCATTAAAAAATTCATTCAGCTCAAAACTCCAAGAATTGTCAAAAAATTAAATGTTGCTTCTATGGTAGTTTTTAAATATTTACATACAAGTTTAACCGTTAAAATTTTACTTGTGCGTCATAATTCGTCTTTATATGAATCAAATCAAATATTATGAGTCAAATTAATCATAATGGATATGGTTCGTGCCTCGAAAGACGGACATTTACCATATGTGTATGATTTAAATCCACGATACATTTATTTATATATATTTATAACGTGAAATTATAAAACGTCCTTTCCTAAATGGATATTTTAACTTAAAATTTGAAGTGTGTGGCATGAAATTGTAAAACTATATAAAACTAACTTGTAAAACTATGTAAAACCCTCTCGCTTGGCAAAATAAAAAGAACATATTGAGACAATGTCTATGTGTGAGCCAGGAGTAAACTTTCAACAGTTCAACTATCTTCTTCTTCCTGTGGTGCTACGGATCGTCAGTTTCTAACTCCTTCAACCTACTAACCTATCGGATGAAACTCCAGCAACCCGTTGCCAATTTTTCATATGCAGTAGCTTTTAAATCTCTTTTTTCTATTACCCCCTATCCGCTCCTCCAAGATTTTCCTTGGCATTTGGTTTCCTGGACTTATCATCACGTATACAGCCCTGCTGAACCTCCAAAGAGTCTACAATATCCAGACGTTTCTGCAATTGCTTCAGTTCGAAGTTATACCTGAACCTCCAAATTCCACTCCAATTGTGATTCACAGTACCAAAAATTCTCCTGAGTATTCTCTTTTCAAACATTGCACGAATCTTTTCACGTTTAAGTCTCGCAGCCATAAGTGACTATTGGCCGAATGAGTGTTTTGTAGACACTGAATAAGGAATTTTGTTACCCTTGATAATAAAGATTCTGATCTCCATTTACATACTATATAAAGAAGACACGGAGAGAGTTCTTTATCAAGAAGAATTTATAATTGGTTGTATCAGTAACTAAGGCCACATAGCAGCCAAGGAGGAGAACACCACGACTGGACACGAAAGCTGACAGAAGATTTAAACAGGAGGCGCACAATAAAGACAGAAAAAAAGATTATATAAATAATACAATATAAGAGATTTGGACACCATGAAACACTGTTGTTGTGACATGGCGAAGAAGTATAGTATTCTATGGGGCTTACTGGTATATAATACACATGGATTTTGCTCACTTATTAACCATTTTCTTTCTACTTCTTCCTCAAGTTCCTCCTCGGTATTCACTCCTGGACATATGCCTCCTTTAATTTTGATCCAAACTCTTCCCAGCCTCTGCACCATTGTTTCTGTGGTCTTCCCACACACTTCTATTGTATTCTCTTGGTCGCTACTGTAATATATGATTCGCCCACCTTTCATTATCTTGTCTGGCCACTTGTATATCCCACTTCCATTTTCACCTTTTAATGCTACCGATCACGTCCTCCTCCGTGTCCTTCTCCGCAACTCATCCTTCATCATGTCGAATGTAAATATGAATTGTTCTCAACCGATTCTCAGAATGCACTGTATCACTGTTTTCATAATGTATGTTAAAACTGGCAATATACTACTAGTAAACACTTTTCTATTCAAATTTATTCGTATATTAGGGCTTCTCAAAAACTTGTTGAATTCTTCAACGGCCGCCCACGTCAAGCGAGTTCTTCTTATAATCTCAGCTGTTTGGTTTTGTTTGCCTAACTTGATCGAGTAGTCTAAGTATATGTATTGGTCAACTTTCTTGATCTATGTACCATCTATTTATATTGTTTCATTTGCTTCTAACATCACCTTGGTTTTGTTCCAGTTCATCTGGAAACCGACCTTTTCTGATTCTTCTTTTAGATCTTCTAGCATTTCTTGTAATTGATTTATATTACCACCCACGAGAACGATGTCATGTTTTATGAGGTCCTGATATGGTGAATCAATTCTTGAGTGATTAGGTCTTCAGAAGATTGCCCAAAGTTCGACTATATCGAACACCTTATAGTCGAATGTCAAGTGTACAGGTTGATTATGTTCATAGCATTTCTCTATAAGTGTGCCTAGTGTCTGCTGATGAATATCAGAAATGTATCAATTCTTCTATTGGAACCTTTGGTGTGAAACACTAAATTTGAAGAGATTTACCACTAAACACCAAAACACTTTTTTGAACTGCTCGACGCACGTTTCGCTAACCAAGTTAGCACCATCATCATCAGAGATCAGAGATTAAATCACCAGAGATTAAATCATCTCCTGATGATGCTAACATGGTTAGCGAAACGTGCGTCGAGCAGTTCAAAAAAGTGTGTTGGTATTTAATGGTAAATCTCATCAAGTTTAGTATCAGAAATATAACATGGTAGAATACTATGCTACATTTACTAATCTAGTCTGACCTTACTATTAATTCACCAATACATTCACCATTTTCAAAAGAATTATAAGTTCTATAAGTCTATAAGAGGTACAAGAACTATAAGTACTATAAGAACTATAAGTTCTTTTGACGGCAAAAAAAAATTATATTCCACAGGAAGGAACTCAAACATTATTTGCAAAAGATAAACGTATGATATTCCCACAAACATCATACGGTCAGTCGAGACAGTGTTCCATACCTTGACAACCCTAAATACTTAAAGGCCCACTTAAAGATACCTGAATACCAGGCGTCACTCAGTCTTTACCGTTGACTGCAGCTGAATTTAAAGGCAGTCTCAAAAATCTTGATAATGCTCTCTACTATCCATGAATTTAAGATAGGTATTTTTTTTGTTTTAAATCTAACTTAACCAAAAATATGTTGGGCGTGGGCTTAAGCAGTCTCGCCCCAGGTAAACAATTTTGCTGCGAAACATGATGCGAGGTGTGTTAATAGAGTAATGAGACTAATTTTTGATAATTCTTTTAATTTGATTGAAAGTACAATTCTATATTGTCTCCTTCAACGTAGTTGCCATGAAAACCATGTGTCTACTGCTTACAAGTCTGGTGAATAAGAGGTTGTAAAGCCACAATGATGTTTTTACTTGACAAAACCTCGATCGTATTAAAAAATCCAAAATTCATCATCAGTAATGATACGTTCCAGAAAACGAGAATCATTTTCAATACACGATCATTGTCATATATTATCATACCCAATTCATTGGTGAAAATCAGATGAACGACTATGTAAGTTAATATCAACTCATCTGCGATCACTCTCACCGTCAACCGATGAGCAGAACGCACAAGATCCAGGACTATGTGGACATTTTCAACACTTCTTGGATCTATTTTTGATATTCTTGGATATTCTTGGATAGGTGGATCATCAATCGAGTTTCGACCTTCTGAAAATGTCTTACACAACCTGTAAATCTGGGTCTTTGACTGTTTTCACAGACCTGTTGAAGTTTTGCAAAACTAGTTCAAACTAGCGCTGAAGACGGATCAGATCTTGGCCTGCCACCCCTCCAAAGGGAAAGCCAGCAGTATTGTCAGATTGAACGCTACGCCAACAATCTCATTACTTTATTTGTTAGCACGCTTCGTATACACCCTCAGATTGGTTGATTAATTCACTACATAGATCCGGCTGGACGCGAAGGTTGAAGGAGATCAAGGCTTGCTAACGGGCTGTAGCACGGAAGAAGAAGAAACTATAAAGATGAGAAAAAGTTATAAAGATAAAGAAGGTAAAAAATATTTAGATCACAGATTCAATTAGTTTTCTATGGGAAATCAATGCATTTTTCACGCAAAAAAAAACGAAATGTATCACCTAAAAGGATTGCCTGTGATGTAGTAGTATTAGAGGTCACGAGCCGTCCTTGTCCTTTACGCCCCGTGTCGTCGTAGATCGCCCTAATCGATGCGATTGACGAAACAACCGACTGACCGATAAGAGACCAGAATCGTACTAATGAAGTACCAGCGGGCGTGGGCGTCGTAAAGGCACCGCTGCATCGATCCAATTTCTCTATCGGGCATGCACGACGTAATAGAGACGTCGGTGTACAGTCGTTCGTCGTTTTATATCTCATTTTGGACGGTCTTCGCGTTTCGGATTTCGAACAGTCATCCGAGAAACAGAATCCGGCCTTATTAAGCGCCAATGATTAATAATCGTCAAGAGATATGTTGGCCCTCTGGAGCCTAACCGTAATTGAGTCCAGAAATATCGTCACTTACGTATTTGATATAATTATATTTTCTTTGGTAGTTTTTTAAATTATTTGAGTGTTCCGGTTTCATCATTAGGAAAACTAAAGTCGAAGAGATTTACCACTAAACACCAAATATTTTTCTTTTAATTTCTCGACGAGCGTTTCACTAACCATATTAGTATCATCAGGAGATGATTGAATTTCAAGAGACAAATTAAAATGAGTCCAGAAATATCGTCATTTACGCACTTGTTGGTATTTTTGTTTTTGTAATTGTTTAAATAATTTGAATGTTCCAGTTTCATTATTACGAAAACTAAACTCGAAGAGACTTACCACTAAACACTTTTTTAACTTTCAGACGTGCGTCTCGCTAACCATATTCGGGTCATCAGAAGATGATTATCAGCATGAGAGATGAGATCAGAAAGATCGTCATTTATTCGCTTGTTGGTATTAACTTGCTTTTTTTGCAGTTATTTAAATTATATAAATGTTCCAGTTTTATTATTACTAATTAGTACTATATTACTATTTTATTAGTATTTATTACTAAAAAGTACCGTTTTATCTCGAAAAATTGCGTCAATTTGAGCAACCAACTGATGCTACATCCACCCTATTTTCCGGACATGCTCCCCTCCAACTTGATTCTCTTTTCAAACATGAAGAAATGACTGACTGGGAAAAAAGCTCACCTCAAATGAAGAGATCATCAACGAAAAAGAGAGCCGTTTTGCAGAGTTCCACAACTCGAGCATTTTATAAGAGATATACGAGGTGTGGCAATTAAATAACGAAACTGGCGCTGCTACAGAAGAAGTGGTACATGCGACAAACACCAGCGACCAACAGCTGTTTAGCGTGAAGCATTCTCTTTCGCATGCAGTACCTCTCGTTTCTGTAAATAAATCCGTATAACCGTAGCCTTCGTTCGTATTAGAGTTGTTTTTTGTTTCGCTGGAAAAATGTTAAGTGAACAATAGAGCAACGAATTGTTGTGAAATTTTACTTGAAACTTGGAAAAACCGCTGCTGAAACTTAAAATGTATTATGTCAGCAATGAACGTTTATCGCGTGCACGTGTTTTTGAGTGGTTTAAGTATTTTCAAGATCGCCGAGAAGACGTTGAAGATGAACCACGCTCTGGTCTCCCTTCCCCATCAAAAACTGATGACAATATCGAAAAGATCGGTAATCTAGTTTGATCTGACCGTCGGATAAGTATTCGTGCATTTGCTGAAACTGTAGAAATTGACAAAGAATGCATACGGCAAATTTTACATAACAATATGCAAAAAGTGCGTGCCTAAAATTCTCACGTTTGAACAAGAAGCTCGGAAAAAATGTTTGTACTGACACTTTGAATGAATGCCACTTTGAAAATGACCCAAACTTATTGGAAATGACGAATCGTGGTTTTTTACTTATGATCCTGAAACGAAGCGCCAATCCATGCATTGGAAGAGCCCAAATTCACCGAGAACCAAAAAAAGCTCGAATGAGCAAATCAAAATTCAAAGCAATGATGTATGCTTGTCTCGATATTCATGGGATTGTGTACCTTCACTAGGTTCTTAAAGGTCAAACTATTAATCAACATTAGTACTTTCACGTTCTTGCTAAACTCCGTGAAAAAATAAGAAAAAAACGATCCGAATTGTGGAAGGACAAGTCACGAGTTCAACACCAAGACAATGCGCGGACTCATTTTGTATTGTCTATCAAGAGGTTTCTAACCTAATCAAATACAGCATCCCAGTGTTAGACCATCCACCTTATTCGCCGGATCTTGCGACTTATATATGTTTTCTAAGATGAAATCTGTATTAAAAGGAACAAGATTTGAATCTGTTGAAGCTGTGAAAGAGAAAGCGGCGTTGGGAAGGAGGTGACAGGAGAAGACTTTCAGCAGTGTTTCGAGCAATGGAAGATTTGGATGGATTCGTTGTAGGGATAGAGGAGGGGGTATATATTGAAGGTGACAATAAGTAAATATGTATGAAATCAAAATAAAATGTTTTACAGCGTCAGTTTCGTTATTTATTACTCATACCTCATATATTGCTGGAAAATCATTAGGCGAAGTGTATTCAGATAAAAGGAGACCAATAAATTGAAAAACAAATCGATTTTCGATTAAAAATAACATTTTGTTCAGGTTTTTCATGTAAGCATAACATTGTTTATTTTCGAGATCATTTTTTTGTAATTACAGCTAAACGAAGTAATAATAATGAACTTTTAAATTAACGGTGGAAAATAATGTCAGTCAAATGTCGCCCTTCTTCGCTGTCAGACATCTGCCATCTCTCTTGAAAGTTGTGTATTACTCTCAAAATTATTTCTTCTGGTACTCTAGCGATTTCTTGACGAATAGCAAGTGGTTTAAAATTTCAAATCGTGATGCAGAATGAAGTACCCAGAGCTAAAGCTTGGCGCCTAGTGTAACGCTGAGGACTAGCAAGAACCGCCCTTCTCACTGTTTCAACATTGTCTTATGTCCGAACGGTACGGGAAAGGTCAGGAGGTTTCCTCTTCATGGCAAACCCGGTAGTTCGAAATACTTCAACCCAACGGAATATCGTGTTTCGATTTGAAATTGGTACTCGGCGTTCAACGTTGAACTGGAATGGAAATCCATGGAATGGAATGGATGGAAATGATGTACGGTAATTACAGAATCACTATTTCTAAAAAACTGCTCGACGACAATCATACGATGATCCAAAGTGCACGGTACTATGCCTATAAATGTATTAACTGAGCTGTGCGTTGGCGGCGCGACGATGACGTCACTCCTCTCTTTACAAAATACTAGCCATTCAAAAAACATGCATTTCCTCTGCGCCAACCTGTACTACTAAGATATTTCAAAGGGTTATCAAATTAATATTATGTATTTTTATAAAATTTCATAGCAGCTATTTCTTTTTCTTATTCCCGCCAAAATTGACATGTGTTTAGTATCGTTTGACAAATAATCATGAAAAAAGAAGAACATTAAAAGATAGTTGTACAGCGTATACAAATTCTTCAAAATCATTACAAAAATAGTGAATCTATTCGAGCTACGTTTCGCGCCTTACGTAAAATCTATGGTCAACATAATCGATCTACAGAGCTTAGTATTTGTAATTTTATTCAAAAATTCGGATCAAATGGTACTGATTGTGATGCTAGGAATCCAACCCGGCAAGAACTTAAACGTATTGCTCAAAACATCGATGCTGTGAACCAAAATGTGAATAAAAATCCAGAACAATCAATTTCACGACGTCCTGAAGTATTTGGGTTTTCTTATGGCACTACATGGAATATTTTTCATAAAGATTTGCATTTCAAGGCGTATGAAATTCAGTTAACCCATGTACTTAAACCAAATAACCATTTGTTGCGTAGAAATTTTGCAGACTTGGCTTTAGAGCAACTTGAAACAGATCAATTATTTCATAAAAAAATCATCTTCAGCGATGAAGTTCATTTTTGGTTACTTTGCTTCGTAAATAAGCAAAATTGTCGCATTTGGAGTAACGAAAACCCACATGCTATTCACCTTTACATCCACAAAAATTAACAGTTTGGTGTGGTTTATGGTCTGAGGATGTAATTGGACCGTACTTATGTGAAAACGAAAATGGAAACGCGGTTAATGTCAATGGAGAACGCTACAGAAACATGATTACGGATTTTGTCTTGCATGAATTGGATGATTTTAATCTGGACGGTATGTGGTTTCAACAAGATGGTGCAACATGCCATACCTCTCATGACACAATCAATTTGTTGAGAGAAAAGTTCAATGACCTAAGAAATGACCTCCTGAAATGCCAATATTACCTGGTCACCAAAATCATTAGATATAACTCCATTGGACTTTTATCTCTGGGGTTTTGCAAGATCAATGGTGTACCCCAATAACACCCACAAACACTCAATGACCTTAGAATCAACATTATTCGTGTCACTGGTGAAATAAATGCCGATTTATGCGGCAAAGTAATCAACAATTGGTATTCCAGAACATAATAAAAAAAATTCAGAGGCGGCCATTTACATAAAAGTATTTTTAAATTAAAATGCTATGAATCAACATTTAAAATTAAAAAAAAATCACGTTTATATCTTATACCGTTTTGTGTTTATTTCCAAATTAAAACTAGGTAGCTCTTATTTGATAATCATTTCTAAAACTCTAGAAACAAAAATCTGAAGACGAAAGACACGAGCTATCTCGTAGATAAAGTAAAACACCTCTGTCTCGATAGAAACATTTCTCGATATAAATTCGTACTTTCTGGAAGACATAAAAAAGGGATAAAATCAATGGTCGAGCTAGAAGGAGACTACGTTGAAAAATAAATCAATTTTCGAAAAAAAAAATAGTATTTCATTTATAAAGCATATGACGTTTCACTCTAGCCTTATATATTAAAAAAAAATAGCATAAAAACTATAAATAAATAATCGAAACTAATAAAAAAATAGTAAAAACACAACCTATTTTATTTTATCAATGTTAACTTTTTAATAACAGTTATACTCCGTCACGGCGCATAGCCATATATCTAGTACTACACTTAATACATTTTCAACATCGTGTATAAAATGTCATGTTCTAACTTAAACACTCACTTTAACGCCCAAACGACAAAGACGACAAAAATAAAATAGGAAAAAAAACGAAAAACAACATGAACCGTGAATATAAACGCATATTACCAAACGTCTTCCAAAACCATAAAACGGCTGTAGTGGAGAGTCAACTGAAGAATGTGGCGTGGTGCCTTTAAAAAACGGACTATCTAACGAAAAGTTTCTCCGTGAAAATACAAACATCGCAGCCGAGTCCCGCTGTGCAGTACACGCGGTTTATTGTTTCTTTCCGATATTTAAGTATATATAATTGATTATAAATAGAAAATATATAGTTAAGACTGTAAATTCAACGCCCACGTATGGTGTGTTGGGATGGGTGGGTTGTTTTTGTGCGAGGTTTGCTGGAACTATGACGACCTTGTAACTTGTTGAAGGTTTCAATGTTGGCACCGATCTTGAAAAATCTTACTGAATGGTTTTTATCATTAATTTTATTGATTTAAAAAGTGTTAATCATCTTGTACAGAGTGTGAAAGAGAAACGAGCGATGTTCAATGTCAAAATTTCCCGTGCCTCTCTAGGCAAAGGGTCAAGAAGCCTATCTTCACTGAATGGTAATTGCAACATGTTAGCATTAGTAACACGAATCAGGGAAATGAAAACTAAAACTAAAACGTAAACAAAAAGTCAATGAAAATTTCAACTGAAAAAAGGATGCTGGGAAGTTCAGAACATGAGCCCACATGGACATGTGTAGTGGTAGACTGGGCCAAAAAAATCGACAAATTTTTTTTTGAGAGGGATACTGAAAATATTATTTATGATGACAAAAAAAATATTGTGAAAGTTAGAGCCCTTATATTAAGAAGTGTATTATCGCGACTTTCAGTTTTTTAATAGCAATCGCATCTTTCATCCAAAATTCCTAAACCATCATTTTGAATTTTAGCAATACATATTCTTGAAGGGAATTGAATTATCTACAAAGAAAGATCTCATTATAAATTTACGTCAAACAAGCCGTTTCAATGTAATCGTGCCTTGAACATTGATCTGTTTTAACAATTTTACTCTTCAAATTTAAAATTCTGTAATTATTGAACAAATCAATATTTGAAAAAATACAATATATATTCTTAAAGGAAATTGAATGCGCTACAAAAAGGTATCTTAACATTTTTAAAATTGAACTTTTTTTTTTACTTGATTAAAAAAATTAAGGCTTTAATATTAAAAATACTTTTCTTTTTAAGTACAATCACAAAATTTTTTCAAAATTCATAATTTATTTAAATTTGATTTTGTTGAAAGAGTTGTTTATGAAAATTCATTTTACTGTATTTAACTAACTCTAAGAGTAAAAAATATGCGACTTTTTATATATAAAGCATTTATCTTTGATATTATATACTTTTATATGTACATGAAAATCGAATTATGAATTAGAAATGAATAGTATTAATGGTGTAGACAGAAAAATCATTGCGTGTTTATTTATAATTCATATTTTCAAAAGAAAGGATCATAAATCTCTAAATACTATCAAATAATATACTACCAATAACTACCAATTTCAAAAAACACTTACCCAATCAAATTAATCTTCAATCAACGCTACACCACGATCCCCTACATCATTACCGACAGCCAATTTTTCGAAAAATTGGTTACATTCTCGAAAACTGTCAATGTTGGACCAATTGTGTATATCTTCATCGATAAAATCGTACGGCAAATCAAATTCGATTCGAAAAATGAGGTCTAATGCAAAAAAGCGATAAATTACTTTTAAATTCAACTCTAACCTTGAATAGCTTTGGGAGCAGTGAATTTAACGAAAAATGTTAAAATACCTTTTTTGTATCGCATTCAATTTCCTTTAAATATGTGAATTGTTCAAATATTGATTCGTTCATTAGTTACAAAATTTCAAATGAGAAAAGTAAAATTGTAAAAACAGATCAATATTCAAGGCACGATTACATGGAAACGGCTTGTTTGGCGTAAATTTATCAAGACACCTTTTTTTGTAAAGAACTCAATTCCCTTCAAGAATATGTATTGCTCAAACGTTTCAAATTGATGATTTTGGAGTTTTGGACGAAAGATGCGATCACTATTAAAAAACCGAAAGTCGCGATGATACACTTCTTAATATAAGTATCAAGGGCTCTAACTTTCACAATATTTTTTTATCATCACAAAAAATATTTTCGGTATCCCTTTCAAAAAACAAATAATCGATTTTTTTGGAACAGTCTAATGTGTGGCTTTGGGAGATGATGATGTTTCTTACAGATTTAGCAGTTTCCTAAATGATGGAACAAGTGTATAGGACCTGGGGGAGAGTTACTTTGAAGATTAATTTTTTATTAATAGATCGGTCTGCAATATATCAATATATCGGCAATATATTTTCCTTGAAGGGCAATACAATCATTCCAACGCTTTTCTAACATTTCTGCACCTTTTTTTATAGAACACCTTCTCTCTGTCTTCAAAATATCCTTCAGTTTTAGCAATTACCTCTACATTGGAACGAAATTTCGTTCCAGCGAGCATTGAGGTCTGAGAACAGGAAATAATCGCTGGAAGCTATATTTCGAGAATACGTTGGAGTTGAGAATAAGTTGGATGCGTTTGGATACGTCGAGAATACGAGGATACGTTGGTGAAACTTTATTATGTTCATTTGATCCTTTTTGCCCTCTCGTCCTTCAAACGCACCAATGACACTATGCAATATTCGCTATTGATGATTTTATCTTCCTCGAGGTCATTGATGAACAATATCCCATGCGCTTCCCAAAATACAGAAACCATAAACCTGCCTTGGACGGTTTTTACCGGTTGCGGTCCACTCAGCTAACTGCCGATTTGACACCGCAGTGTAGTGATGGATCCATGTTTCATCCATTGTAATATACTACATGAAAAAATCCTTTATATTTCGCTTAAACAGCTCTAAACAGCTCAAAATCATCAATTCGTTGTTGATTTTGGTCCACGGTGAGCAAACGCGGTACCCATTTCGATATCAATTTACGCATTCCCAAATGTTCATACAAATGGTTTAAAGACTTTTGATATCTTCATGCAGCTTTACTTTACGGGTATACGAAATAATGTTGTGAATTTTTCTGATGTTGTCCGGTGTAACCACCTCATTTGGAAGTCCAAACTGTCCAGCATCATCGGTGCCTGTACGGCCACCTTTAAATTCAGCATACCACTGAATAATGATTGATTTTCCCGTGACATAGAGTCGGGCTAGTGTTTATAAAGCCATTGTTTTGCTTCAATGGTATTTTTCTTCACTGAAAAACCCTTTATGAGAACCTATAGCAAGGTCAGAATATATAAAACATGTATAAGGCCCATTACGTCTTATAGCATTGAAACAAAATACAATACCAACAATGCAAAAAACATGGTAAGAACGGCAAAAATGAAGACTTTGAGAGCCATTACGGGCAAAACAATTAGAGATAGAATAAGAAACGGAAAAATACGGGAGAAATGTAACATCGACGATGTAATGAGATGAGGAAGACAGAGAAGATGATACTGGTACAAATGCGTCAAAAGAATGGAATCCAACAAACTCATACGAGACGTACTCGAACGCAAACCAGCAGAGAGTGGAAGACTAACAGAAATATTTACAAAGAGATGGAGAGACAGTTGACACTCTACATCACAAGAACTGTTGCAGAACAGATAATCAAAATGTCGGGAAATAAACAGATCATATCAACACTTAAAACTTAGATTCATCAATGAAGATATCATCAACAGGGATTAGATTCAGACGTTATTCTAAAAGTAAATGAAGGAGGGCAGAAATAAGTCTATAGAGCAGGAACCCGGGGGTTACGAGTTAACAGAAGGCGAACATGAAAGAACCGAAGGTCTTAGGTTTAGAAAACATTCAAGTAGAGCTTGACCCCGAACCATGAGAATGGATGTCAAGGATATGGTTTGAGGAATTCAGAGAACGAAAGAAAGTTTTATAAGAAGGAATAAAGGGTCTGAAACGAAGACTGATGGCATAGTTCAGAAAGAGATCGAGACGCCTATATCTCAATGGAACAAACTCTGCCACACTCAAAATAACTAATATCAAAATTTTCTTATAAATCTAGTCTCTATCTAGATAAAACGAGTGGTTAGTTCTCCGAATATTTTTCCATATACCCACGTACGTTGAATAAACTAATGTTTTGAAACTTCTTCTCTTTCACCTAATCGCTCGTCCAACGAACCCTCGGCCCGAAACTCGATGACGTTTCCTGAAGCTGGTAAACAAAACCGCAAATCAAGGTATACGGCTCGACGTTTTATTTTTAAGCTTGTCCGATATTTTTAACTATTCCGACGATGTCGCTAAAGTTTTCCCAGTCACGAGACGAGCGCTCGTTAAAAACCGGGGCGGGATTGAGGGGCGGCGGGTGCCGTGGGTCACCGGGGGAGGTGAATTATCGTCAAGTTTTCGGGTCGTATGCGACGATCGAGTTGAAAATTGTCGACGTTCAGGACGTCGCCGTTCGTTTTTAGTTGTTGCAATTTGTTTTGGTTGTGTTTCGGTTGAAGAATGGGGTTATTTTTATTGGAACTTTGACGAAATCGATATGACGTTTAAAAGAAGAATTTAGAGTTAGATCTATGGCTATTTAGTGTTTAATTACACACAATTAATTATCAATTCTTCTATTGGAACCTTTGGTGTGAAACACTAAACTTGAAGAGATTTACCACTAAACACCAAAACACTTTTTTGAACTGCTCGACGCACGTTTCGCTAACCATGTTAGCATCATCAGGAGATCATTTAATCTGGAAATTAAAAAAAGTGTTTTGGTGTTTAGTGGTAAATATCTTCAAGTTTACAATTAATTATGTAAATACACAATTATGTTAATACACGATTATGTATGTATCATCATCATAATGTATACTATTTTACCGGCTAGTGTTGGGTTAAGGTTTCTTAATCGCATGTCATTTTCTTTCTCCACACCCTTCTAACTCTCCTAAGTTCTTCGGCCCTTCTCCAGTCCAGCCCCACGTCCCTAAGATACTTGTCAATCTCATCACTTATTTCGTGGTCTACCCCTTGTGTCCCATTCAGTTTTTCTAATTTTCCACACTTTTTTCAACATGTCTAAACCATCGCAGAGCATTTCCCTTATCATTTTATTTACAGATTTTTCCACCAATCCCTTCCTAATTTCCTTGTTTGATATTCGGTCTCTCAGAGCTGGTCCTATAATTCTTCCCAATACTCTCATCTCACAGGCCTATATTCTTCCTCTCTGATTTTATTTAGTTGGGATGCATTATGTACACTAATCTTAGTCTCTGTTTATATTTCTCTCTTGTTACATACTTTTTTAATTAACGAATAATATAATCTGGTGTTGGTTTTTAATCATTCTTCTAATTATATTTATATCTTTTCATTTACCGCTGTAGCTATTCCTAAGTATATAAATTTTTCAAGTTGTTCCAGCTCTGTGTTTTCTAGTCTAGTTCCTATGGTCTTCTGTTTTCTCGCTACTACCATTATTTTTGTTTTATTTCGGTTTATTGCCAGTTGATTTTTGTTCAGCTCCTCATCCATATATTTAAGTTATATTGTAGGTGTGTTTCCCTTTTCGAAAGCGTACTATATCATCCGCAAAAGCCAAATGATGAATTTTTACCCTTTCTAGATTAAAATATCCCCATGCTGTTTTCTTTATTATTTTATTACATTTCTTAATTATCGCATTCACTACTATATTAAACAGATAGGGAATTAATGTTTCTCCCTGTCTCACTCCAGATGCAGTTGTGAACCTTTGGGATACTGTACTTTTCATTCGGACAAAGTTTGTAGTGTCCGCGTACAGATTTGAGATATTTATAATTATTTCCTTTTTACATTATATTTATCCAGTACTTTCCAAATCTATTAGTGATCCGAATGTCATTGAAATGTCTATAAAACACAGGTATATGGTTTCGTTTGTCTCTATTGTTTTCTTGCGATTTTTACAATGGATAAAATCGTCGAACAAACAATTTGTCTTAAGTTTTGCATTTCAAATGGAATTTCTTGTGCCGAGTCGCTGAAAATGTTGCAGAAGGCTTACCACGAATCGACTTTATCAAAAGCACGTGCATATAAGTGGTGCAGTGTGCATTCAAAAGCGGTCGAAATGTGGTGGAAGATTTACTTCGCTCTGGTCGGCGATCAACGTTTTCAACTGAAGTTAACATCGCGAAAGTGAAAGAAATGGTAACTGAAAATTGTCATTTAAGTCTGTATCTCACGAATCACGATTGTTTCTGTGTCTCACGAATCAATTAGTACCATTTTAAGCGATTCTTTGGGCATGAAACGCGTTGCCAGTCGACTAATGCCGAAAGACCTGAATTTTCTTCAGAAACTCAATCGCGTAAAGGTCGCTGAAAATATGCTAGAACGAGTCAATAAAGACCCCATATTCATAAAACACATTGTAACTGATGATGAGACATGGGTATACGAGTTTGACATGCAAACCAGTCAACAAGCTTCAGAATGGCGCCTTCCAACTGAGCCCAAATCGAAAAAACCACATCAAAGTCGATTAAAACATGATGTTGACTGTTTTCTTTGATTATCGCGGTATTGTGCATTCGGAATTCTTGTCGGGTCAGACGATTAATAAAGAATATTGTCTTAGTGTAATGCGGCGTTTGAGAGAGCAAATTCGTCGAAAAAGGCCAGATTTGTGGAAAGAAAACTCTTGGATTTTACTTCACGACACTCTCACAAGGCTATTCTTGTGAACGAATTTCTGCCCAAAAACTGAACAAACACCATCGAACAACCACCGTATTCACCTGATATGGCTCTGACCGACTTATTTCTCTTTCCAAAACTCAAATTACCACTTCGAGGCACCTGTTTTCAGTCGATAGAAGACATAAAAGAGAATTCGCGGCGAGAACTGAAGTCGATTCCAGAAAATGCGTTTAAAAATGTTTTAACAAATTGGATTATTCATTGGCATAAGTGTATTATTTCGAAAAGGGCCTACTTTGAAGGCAATACAATAAATTTGGGTAAATAATAAACATGTTGTGTTTTATTGACCAATTCCCGGTTCTTTTTTAACATAATGTATATTGTGAGGTGATAACGTTTTGAAACTTTGGATGTGGTGCCATAATTCTGCCTACAAAACAATTGATTTATTAAGAGAAATTTTTCCAAGACGAGTTTCCTACTGCAAGAAACGATGATGTTAATTGGCCACCAAGATCATGTGATATAACACCGTTGGACTATTTTCTTTGGGCTTACGTGAAAACTCAGGTCTATAAAAACAATCCAAAATCGATTTCTGAACTAAAGGATGAAATTACTCCAGTCATTGGTGAGATATAACCACGGTTATCTCAAAATGTCATCCAAAATGTTGACAAAAGAGTGAACGTCAGCAAAGCTGCAAGAGATGATCATTTGGCAGATATTGTCTTTCGTGTTTATGTCATACACTATGCTGCAATTACAAATAAAAAGGTTTTTTGAAATCAACGCAAATTTTGTGTTTTCTTCAAGAATTAAAAAAATCGCTCAATCTGAAAGGCTCTTTAATAAAAAAATTTGGCTTACCGTTCAATTTGATTGGTGGTCGGAATGGTACCCTTTCCTTCAACCATAATTTTCACGTGCACCACTCCTTTCTCACCGAATTCGAGCTGAAAATTTCCAACATTTTATACTTTTGATTCGAACATTCAGAACTCTTATAAATGTAGAGCATTTTACATTCTGAACAATAAGCACAGATATTGTAGAATTATATTAAATATTGTTTTCACTTTGAAATTGACGAAGGGAAAGTTAATATTTAAACAATTTTATAATATCCGACTAAGACAAAGCAAACAAGAATAAACAAAGAAAAATTTCCCGAGATAATTAAAACAATTTATGATATTCAAATTACAGGAGGAAAACATTAAAACAATTATCCAAAGCATTTAATAAACGTTTTAATATTATACTTTTAACATGGCGAACTATTGCAATCCCAATAATGAATAAAAATACGCCCTCTAGTGGCATATAATTATTTTCGGAATACCTCCAAGGAAATCAATAAGAGGAAAAATTACGAACTTGACTTGAGCAAATCCCTCTTTGAATGTTGGAGTTCTATTATGTTTTTTAATCTCTTGAAACCAGCCATCATAAAAAATGACTACGGGGATAAAATTATTTGACCAAAGATGTAGTCGACTTTAAAGCGATTTGAAAATATCATCCAGTAGTGTTACGTTCTTACATTTCGTTACCCATAAACAAAAAAAAATGATTAGTTATATTAAAAAAACCATCTCATTTTTTAGAAGATCTTAATGTATCTAATCATCATCCTCAAAAAAATCTGCAACAACCAGAATAATTCATAGTTGCAGAGTGCCAGATCCGGTGAATATGAAATATAAGGTAAAACATCCCAGTCAAGATTTAATTTTCTCCTAAGACAGCTGATGTATGAGAATTGATAATGTCAAGATAAAAGACAATGCTAATTCTGATGATTCTCTTTGCATTCCTTGGCCCAACTCCAAGCAGTATATCAATTCTTCTATTGGAACCTTCGGTGTGAAACACTCGAAGAGATTTACCACTAAACACCAAATCACTTTTTTAAACTTCTCGACGCACGTTTCGCTAACCATGTTAGCATCATCGGGAGATGCTTTAATCTAATTCTAAAATTAAACTATGTTCTATTTATATGATAACCCTACCTAATGAAGCGTGTAAAGACCATAAACCGTGAAGTTTACTGAGCCTTACAATAATTACTGAAAAAGTTAACTGAACGAAATAGGTCCTTATATGCATCCAAAGCCCAATTGTTATTTACACTTTTAACAAGCCTTAAATTACTACTATCTATATTGTGGTCATGTTCGATTGCAAGTTGGGCCCGGCAAGATTTTTCATTTCTGCCATATCTAGCATGGGCAATGTGTTCTTTATATCTTGTTAATATGGATCTTTTTGTTTGCCCAATATACCTTCGATCACAATCTTGACAACTAATTTCGTAAATCCCCGACTTTTCAAGTTGATCTATTTTATCCTTTGGATTACCCAGGACTTCTCTTAATTTATTATATGGTTTGTACACAATCTTAATGGCCACTTTTTTCACAATTTTGTCTATTCCTCGTGTCAACTGGGCATCAAACGGTATTACCATGAATTTATTTTTGTTCTGATCCTTGAAAAGTCGAAGATTATTTCAATAAGTTTCTTAGGTTATGTTTTCTAATTAATTTATCTACAATGTTTTTATTATATCGTTCACTTCGGATACCTCCCTAATTAAGTTTAATTCTTTGTTATAATTATATTTGTTTAAAGGAAAATTAATTAATCTATTTACCATATTTTTTTTTAAACTAGCCATTTTATTTTGGAAGCTATTCATTCAAATCGTTAGGAATGTATCTCGAAGCGGTGGAGTTTTTTCTAAAAATATCAAAATCTAATATATTTTTATTATTTCTACTGACTAAAACATCCAGAAATGGTAAACTATTGTTTTTTAGACTTCATGCGTGAATATTATGTTTTGGAATTTACTATTTAGAAGTTCTTAATAAAATCATCTATTTTCAATTTTTTCAATCGAAAATTGCAAAAACGTCATCCACATATCTTAACCATACACCTAACCATACGCCATAACCATCTTTCGCCTCGGTTTCAAATTTCCTCATTGATATGTGCGTGCGTCGAGAAGTTTAAAAAAGTGATTTTGGTATTTAGTGGTAAATCTCTTCGAGTCCAAGCAGATTAGTTTATTGGATTATCCTGCCTGTAACTCCTCTGAGTAGACACTATCGATGTCATATCACAACAAGGACAACTTGATCTCCTTTCATTGTAGTATCACCTTCCAAGAGAGTCATTATTCTGTACCTATAATATTTAAGAGCTATATTATCGCAAAACTTTCTTTTATCATTCGTCAAAAATATCCTTTTTAAAAATGAACTATTTCCTTAACGTTGTTAAAACAAATCGTAGATGGAGATGCGAATAGTCAAGCCGACCGGAGTCAATCTCTGCAACTTCCAAGCTCAGGCGTGGATTCGCCATTACATCTCACAGTCGAAGCAGCAGTCCAAATAATGCGTGGAAGCAGAAAGTGCGCCAAAGAAAGTGAAAACGGTTTCTCCTCCAAGTACAGTCATAGCCACGGATTACAGAGAGTCTCATGTTGATATATCCTATGTGAATTTCAAGCCAATATGACCTTTTACACTCAATATTAGGAAATGGTCAACATAATCCATGAAATCATGTTAGTTGAACGCAGAGTAAAGGTAGAAAACTTATTGAGACTCTCGGACGAAGGCGTAAGGAACATCCTACACCAACATTTAGGCATGAGAAAGCCATTAAAACCATGGGTGTTTCGCATTTACCGCAATAGCTGACTCGCCAAAAATAGAATAGAGTAACCATTTCACCGCGATAAACATCGCGGCGATAGATATGTAAACACATATCTATCGCTCAAATATAACTCAAAAAAGTTTAATTTTCAGGAGGGACCATATAAAAGATTGAAATAACAATATAGTACTCTTCTTTATTACAATGTCGTACTTCTATAAAGTTCTTCGAAATAAAACTTATTTTGGATATGCAACGATATTGTTTTACTGAAAATAAATATAAAAAAAACACAGCATGTGAGAAAATATTAATCAAGCAGCATTGTTAATGAGACTCTTAAAAAAAATAGTAGAAATATAAAGGGTTTATCAATAAGAATGACAGAAATTCAAAATTAAATATAAGTTTTTAGTTAGTGTTAGTTTTTTCATAAGACCTTTTTAGTCAAAATCAGTTCCGATTGCTTTATTTAAGAGATGCAGACATGCAATTTATAATTTGAACAAGATTTCAGCCAAATGGTCACCACGCCCCTTTTTGCAGACACGGGTCCACTCACGCCCATTTTCGATGACCCTGGCGCACATTTCGGGTTGTATGGCGACTATGGCTTGACAAAAGTTAGTTTCCAAGTCGCCAATAGTCACGAGTATATTGCTATAAACTTGTGTTTTCACATGTCTCCAAAGAAAATAATCTAAAGGAGTTAAATCCCATGATCTTGGAGGCCAAGCGATTTGTCCATTTCGTGAAATTAATGGGTTGCAGAACTTGGCTCGCAATAAGCCCATGTTTACTCGGGAAATATGCGGTGGTGCGCCATCGTGTTAAAAATAAAGGTCATCCGCTTCGATTCCATCAAATTCGGGGGAAAAAAATCTTCCAGCATTGCCTTGTAGTGGTCTGTATTGATGGTAACGGTAGTTCCTTCCTCATTTTTAAAGAAATAAGGACCGATGACTCCTCCATGCCAAAATCCAGACCAAACTGTGACCTTATTTGGAAGCAAAGGACTCTCATGTATCACGTGTGGATTAGATTCGCACCAATACCGACAATTTTGTTTATTGACGAAATAATTGAGCCAACAATGAGCCTTATCGGAGAAGATGATTTTGCGATTTTGAATTCGTTGTCGGCTCGAATCATTTCGAAGGCCTAATCGGGAAATTCACGATGAATACAATGGTCGGTTGGCTTCAAATCTTGCGCCAGTACCATCTTATACAGATGCAAGCCAACCACAAGTCCAACCACAAAATTCGCCAGGTTGTCATTGACGAGAGGCCTAACTCTTGCGAACGGCGAGCAACAGAGACGTTGTCCTTTTCGATTACGCTTGCTTGAACGGTGGCAATATTCTTAATACTTCTGGCTTTTTTTGTCGTACAGATACCACACAATCGTGGAGAGTAAATTAGCTTTCAAATTTTATAATAACACGATCATTTATAATAACAAGTCCGTTCAGAACCCTCATATTTTCATATATATGAGGGTTCTCTGGATTTTTCTGGCTTTTAATTGAAAATAAGGATCCCTTTGACCTTGACTATGATAAAAAAACTACAATTCTAATGATATAGGATCAAACATTTTTCGAAATAGACAGGATTAAAATTAATTTGATATTCAGAAAAAAAATATTGATACCTCCATATGACCATCATTCCGTGATATTTGGGTATATTTTTTCGGACGTGTCAAAATATGACACTTAATTTGGATAATCCACACGTATAGAATGAATTAAACATCCATTCATAATTCCAAATTAATAAACACGAATAGTTCATTACTGCTATCGAAAATATTCGAATCCCGAAAGAGAAACACCGCTATCCAAACGGCATAAAACTTTAATCCTCCATTATATTACCCTAATAATTACTTGAATTAATTTAAATAAAAGCCCAAATCAAATGATCGAAATCACTTAATATTTGAATAAAATGGGTTCGAATGTCATTCCTCCGATCGATAAACGAAATTGTTATATAATAGAACAGTGATTTCTTAAACAAATTTATATATCGAACGATACGCCCGAACATTTATAATAATAGGTTTATAAGTTAATATAAACGTTTCTATTTTGTATTCTTGAGACAATTCAGCTGCGGTGGCTTGGGCGTTGAAATATTTAACGTTAGAATGATCGATACCACATAACTTATTATTTTTTTGTTTTGTTTTTTTACACTAACATAACAGTCTGTATAATAATTTTGACATAAACCCGAAAACAATGGCTTCATACCGTTCTTGGATAATTTAATTATTAGAAGTAGTTAGGATCCGATATTAAAATATTAAGTCCTAAGTACCATTAGGATTAGGTAGGGATTAAGTCCCTACGATTCATCGATTGCAAAAGATTTACGAATGACAATTTTTCCCACTGTAAAATTATTTCAAAACGAGGTATAATATACGAGCTTACTATGAATATAACCTGAAAAATACCCTCAGTACTCACAGCGAGAATAAGATGTTGTTAGGTGATTGGTCTCCAGATTCAAGAAAAAGAACTTCCGGCATAAAATTGTGACCTGTGGAAGTCAGTCCTCTACGATAATTTAAAGAGGCTGGGCTACGATAATGTAAAGAGGAGGCAATTTAAGTTAAAACTGAATTACTTATTGAACTACATTAGATCAGATTGTAATATCAGTAAATGTCCTTCGGGGTGTTTATTTAAAGAAAATAAAATTAATATTTCGTAAATCCTCAATTAGACCGAATTACCTCAAAAATTCTTCGAGCAATCATTTACGCAAAATTCACTCTACAATTACTCAAAACCTTTCTGTATAGAAGACCCGAAACATTTTCTATTATGTTCCAATCTAGAGAACGGGCTGGTCATTCCAAAGCATCTATATTTTTAATTTGAAACCAATCTAACAAGTTTTGCATCGTGGATTGGAGCGTTGTCCTATTGGAAAACAAACTCCAGTCATGCTAAATCTTCAGAACATAGCACTTGGACTTCGTTCAAGATTCACTTAACTTTCTATGGAAACGATAGAAGATGTTTTGAAAAATCTGATACCTGCCCAAACCATAATCGAACCACCCCCCTTTGTCGTCGTGACAATATTCTTTATTCTTTCCTTAGGTCGTAGGAATAATGTTGGTACCCATGTAGACCATCGAGGATGAACTTTTTCTAGTCGTTAAAAATTACTTTTTTTCTTTTTCAAACAGAATTTGAAGCGTTTTTCAAAATTAGTAAATTTTGTCATTGCTTTCGTTCGTCCAGAACTCTTCCTTTTGTCACAGTCTTCACATTTATTGATAAGATGGTCGAAACTTATACCAGATATGTGAATATGAAACGGGAATTTTTGTATAGAAAATACACGTTTATTATATGAAAATGATCAAAATATCGCCCATCGCTAGCTATACATTTTTCCCACTTGCCTGACAATTTGTGGATGCCACGCCAAAAAAACTGTTGCTCTTTTAAGGCAAACTAGTCATCGAGCCATTTGCGTAAGAAGTAAAGCACTGTTCAGCAAATGCGTGTCCCATCGATGCAAATAAATAGTAATCGGACGGAGCCAAGTCTGATTGGTTAGCCACCTGCGAAAATATTTCTCAACTAAACGCCCCAATTGTTCCCTTGACTAGGTTTTGCTGTGTCTGATGGTGCATTATCACGAAGCACAATGACTTTGTGTTGACTTTTTTGATATTCTGGTCGTTTTTCAAACGCAAAACTTGATTCAAATCAATCATTTGTTATCGGTAGCGTTCAGTATTAACGGTTTCGCCAGGTTTTAGCAGCTCATAATAGGTCACACCCTCTTGATCCCACCAAACATAGAGAATTGACTTCCGTCCATAGCGATTTGGTTTTGCAAATGATGTCGATGGTTCGCTTGGAGTTACCCATAATTTTTTACGCTTAGGATTCTCAAAATATATCCACTTTTCATCGCCAGTCGCAATTCGATGGAGAAATTACTTTATTTTGTACCTGACGAGCAGCATTTGGCCAGAGGTTTTTCAGTTTTTCTGCTGTATTTCATTTAGTTCATGTGGAACAAAATCGCCACTTTTGAATTTTTTAAACAACTCCAATCACTGTGATTTACCAAGAGCATGCTCACCGTAAGTGTCGATAAGCATTCAGTGAGATTCTGCAGCCATTTTTCATCAAATGGAAACCAAAAATCAATGCTGTCTGCAAATCGTAATTTCCAAGCACAACAGTCGACATGTTCAACGCTATTTATAAACTATACTATTGAATGAAGCTTGTATTGTTATAACTTGAATATATTTGTCACATGTCAACAAGGAAATGAGGGGGTTTGGCCGTAACTACATTGACAGCTAAGGCCATCTATGAGATTCCAATTTTATTCCGATGTTATATTTACAGATATAAGAAGAGTTGCTCCAATCTGGCGAAACAGTCACTAATACTATTACTATTACCAGCAGCAACTGAATCGTATTAGTGACGCTCTGTGAGAAAAAAGCCTTATAGTGGCAAGGAAAGATATTGTGCTTCAGGACAGGCCAAGGTCCACAGACAGTAAAAAAAAATATGGAGACGATCACCGAGTACATACTACCATATATATATATATATATATATATATATATATATATATATATATATATATATATATATATATATATATATATATATATATATATATATATCAATCAAACAATCACACAGTAAACCTTACCTATAAATATTTTTTTGGTAGTATGTCATTGTCATTAAGAACTATTATTGTCAATGTAAGTATCATTGACATACACAAAAAATATCTTTTCATTATATATAGAAATTAATATATTTTTATATTCGTTTTATAAACGGGGGGAGAAGACTTCCCGAAACGTTAACGTTCAAAAGTTTGTGTTTATTTTAGAACATTTATATATTTTTAACATTTTGTTCGTTAGGCAAATATATTACAGAAAAGAATCACTGAGAAATTTGCCTCCGTTTGTTTTTTATCCACTGATTGTTTATTTACATAAGAACAGATATTTCTGATATTTTTTCAGTTTTAGATAGTGGCGAAAAACCCAAAAAAAAGAAAAAAATATATGAACACTCCACAATCATTCCAGACATTAAAGAGAAATAGTTTTATATTTGTTACAAAATTCCTTAAAACTTTTCTTGTATAAGAGTAGACAGCTTTGAATAGAAACGGCGTAATGTATGAATCGATAATTCCACCATAGAGTTCAGATATTGCGCTATCATCATTTTGTCATCATTGAAAAACTGCCACTTCAGATGACAGAATCAAATCGCACTTGAAAAGATCAGACGTTTTTTGAAAGTGGAATCATGAAAGCACCGGGAGGAAGGTAAAATATTATCGAATAAAAGAATATACAGGGTATAAGGGAAATAACTTTGGCAAATTTTACCGACGATTCTTCGGATCATTTGAAAGAAAAAAATTCTTTATAAAAACCTACGGACTTCCACGAAAAAAAAAATTGCAAATTAATTAAATCACCAATCGAAATGCTAGGATAAGAACTATTAATTTAAGAAATAAGGGGTTATCTATTGAGATTTCGGGTTTTTTTTTTAATTTTATTGCTTGGATTTTGCCATTAAGTGTGAAATACATCATTTAAATGTTTACCGCGTGAACACTTGCACGACTCAATCCGTTTGAGGTAATTTTCGATTACTTTTCCGCGCATTTCGGCTGGTATCTCGGCCATAACTTGACGAATGTAGGTTTTCAACTGCTCAAGACACACGATCTTTCGCGTAGCCTCACAACAAAAAGTCCAACGGCGTAAACCCGCATAATCTCGGTGGCCAACTGACATCACCAAATCTCGAAATTACGCGGCCTGGGATCTTCTCGTTCAATAAAGCCAAAATCGGTCATGTCGTGTGGCTTGTGACACCATCTTGTTGAAACCACATATCGCTCAGATTGAAATCTTCAATTTCGGGTCATAAATAATCGGTTATCAAACAGCTGTAGCTCTCAGAATTGAGGTTAATGGTCACACCTTCTTCATTTTCGAAAACCTACGGGCTAAGAAGTATCCGCCGAGCGAGAAATTGGCGTACAACGTACAGGAATTGACGAGAAAAAAGGCATATGCTTGGCGTATTCCATGGTCAGCGAGCTTAATTTCTTGCGTTGAACGTTGTAAGAATGAATATGCAAGTCCAAATGCATAATGTGCCGTAAGACAAGCCAACAGACTGTAAACGCCGATAAATCGATAAATTTGGGTCTTCAGCCACACATTCACTCAACAGCAGCGATATTCTACATCGAGTGAGGCTTACGATGATGCACATATCTTACCACACATATATTACAGACTCAGTAATTTATAAATTTATTGACTGTGTTGGAAATTGTGCGCTCAGAAGGACGATTATGCTGACTTATGAGGATGATTATGAACTTTTAACAATTCTAACACGTTGTTCGGTGGTTAAACGATCCATTGTAAAATGGCTGTAGAATATAATTAAGTTATATGTGTTGCCTAATGTTAAATGTGGTATATGGAGTTCTAATATAAACTAAAGACAATGAAGATATTAGGTTAGGTAATGTAGCATGGAAGCATTGAATGATCAGAAATAAAGAGATAACAATACATGGTGTCAGGCAGACTAGATTAAGCCCTCGAAAAGAAATATATTGTGCCAGAACCGTTAAGCATTCAAGGTAACCTTGCGTAGAACTGGAAGAAATTTGAATAGAGGTTTCATTTGTTTATGATGGCTACCGATTTAAATTCTAAAGAGGTTAAAAAGCAAATTGCTGTATTCCTAAGCCTAACTGGCGAAGACGGATTAGATATTTACAACTCATTACGTTTGCGGAAAAGAAATCCCTAAAGAAAATTAAAAAGAAGTTTATGGAGCACTGTGCCCCTCAAAAAAAAACATAATTTACGAGAGATTTGTCTTTAATTCAGTAGTACAAAAAGAAGGTCAAAGTTTTGACAGTTTTGTAACAGACCTAAAAATTGCAATGAAAACTACGGAGTATTCTGATCCCTTGGATATTGTAAGGGATCGTATAGTAATTGGGATTTTTAATAAATCGACACATGAAAGGCTTCTTCGTGAAAGGGACCTTACTTTGCAGAAAGCTGTGAATTTTTGGCAGGGCCACAGAGGCAAGCAAATTACAAGCAAAAGCTCTGCAAGCAGAAGCTTTAGTGAACGCTATAAAGACCCGAAAAAAGTTAGAAAAAAAGAATGTGTGCCTAGCGGCATAGCATACTAAAAGCAAATGTCCTTCTTTTGGAAACGTCTACAGGGAATGTAATGGCAAAAATCATTTTGCTAGTGAGTATAGGAGGAAGGATCATGGAAAGGACGCCAATTAAGATATGGAAACAAAAAAGGGAAAAGAGTAAGCAAAGTGAAAGTGGACAGTTCTGAAGATGAAAGCGACAGCAGTGGAGTGGCCAATTTTTATGTGAGCTCTCTAGTGAAAAAGGTGATGGTATTCAATCCAATAGTAAAATTATGTGGTGAAAACAAATAGAAGTTGAAGATAAACTCATTGAGTTTAAACTCGATCTGGAGCGGAGGTGAATAGGATTCCTCTTAGTAAATTGGAAAAAAATTAACAGTTGTGTTGAACTGAGAAAGATTAATATGACTTTAATTTCGTATAGTAGTCCTGATTTTAAAATTAAGCCGGTGGCTGAAATTCATTTAAATTGTCATATTAAGGATAAATTTGCATGCTTGTCATTTGTGGTAGTAAATAGTAAAAATCAGATGCCTCTGGTAGGATTAAAGGGATGTATAGCTTAAGATATTGCAATTTACAATTTAACAGTGTAGAGGATATTGTAAAATTTTATCCTCAAGTTTTTACTGGATTAGGTTGCCTTCCGAATGAACATAAAATAATTTCGAAAAAAGATTATGCACCACATATGCAGGCAGTTCGGCGTATACCTCAAGCACTTCACCAGAGTGTAAAACAGAAATTAATTAACCTTGAATCTCAAGGTATCATAAAAAAAAATTAAAAACCAACTGAGTGGTTAAATTATCTAGTTATTGTGGAAAAAAGAATGGTGACTTGAGATTATGTTTTGACGCAAAATTTTTAAATCAGAATATGCAGCGAGAGCATTTTTGATTCCCATAACCGACGAAATTACTAGTAAACTGAATTGTAAAGCTATTTTTTCTGTATTGGCTATGAAAGATGGATATTTCCAAGATTTGTTAAATCCATCACTATGTAGTAATATTAAAGAAAAGCTTCAATTAAGACTGGAGAAAAATGAAAAAATATTATAACAGGACTGCCACTGAGCTAAAACCTTTGGAACCCAATAAAAATGTCACAGTTTTCAATCATCTTGATTTCAGCTTTCTGAAAATTCAAGGTCCTATAAGGTTTTGGATGAAAATGGTCATTGATAACGGTTATGTGCAGCAATCTAATTGTGACATTAGCACATCAGGAAATAACTTGTCTCGTACTAGGTATCTCCTGGCCTAGTAAATAAGCATTCTAAGAAATCTCCCGTAAACATGAATAGCCCTTTCAACAATGTTCAATCTAGCTCTAGTTACGAATCCATTTTAAGCCCATCTGTTGAACCTGTTCTGAAGTCTAAGGTTTCAGGCCGAATTATTAAGAAATCCAAAAGGTTAGATTTGTAAGTTTTATTTAAATAGAGGAGATGTATAATATAATTAAGTTACGTGTGTTGCCTAATATTGAATGTAGTATATGAAGTTCTGTTGTAAACTAAAGACAATGAAGATCTTAGGTTAGGTGAAGCATTGAACAAATGTCAAATACATATATTTTTTAAATCAATGAATATAATTACTTTCCGCACAACCGCGCAGAACTTCAATAAAGATAAGCTTCAATTTACAATTACGTGGTACTGCTCCCGCTTGAAACATATTCAGAACTAATTGGCTGATCTCGATGTGTATGTCAGCAGGACCTATAGTAATATAGTTAAACCTTTTTATTCTCTTCTTTATTATTCAGGCATACCTTTAATGCATATTTATAAAGGAGATGGATAAAAAACGATAAATAAATCGCTTAGAAAGTTTTTTATTCCTTCGTTGATAATTAATATGATATTTAATATGGAGCGGCCTCTGTATGGTGCGTTTTTCGTGACAGCTCACAATCATTAGCAGAAATGGTTGAGGCGAACGTCTTAACTATGCTCTTGATCAATATATAGGTGGTCCTGGGTGACCGGCCTTATTATTTTTACGTTTTTAAAGGACATATCATCAACTAAACTTGAATTGAAAGCACTAGGGCACTATGATTGTTTGAATTCGGTATATGGGTATATATAAAGTGAAATATCAGACACTTTTTAAATATTTTTTTATAGAATATCGGTTTAATTTTACTAGGTTAAATGAAAAGTTCGACACCTATAGAGCGGTAAAAGAACTATATAATCTAATACATTTTGAAGTTTCGTTGTTCATATGAACATATGTGAAGTTTCAAGTCGATCTGTCTATTCATTCACACGAAAACAGCAGCTTAAAGTAAACGTATCAGAGTTATTTTGTAACAGAAAATATTGAAAATCGTGCAGTGATTAAATTCTCTGTAAAAAAAGGTTTAAAGGCAATGAAAATTCATAGTGAAATGGAAAATGGAAAATGTATCAGGGGAGTCTATTCCTTCAAAAACAATAGTTTGTTAGTGGGTGGGTGGGTTTTATCATGGTCGTACAGCCTGGATGATGATCCTGGTTCTGGACGTCCAATAAGTGTAACTACTGAACAAATAATTAATTCTATACATGATATGGTTATGAATGACAGACAATTGACTTTAAGTGAAATTGCTAAGGCCATGAACATCTCAAATGAATGGGTGTCTCATATTTTGAAACGGAAATTAGGCTTGAGAAAGCTATGTGCAAGATGGGTGCCGCATTTGTTAAATTCTGTTCAAAAACGACTTCGAGTAAAACTTTCTAACCAACATTTCTTTTTCGAAGGATTAAAATGACCAAAAAAGGTTTTTTGCATCATTTTTTTGGGATGTAAAAAGTATTTGGTTAATTGATTACCTTCAAAACGGTAAAACAATAACAGGTCGGTATTATTCAAACCTTTCGGATCAATTGGATGCAAAAATTCGTGAGAAAACACCTGGTTTATAATATTTTTTCATCAAGACAATGTATCAACTCACAAAGATGTTCTTGCAATAGCTAAATAGAAAAAGTTACACTATGAATTATTGGAGCATCCACCATATTCACGAGATCTGGCCTCCTCTGACTTTCATCTGTTCCCAAACCTCAAAAAAATCCTACGTGGCAAACGTTTTTCATCAAATGAAGAGATTATCGCAGCCGTAGATGAGTATTTTGCAGGACTTCCAGAAAATTACTTCACAGAAGGAATAAATGAATTGGAGAACCGCTGGAAAAAATGTATTGAGCTTAAGGGAGAATATACGAAAAAATAAAGTATTTTTTTCAATTTATTCATATTATCAATTTATTTTTGTATCATATTTAACAATGTAAAAAGAATGTTTTATCATTATGTAAGGTAAAATTCATTCAGATTTATTAATAAATCACTTGTTTCTTCTTCAATATGGATTAAGTCATTTCCTGATGGTGCCACACGTTAACATCTTAAAAAAAGGATTAGGTGCTAAT
Source organism: Cosmopolites sordidus (assembly GCA_031761425.1). Taxonomy (NCBI): domain Eukaryota; kingdom Metazoa; phylum Arthropoda; class Insecta; order Coleoptera; family Curculionidae; genus Cosmopolites; species Cosmopolites sordidus. The sequence continues at coordinate 1,033,873 of JARFXV010000041.1, read as the reverse complement.
TGATAAATCTCTTCGGGTTTAGTGTATCAAAGTGAACCAAATTAAGGTACAAACTTTAAACGTTAAAAGTTCGTAAAATTTTTTATAACATTTTTATATCCTTAAAATTTTGTTCGTTAGGCAAATTTATAACAAAAAAGAATCATTGAGAACTTTGTCTCCGTTTGGTTTTTTGTTTTTACCCAGTGATTCTTTCTTTAAATAAGAACAGGTATTTTTGATATTTTTTGAGTTTTAGATAGTGGCGAAAAACCCAAATAAAGGGAAAAAAATATTTGAACACACCACAATCATTCAGACATTATTTAGATTTCTTGCCGTACAATATCGACAAGAAATTATCCGGCGTGGTGCATGACTATTTTGTTGCAGCTGTAGGTAAGACTTTTTCGTGGTTGAATGTAATTGACAGTCACGTACGATGTGGATAAGTGTTTATCGTCCTTATTAAATGCTTCATCCTAGAAAGCACCACTACACGTGTGCTTAGAATGGTTCCGAGCTACAGCATTAATGAAATTTGATTTCGCAACGAGTCAAAAGATTAATTTAAGTGATCATGAAAACGTCAAAAGATGAATAGGAGAACTTGCCACAAGCAGACATAAATCACTCAATTCAGCCCATACCTTAAAGAGTTACAGAGGGTTACAATAACTGTGGTCGGCCTACTCATATTTTTTTTGTATCAAATGCAAGAAAAATGTCTTGATTTTTTATCATTACATATCATGGAGTATAAACTGCAAAATTAATCTAATTAAATATAATTTTCACACTGCCATTTTTTTATACTCCAGTAACTTTACTTTCATTTGATTCGCTCTTATTTAATTGAAAAATAAGATAATCTTATGTTTCGCGTAGTTGAAAAATTAACAATAAATAAAGACTATTATCACCTCATGTAATGAAAAATGTGACACTGAATTTCGATGACCAAAGCAAATATAGTCTCGATTTTACTTACCTGTCCATTGTAATATCGATGGGTATTGGTTAAATCAATAATTGTTTTCAGCTTGGGTTCTTGTTCAAGAAGCATCTCTGGCGTAAACCTAAAATAAAAATATTGGAAATTACATAGAATTCATGATGCAATACTTAACTACGACTTCACAACAACTACCGTTTGGATTCTTGTAAATTGTTAGTATTTCGAGTTTCGGGCTAAATATTAAGCTAATATGGTGGACAACCGTCAAATTTATCTATTTTGCAGAATAATTCGAAATACCATATGTAAATAAGTACAAAAATAAGATACCTCTACAGTTTCTTTCATCGTCTTTTGCACAAATTTAATCTACGTTTTGATTCATAAACATGGAAAGCAAAAAATCTGTTTTGCTTCAACAGACATCGGCGTACCTTTCTTCGGTTAGCTTCAGTTCATAACACATTTCCATTCAAATCTAAAGTTAGCAGAATACTGCAAGAGGATAAATAATAATCTCCTAATACGAGGGTCTTTCGAAATGTTCAACCTGATACAGAGTCGACCAAGAGACTTTTACATTTGTTAAATATGATGCCAAGTACTCTTAGAGTACCTGGCAAAATCAACTGCGAAGTTAAGGCGATGAATCTATACCAGAATAAATTTGTACAAAGTTCTACAAGGATTTTAGTGCTAGTAAAGAAGCAGTTAAAATGAACCTCGAACTGAGGATGACAATCAAGGATCTTGAACTGAATAATTTGCGATTAAATATTAGGGACATTGTAGATATTGAAGTATTGAATCAGTCAATACTTCAATCAATATTCAATTAGATTAAGGAACAATTTCCATAAATTGAAAGAACAATTAGAGTTGTCTCGGGTATCTTCTGGTCTCCAGACACCGCAATATCAAATAAATACCGTTCCACAAGTACCATATTCCATAGGAATGGCACCATGTAAATTGTTCTATTCTACTAATACAAGTAACAACTTCTTGGACGCCGTTTTGGGTCTATAGAAGTCATTCAAGAGAGTTCGCTAGCCTATTTGAAGAAAATACCAGTCGAGAACCGGAAAAATCGTTGGAATAAATGTATTGCCATGGTATGGGATTACTTTGAAGACGACCAAGCAGATTTGGATGAATAAATAATGCTTTCTGTTTTATTTAAAAAGTTACCTGACTTTTTGATCATAGTAATATTTCTTGAATATTTTTAAACAGCTTGTATTTATAAAATTTGGGAAAAAAACTATGAAAAATCTTGTTTTTGTTTCCTAGTCATATAACTTTCCGCTACTCCTGTATACAGAGCCATACGCGTTAATTAACGACCACTTTCAAGTTGCCGCCACCGAAAATTCCGTTTGCAATTAAATTTTGAAAAATCCACCATAAATCGTCGACTGGTTCGGTCGGTCTGTGCGCTGGCACATCGCAGATGGCCTCTGGACAATAATACAATGGCAGAAAACAATTGCCGCCACGCGTGGGCCAATACGGTAATCGATTCATCAGTTTATCGCCAAGCCTGCCAACTGCTTCTGTCATGGCCGTGGCAATTTTCGTACCTCCACTGCGCCCGAGATGTTTACATGGTGTTCGAACCAAGTGAGTGTTTGTTGAACATCTATCTAAATTTATTTACAACACTTTTAAGATTTTGCGAATAAGTTTTAAAAAATTTACTTCATTTGCTTTTTATTACCATCACTTTAGTCTTGGTCCTCAACTTAATTCTATTCCCAGACTCCAGAACTTATTCGAATTAGATTGTTTTCTCGTTATATAGTTATTTTAAAGCATCATCTATGAAATTCAAATGAATTTCAACTATGAAAATGACTATGAAATTAACCAGGTATGATATACGAGCTAACTGTAAATATAACCTTTGAGGCACTGTCTTCTGTTCACCTTTTTTAAGACTCAATTTCGTAATATTCTATAAGTATTATCTTCCTTAATTTAGTCTGCACTGATGGCTCAAAGTCCTCGTCAGGTGACGGCGAAGAACACGTTCCCCTTCTAACTCTCAACAGAGCTTTTTGCAATACATGAAGCTCTCAAAAGGATCTCCTCTGAACAAGACTCCTCCTGATTTTCACTGATTCTCTCAACTCTCTTAAATTAATCAATAACCCAACTTTGATTCATCCCTTAATCTTCTCAATATGGAATATTCTCTTCACCCTAGAATCCCCATCCTACAAAATCGAGGCATCGAGGATTATAAAAGAGCGTACCATCTCGCAAAAGATGCCATAGCCTCTGGACCTCCCATCTCATTAATCCCATGTTTCAGAGATTATTATCCTATAAACCAACATCATCCAGTTCGAGTAGGACCTCATAGATGAAAATAATAAAATATGGCAGATTAAAAACACTTCTTTTTGAGAGCGATTTTCCTCCTCTCCAGATAATCTCAAATTAAACTTAACAGGCTTATGATTGGTCAATGCCTCTTGTCTCATTAATATCTCCCCTTCCCTCTCTTTACGAATCCTCCTTTACAGTCTGATCATCCGTTGAAGAGTTATTCGCCCCCAATGCGGTGGGAAATCTTCTTGCATTTCTAAGAGAATCTGGATTCTTCCATAAAATTTAATATCCTTGAAGTGGCTCATGATCCTTGTAACATACTAATATTCTAGTAATGTATGTAGTTATTCATCCCGTATACAAATATATGTTATCTACAATCTCCTTATCGAGACATGATCAGTGTGTTATATCTAAATATGCCTAGGAGCATCTTCCCTATAAATGTCCCTGTAAATTTGTTTTAAAACAGCCAAAAGAAAAGTGGAGAATAAAGATTTGGAAGTACTGCTGGAAGAAAATCCTTTTCATACGGTGCTAGAGTTGGGACAGGAATTCGGAGTAACACAGCAAGTAATTTCTAAACGTCTACACAAGCCAGAAAAAAAGTTAAAGGAGGCTCGTTCGAGTCTCACTCACAACCGAGAATAAGAATAGTGGCTTTGATGTTATTTCTCTCCAAATGCAAGAAAAAGAACTTCCCATAAGATTGTGACCTGTGACGATAAGTGGATCCTCTACGGTAATCCAAAGAGGCCAAATCGGGGATTAATTTTGGTGAGCCATCAATCAGTACCACAAAACCAATATCCACGCCACAAAGGTATTGCTGTGTATATGGTAGCATGAGCTGGATGTCGTACATTATAAGTTGCTCCAATCTAGTCAAACGATCTGGAGGAAAAAAGGCCTTATACTAGCAAAGGAAGAAGGAAAGTCACTTTGTCTTCGTTCTTTGCACAACGCACATCCACATTCAACAAAATGGGCTTTGAAAACGATGTGAACTGCGTTGGACTCACAAATAGAAAGTGAGCGTATAGAAAGTGAGGGTTATTACCTCCAAAATTAAGTTTGTATTACTTCTTTCATAAATAAAAATCAACAGCAGTAAAAATAGACCGCCAATTTAGTTGACGACTTTATATTTCGATAAATTAATTCAAACAACACCAAAAATTAGTTCAAAAGTTAATTAAAGTTAAAAAAAGTTAATATAAAATAATAAAAATAACTAAAAAATTAGTTAAAGTAGAACGAAAATCATTTTTTCTAGAGAGGAATAGATAAATATGATCTACGTTTTGGGCACAACTGATCCAAACTCTTCTTTAGCAAATACAATGTATGCGCAAAGATTCCCTAATACCGAACGTCATCCTAATGTTTTAGCGTTTATACGACTGAAAGAGCGATTTGAAAGAACTGGATGTGTCGATTAAGAAAAAAACTTGGAAAGGCAGAAAAGAGCCATGAGTGAGGAAAACGAAAATTTAGTTCTTCAAACTGTAATTAAAAATCACATATTGCACAAAATGGTAGTAGACATTGGACATTTAATTTATTGATTGTAGTGCAGTGACTTCTTTATAAATTTTTGAACTTAAACTGTCTTACTAAAAATTAAATATTTATGAAGTTTTGTTTACAATAACATGTTTTGTTACTCTATAATAATTGCTTTCTAATCAAATATTAAAACATGTGATGACCTAAATTCTTAATATGTCATGACTTATCATGAATTTGTTCATTAGTTTAATAATAACATAAAGTCTAAGGTGAATTATATTAAATATTAAAAACAAAAATGTAAAAATCTCGGAGATTATGACAGATAAGTATAGGACATGTTTAAGAAGAATTGAAGTATTTTGTCTTCGGAATATTATAAAATGAAAAAATATTAGACATTCTGTTTTAAAAAACTGAGATATGATGTTTTGAATTTTTTTCATTTATTATCCTGGACGCCTGTACAACGCAGACAAATTTTGTTTGCATTAAAAGTTAACTCATAGTTTCACTAATATCCCTACCAAAAATGATAATCCTATATCAAAAAATAAATTATATGCGACACTGTAAAATAGAGTCTGCAACTCCGATATTTTTTATAAAATAGCGGATATCAGGAAAACCAGTGGGTTTAGGTAGGTAAATGTTTCACGAAATAAGTTTAGAATCAACAACAGAATGCAAAAATGGATGAACATATAGGATGTTCGATAAGAAAAAAACAAAACTATACCCCGCCACGGTTTTGTAAGATATCCCGTATAAATAAAATTAATTTTAAATTATGCAGCCTATTTAATTATACAACTTTTACACTTAAACTTTTTCTCTAACTCCAGCCATTATATCAACCGACATCTCACTATTGGGACACCCTGTACATAAAAATCACCTCGAATTGAATCAAATGGCTTTAAGTACAATGCATAACTATTATTATCTTCCACTAAGAATATTTCCAAATACTGTAATCTCTTTATCAACGCTCGATCTAGATGTTTATTTACTCATTAAGTCTGTGTAAAAGAACGGACGATAAAAATACATCGGCCTTAGGTACACCGTACAAAAAATGTCGACTGGAATTCAGACGCATCACATTTATTTTAAGACTATTTTGTAATTATTAAATAAATAATTAATTATTTATTTACTTTATCGGTTAGTATTTCGACTTGTTGGCACCTTTAGTTCAGGATGTTTTCTTTTTATTAAGAATGCTCACAACAATCATAAAAATGGCAGTGACTATATTTTAATATCATTATGAATTTCAAACAACGTAGCAATCTAATGGGCCTTTTAACAAGGAATTTTCTTTCCCATCTAATCTAGTACTAAAACTCAAAGAGATTTACCATAAAAATAGCACCAAATTAGATGGCGGGGTGTGGGAGACTTGAACCGCTTTTTATTTAAAACAACATAATTTCTTATAAATAGGGTTTAGAGATTTGATAATGATTTTAAGCGATAGCTTACTTATGCAGGCATAATTTTAGTATCATACACACCAATGGGTCCACACCAATAAAATTTTACTTGTATGTTGAATTTATTGGAACAATTTGTTTGAATAATCTGATGGAAAGCAGATGGTTCGTGTATGGACTGTGCAGCGACAATATTTATGTGTGACTTTGATTTCGAGAGCGTCTACAGTGCCGCGTAAGCACACCACATACAACGCACACAACCCGCACAACACAAAATTTTATTGGTGTGGACCCAGCTTTAGACCTATAAGTATACTGCATGTACTTTCTAAGGTCTTGGAAAAGATAATGAATTATCAAATTAAGGAGTACTTAGACCAATACAACTTACTACCAAATAATCAATCTGGATTTCGTAAAGGATTCAGTTGTACAACTTCACAATTAAATATAACAGACGACATTTTTAGAGCTTTTGATGTAGGTGAAATTTCAATTATGATATTATGGGATTATACCAAAGCTTTCGATAAAATCAATTATGGTATTTTAATTTATATATTTCATGCTTTTCTGAGCATTCAATTAAATTATTACATATTTACTTAATTAGAATAGAATCGAAAGCAATATGTTGTTACTGATAAAGGGAAATCACGTAGCAGAGAGATTATTAATGATATATCACAAGGATCTCTACTGGGGCAGCTTCTATTTAGTATGTACACAGGATATCTGATTGGGTCAATAACTGTTCTATACAACTGTACGCTGGTGATAACTATTCTATACAACTTTACGCTGGTGAACATTTGTACTATTTTACCCCAATGATATTGATAAGGCTATGAAGTCAGTTAATGATGATTTGGAAGGACTGTGTGAATTTTTACATAACCATCAACTTAATATTAATATAGCCAAGTCATGTTGTTCGCTCTTTTCCACAATTACAGATCCAGTTTTAAATAATTTTGTATTACCGATAGACAATAATATTCTAAAAAGAGTTGACACAGGTAAAAATTGGGGCTTAATGTTTGTCAAAGATTTGAGGTTTCAGCCACAGATCATTCAGTATGTTAAGTAGGCATATACTAATTTAAATATGCTATATCCACATCGACACTTTTTGTCTATTACATTAAAAATCAAGTTGACCGACCCTCTGGTCCTTTCAAGTTTTAACTACGCTGATGCAGTATATGCTCCGTGTCTGGATCAAGGAAATGTTGCTCGTATACAGAGACTGCAGAATTATTGTCTTAGATATATATATATATATATATATATATATATATATATATATATATATATATATATATATATATATATGGAATTTTTTGAATTCTTTGGACTCCGCCCAACGAGACAACTGTAGTCAGGAGTTATACACCCCCGACTGTTGGGTTCCACAATCTCATGTGGGACGCACAACATCCTGCGTCTCCGCCATAATGAGCAATGGTTAGTTGCTTGACCGGGAGGAAGCCCCACCCATCCCTGACATTGGAGGGCACATGTTTCGTCTGTTGGTGGTTAGACTTATCAGGGTACCAACATATGCTCTCTCTTGCCAAGAATAGGGAGTCCCTCTCCACAATCAAACAACCCATATTTTCGCCGACTTCTCGTCGGAAGACTTATAAATGAAGTTTTTTCACTTCTTTGGGCTGCATATATATGATCGAAAAATTGTGAACTGGGCCCCTGGAGAAAAGTATTAAAAAGCTAAGGAAGTTCACCCGTGCTTTGCCATTCCTTCATCCGCCATCCAAAGCGCCAGCAAGCTTCTCCCAAGACTGGTTTCTGGCCTTAAGCCATCATCAGTTGGGTTCAAGCTGAACACCTGAAGAGCGGATGAAGGAATGACTAAAGCCATGACCATATCAATTGGCCATGTCGAATGGAGGCTGCAATCACATGCAGCCACGTCGTCCTGCGGTAAAAAGTCCCAGCAGTCAGACTGTGCGAAACCGTTCGTGACCCGTCTAACCTCGGGTAAGTACCAGGTATGATCGAAAAATTGTAGGAATGGCAAAGCACGGGTGGACTTCCTTAGCTTTTTAATAGTTTTCTCCATGGGGTCCCAAAGACGTTTACGTATAATATTTATAAACTTATAACAATGTTTCGCGCAAACTAAGAAAGTATCAATATAAAGGCTAGAAATGGAGAAATGGACTGTTTGATTTATTTTTTCTATTTGTGAGCGGATGGTGTTTTTTTTATTTTCTCTCTGTCTGTGTTTTACAACAAATTGTAAAAATTATAAGCAAATTGTATATACTCGGTTATTTCTAATATGTTTGAATTAAAAAAAACTGCAACTGGCTAGATCTTTATTAGGTGCTTTCAGTTCCATTTTGCGTATCAGTTCCCCTTTCAGTTCCATTTTATTATAATTCTTATAATTGTTGATATTGTATATTTTAGTTATTGTATTTTAATCATTGATACAGCAAATAAACTTATTATTAACTTAAACTTAAACTTAAACTTATTATTCTTATTATATAGAGATTTTAATAAAAAATGGGGTATGAGTCAAATTTCCCACCATCAGAGACACTTGAACCGGGGGCTGGAGAGAGTTGACCATCATTTTTCGGGGAAAATAAAAAACATTTTATGCTTAAATCACAAATTTATTAACTTAAATATCACAAGATGAAGTTACTACTAGTACTTAATGTAAAGAAAAAAGCAAAAAGTTAACAATATTTCTAAACATTCCAATGTTAACTAAATTTTCAAACATTTGTATTAAGTTAACAAAATTATACATTTTAACAATCAGACCTATTGGTCTTTCTTACTATTTATATTTAAACTAATAACTTATTCTAATAAATTGGCATCATCGATCAGTGTCAATAATTAATAACTTTAAGTCAACAAGGTAGCCTATAAAACTAATTCTATTCACATTCGTGACAAATGGAATCATCGATATCTTTTATAAGCCCTACACATATCTCGTGGACATATCTATGGCATAAACGACATAGACGCATAGTCATAATTTCTTCTGATTGGAAAACGAAGCAGTACCAACGATCGTTCATGACAGGATTTTCTTCAAAATCATTATCAGTGGAACTATCAGTGTACGAAATATCTTCGTCTTCACACTCCGTTTCACTGTCCGTTATTATTTTTACCTGTTTTTTTTTTCTTTTTCCAGTTTTTTTTTGAACGTTGATACTTGTTTTTCTCGTGTTTTTGTTTTGGATCTTGTTTGGCTTTCATTTTTTTCTTTCCTTTAGTTTTTCCTTGAGTCTTCTTAGTTTTTTCATTAGTATAATTTTCATTTTCTGATTCAGTGTCACTTTTCTCAGAACCTCATTTTTAATATTATTCATCTTTTGTTTTCTTATCACATCATTCTTCATGACATTTGATTAACATTGATTATTTAAACTTCCTTTTTGATATTTTATCATCATCACATGTGTCATTATTAGGGTTGGACTTTCTTTTCATTGAAGTTTCTGTGAGACATGCACTGCTGCCATTTTCCTTCTCAGGTGTCATTGTTAATATTTTGGACTTGCCGGGCTGGCGGCCTCGTCTTTCTTGGAGGCGCTCTCGGAAATGGCATTTTAGCATTTGAAGAAGACTGGATTGGTGAAGAAGTGCACCGGTAAAGCATATTTTGCTGTGTAGGTCCCGTAAGAGCAGAAGAAGAGCATTGTAAAACAATATCTTGTTTATTCTGAATCGGCGGGCCAGAATTCCATGACTCCAAAGATATATTTTTTTTGTGGTGGGACAGAGGATGTTCGTTTGCCTGTACAGGGCTCTCATATGGGTATTATGACCACGTGATATATGTTGGAGTTTTGTAATCGAACTAGCACGAATGAATTTGGCGTTTTAAACAATTCCTTTTGATTTCGTAGCGTTTGAGTTTCCATGACCAGTATCTGGATTGTTCTGCGGAGACTTGGTATGCAATTCCAAAATACTAGGAAATTCCAGTCCAGGAGTTGATAACTCATTAACTACTATAGCCAGGTTTTCGTTGGATAAATATGCTAAAATGGCATTACTCAGTTCTTCGGAACGTTTTTGATGCTTTTGCGAAACAGAAACGTGATCATAACCGGGAATATTCTGATTATTTTCAGACTCCTGCAGATAAAGAGTCGCGATTGCAGCGTTCTATTCAAGTTGAGACGATTCCTCGAGTTCAGTGGAGAACATAAGCTGACTGTCTAAACTCATTGGTGCGTTCTACCAAGGATGCTTGTTCTTGAGGCAAATCTCTATCCGTGACAGCCATAGGATGTTAACAACGACCAATTGAGGGCCTTAGTTGAAGCCAATCTGGATGGAAATTTTGGCTCTCATAATTCGATAGGTCAAGAATTATGACAGATCAATAAGAGAGATAAGAGTTTATAAACATGGAGCACTAAATGATACAGCAACGCGTCCTTTATACAGCAACGCGTCTTTAATATAGCAACGCGTACCCATATTTTATTTAAAATTCACATATTGCGCTCTTATTGCAAAGTGCATTTCAAGATGTATCGTTGACCGATTGACTACAATAAACTTTTAACAACTCCTGCGGTAACAAAACCCGACAAAGTTGCAAGAAACGGAAACAGGGCCGGGCCTAATAAAATAACAGGAAAAAATAATAAAAATTATTTTATACCTGGTTTAGTTGTTTCGAAAAATTTTAGTTCAGTTCGCATTATTTAAAAGTATAGCGTTCTTGGCATGATAATGATCATTGTGCCTCCGGTAGTGCTAATTTTAAAAGAAAATATTTATCGCCCGATAATAAACAAATTATTAAAAATGTGTATGAGTCTTTATTGAATAGGGAGCTTAATGTAAATGCAGCCGCAGCAGAAACATCTTCATTAACGAAAACTCCGTTGTCTACAGTTAAAGAGATTGTGACGAAGCCAGTTAAAGCCAAAAAAGTCTGTAATGATTCTAGTAAAAGCCAACGTGTTGACAAAAGCGACAAAGACTTTATTCGAAGCAAAATGTATGCTATGTATGAAGAGCAAACTGTGCCTACATTGCATTCATTGCAACAGCGACTAAGGAAAGGTAAAACCAACATTCTTTGCGGCAAAACTAGCGCCCGGAGAATATTATCTCAAATGGATTTTGCATATCGGACAATTAATAAAAGACAAATATTAATGGAATCACAACGATTGCAACGATGGCTGTTTGACTACTTAAAAGTCTATACAAAATTACAGATTAGAAAATCGTCCCATTATCTACCTTGATGAAACATGGTTCGATAGACATGAGACGCCAGGACAAGGATGGGTAGATATATCAAGAAAATGCCAAACCAAAGCTCTAGCGAACAAGGGGAAAAGAATTAGAATTTTACATACTGGTTCCGAGGATGGATGGGTACCAAATTGTTTACGGTTGTCCTCTAAAAATATTAAACATACATCTTTGGACTACCATGACGACACCACAGCAGAAGTTTTTGAAGATAGGTTTATAAATAACCTTTTAAGCAATGTGCCTAATTAAAGCGTAATTGTAATGGACAATGCTAGTTAGCATAACCGGTAAAAAATTAACTTCCTAATGCAACTAATGCTAAATGATTAACCATGTTATTAAAATATATAGAACCACTTATTATTAATGTAGATCAAAGTGACGAAACCGAATTATATGTATAATTAAATTTGTTGTAATTTTTATTGAACTAATACATTGAAAATACACAAACCAATAAACAACATTTTAGTCATACATAATAATAATAATTTTACCATAATTTATGAATATTTTATTTTTCCCAAAATTATTCAGAAGCTAAACCGCTCCGGCTCTGGCACCTTCAAGAAACTAGGAATATTTTTATTGAGATTTATTGAGACAATTAATATTTTGTCGAAGTGCAATGAAATATCTTGAAACAGACTATAACACCCTTTATTTTCAGTGCTTTTACTTTAATTACTGTTTACTTACTGTTTAATATGAATAAAATTGCTGGATTTTGAATATGTTTAACCAGTCGTGGATACTTTAGAATCGAATGAACACATTGCTTGAAAACAGGACATTCCAAAGACTAAAACTCGATATAGCCCAATATTTTTCCAAAAAGTTAAATATCGAACCATTAGCTCTTCTGGTTACGTTACAAGACTGCAAGTTTTAAGTGAGAAAGATTTTTGTGCGAACTCTTCAGTTGGCGCATCCTTAATTACCCACGCGCATGATGATTTATAAGAAGAACTGCCGATACGATTAAATCGATCATATCATGTAATACTTAGTCGTCGATTGTTCCGATAAATCTACAGATAACGAGTCCGGTTTGGTAATTTTTGAAAAATAAAGCGCTTTAAATCAATAATTATAAACTTGAAGGCGATTAAAAATAATTATCGCCATATTAATATTCATACGTCGGTTAAAAGTACCTGGAAAAGGTAAATGGTACAAAATTTATTGCTTGTTATTATAGGCCTTCAATTAAATTAATTTTAAAAACTGATGATACAACTAGAAGTCAAAAAAATTTCTAATCTGGTGTTGCTTTCAGTTTTGTTTGGTGGATTTTTTCTGTATTGTATTTTTAGTAATTAAAATCACTCAATTTATTTTTATTATACATTTTATTATTCGAAATGTTACCAATTAAAAATGCTGTAGTTTTAATGTATTTGATATTTTGACAATGTTGAAAATACATTAAATTTCATGAAAAACATCTTACTGTTCAATATGGCCACCTTTGGCGCGGATGATGGCATCAAGTCTTTCTATGAATACATCGCACGCTGCACGAATCTAAGTCTGTGCAATTCGTTGCCATTTCCGACGAAGCGCTGACTTAAATGTGTTCAAACACTCATATTTTTTCTTGACATTTAGCCTCCAAAATGGACCATATGGAGAAGTCTATTAGATTCAAGTCTGGGGAGTATGGATGCCGTTGTTGCGAAGAAATGATCTATGGAAGGTAATTTTGTAAACATTGTTGAGTTAAATTAGCTTTATGGGATGTTGCGAGTCCTGCAGAAATGTTCAACGGTTGGAACCAAATTGCTTGTGTGTCCAAGGGTCAACTCATCGTTTAACAACTTTTATAAAACAGTAAACATCAAATTTTCGAGTTCGCTACTTGTATGCATTCTTTTTAACGCCTTTGAGTCGTTAAACGTCTTGTTGCCTATTGTGTCAGTGTTAAATCTTGCACTTTTTGTATCTTGTAAGGCTTCAACTTAAGTTCATATTTCAGTATGCGGCGTACGCTTGAGTCGGACACGTTCAGCTGTTTAGCCAATTTTGTTGCACTCTGACCTGGATTTCTTTCAATTCGTGCCTTTTATGTACCATTTCTAGTGATGTTGTGCACTGGTTGTGCGTTGTCAAAATAGATCCACTTTTCATCACCTGTCACAATTCGGTACAAAAAACTTTTCCTTATCTGTCCGGCAAGCAAAGTTTCACAAATGGGTTTTCGCCTTTCAATGTCTCTTTCCTTCAATTCATATGGAACCCATTTTATTCCTTCTGAATATTTCCCAATGGGTGTAAACTTTCGAAAATGGTGGATCGGGCAACATTCAATGCTTCTAGCAATTGTTTCAACGTATGAGTTGAGTATTTATTAAATAATGCTTGAAAATCTGCATCTTCAAAATTTTTCGGCTGTCTAGGATGCTCGTTGCCTATTATGTCATTATGTCACAATCACCACTTTGAAAGCATTTAAACCATCGTTCGTAAGTTTTTTGGGTTAGAGTACATTCACCATAAGCTTTAGTAACCAATATTTGATAAATTTTAGCAATAATTTTCTTCAAATGAAAAAAGGTTATTAAACTTACCCCCCAAAACGTCTTTTCTGGTCATAATTCGACATATCCAAAGCTATGAAAAACTATGTTTTTTTTGCATAGTGACAATTAATAACGAACTAGCTTTTGATGGCGTATGTTTACCCTCCAAAATCCCATAGCCGTCATCAGTCTATACCATCAAATATATTAGTAACGCCATCTCCAGCAAACTCGACATTATTAACCGAAACACCTTTATTATTGAACTATTTTTATCTAATTTGCAGGGTGATTAGATCTAAACAATACAAAAACTAACATGATTCTTACCATTCGGGTTTAGGAAGTTTCTTCTGACATAAACGCTGAAACAAATAAAAGAAAAGATAAAAAATATTTTTTATGGAAACTTTTATATTTACACCTACTCTAATAATGAAAATGTTCATCAACATCGTTCTGACGAAGCTATAGTGCAAGCGAAAGGCATTATATATAAATATAATAATATGGCAATTAGACAAGAAAAGGTTTTCATTCAAAATTTGTGTATAATATATATGAAGTACAGAGCCTTTGTACATTTGCGTACATTTATTTTATATTGAATTATTTAAAAGTCATTGGTCTCCAAAAATATTACTAAAATTTCCCCAAGATTTGCCATCGAGATTTGTCTGAGGATTTTTCTGATGACTTTTTTGAGGTAACATTGATGAAAATAGGTGTATATGAGGTATTTTGTAGTCCTAAATCCAAAAATGATAATCTAATTACTGTAATACATGCAGTTTTTTTGTTACAGGAGGTCGGTGGTAGGGAAAAAAAGGGACGACATATTTTTATAATCTAATATTAATTTAATATAAACATATAAAACGTGTTAAATCTATGTAAAGACATTACTGAGGATTATGTGCATAAATTTGTTGTGAAATATTTCTTTTAGTTACTTGAAACCAATATCTTCTTTGTCAATGGCTTTGACAAAGATGTTTATTAGTCCAAGCTTAATATGGAGAGGCGGAAGAAGCACCTTTTTGGGTTAACAAGGAGGACATATTTTATATTTGAAGTACCAGGCTCAAAAGAAGTTCTATGAGGCCAATTTTTCTTACTTTGCCCTACTGTCCCATAGACACAAAAACCAGCAATACTTTGTAAAAACCCCCTTGAAGTCCTAGCAATATACCTATCAAACAAATAATTTCAATGACCGCATAATATAAAGGAGAAGCAGGTGCTTGAAAATTGGACATGCTAGCCCATTCTCATCAATGTTACAAAAAATATGTCGACCTGTGTTATTTAAAAGAAATAATTTTCGTTGCTTTTATTTCATTAACAATATTTTTCATAACAAATCTATGACAAGAGCTTATCTTCTTATTTTTTTCCTTCTATGGCATTAGCTCGGATAAAGTTATTTTAACATTTTTTTTTACTTTAGGTTCAAAATAATATAGGACTGGTTAAATGTTATGTTTATTTTCGTGATTAATGCTAAACTGTTTATATAATTCAAAGAAAAAGATTATTTATAGAAACTGAAAAAATTACAATAAACGTGTCGTAATTTAAGAAAATTAGCGATTATTACCAACTTGTCGTGTTAGTTATCCATCCAAGTTACGTGGGATTCGAGATTATATGAAGGCTGTGAGAAGTCAACACAATCCAGAAGCAAATGTAGAAATGCTACCAGGTATGTAAATATGAAACCGGAATTTTTGTACAGAATACACGTTTATTGTATGAAAATGATAAAAAAATATTGTATTTGAAGTATTGTCCATTGTTAGCTATACATTTTTCCCACCTGTCTCACAATTTGTGAATGCCACGCCAAAAAAACTGTTACTCTTTTGAGGCAAACTAGCCATCAAGCCATTTTCGTACATTATCGTAAAAAGTGTAGCGGTGCTCAGGAAGTGCGTGTACCATCGATATCAATAAGTAGTAATTGGACGGAGCCAAGTCTGGTTAGTAAGCCGCATGTAAAAGTATTTCCCAAGTAAACGCCTCAATCGTTTCCTTGACCAGTTTTGTTGTGTATGATGTATTGTCATGAAGCAAAATCACTTTGTGGTGCCTTTTTTAATATTCTGGTCATTTTACACGCAAAGCTTGATTCAAATCGATCATTTATTGTCGGTACCGTTTAGTATTAACAGTTTAGTCAGGTTTTAGCAACTCATAATAGATCACACCCTTCTGATCCCACCAAACACAGAGCATACACAGTCCATAGCGATTTGGCCTTGCAGTCGATGTCGATGGTTCGCCTGGAGATACCCGTGATCTTTTACGCTTAGTCACAACTCGATAAAGAAAATACTTTCTTTTGTACCTGACGAGCAGCATTTCGCAAGTGGTTTTTCGGTTTTCCTACTGTTTTTCATTCAGTTCATGTGGAACTCATTTTCCAATCTTCTAGATCTTTTCCGTGGCTTTCAAACATATGAAGATGGCTTCTCGTATGCCATTTAATTGATCCGCGAGTTGTTGTTGCGTTTGAGCGTCATCCTCATCTAACAGGGCTTGCAATTCGCTGCCTTCAAACTTTTTCGATGGTCTTCCATGTTTTTCGTTTCTCAAGTCAAAATCGCCACTTTTGAATGTTTTTAACCACTCAAGGCGCTGTGACTTACCAAGAGCATGCTCACCATAAGCTTCGACAAGCATTCGATGCTATTCTACAGCAGTTTTCTCCTAATGGTAACTTCTAAAAATTCGACATGTGCAACGCTATTACAAACTATGTTGTTGTATGAAACTTGAATTGTCGTGAGTTGAAAATCTTTGTCAGATATCAACAAGAAAATGACGCGATCTGACGGTAACTACATTGACGGCTAGGGCCATCTATGGGCAAATTCCGGTTTCATATTTACAGACCTGGTATATGTCAAACAAATAATTTTCCTTAAGGTACCAGCAATGTCAGTTTCCTAATCTTCAAAGCTTAAACATTAAAATTAAATCATGTTTGAACTCTTTTTCTAATTCCTAGATTACTTTCTTTCACCTTCTGTTATTTATTATAATTAATTATATGAAATATACGCATGCTAATATATGTCGTAGAAATTTCAACATAAATTTTAATATTTTATAAATATGAATTAATTTAATTAATAACCATTTTTCTAAATGTTTATGGTCAGAATTCAAATAAAAAGCCACACCTTTGAATCGGCTCCACAGAACGAGACTGTTTTAGCATAAATAATACATTACAAGTCCGTAAATAATATTTTGGCGCCATCTTTAAGAATTGCATATCTCTCATCTACTCAAAAAAGGAAGACCTATTACGCCAGCTCATTAGTTATCACGTCAAAAACTACCAAAAATCAAATTAATATACTGGACTTTTTTAACATAAAATCTATTAAAGATAATTATTAAATGTTTACTGTCTTATAACACTGTTAAACACTGTTTTTGTCACATGAATTTTGTAATAATATTTGATTGTATTTATCTACTCTTATTACAAAACCTATGTTAATTTTTTCCAGTTACCCTCAGTTTTTTTCTTGTGACAGCTCCATAATCTTCAATTTCACCTCATATGCGTGTTTATGTTTGAAGAACGTCATTTTAAATTACTCAGATTGTTTTTGTTATGTGTGTTGAAAATTAACTTACCTCTCAGCGTCCAAATTTCACATCATTAGTATATACCCAAACATTATTGGGTTACTTTGTACAAGTACAACTAAACTTGAAGACACTTACCACTAAACACCAAATAACTTTTCTCGAACTGCTCGACGCACGTTTCGCTAACCATGTTAGCATCATCAGGAGATGATTTAATCTAATTCTAAAACTAAACTATGTACTATTTATATGAAAAACCCTACCTAACGAAGCGTGTAAAAATCATGAACCGTGAAGTTATAATTATATAAGTAGTAATTATAATTAATAACAAGATTGTTTCTGAGTACATCTCCTTAACAAGATTATGTATGAAGCCAAATTGTTATCAGCTTAATAACAGGTTTTATGAACAACAAGAAGAAACGGCAATGTGCAGTCCTCTGTCACCGTTCTTAGCCAACTTATTTATGAGCAAATTTGAAACCGAGGCAAAAGTTGAATTCAGTTACTTTCCGAAGGTATGGTTAAGATATGTGGATGATGTTTTTGCCATTTTCGATTCGAAAAATGAAATTAGTGATTTACGAAATTAGTTGTGAAGACTGTGATCGAAGGTATATTGGGCAAACAAAAAGATCCATATTGACATATAAAGAACATATTGCCCAAATTAGATACGGGAGAAATGAAAAATCTTGTGTTGCCCAACATGCAATCGAACACGACTACAGAATACATATTAGTAATTTAAGACTAATTAAAAGTGTTAATAATAATATGGCTTTGGATGCACATGAAAACATTCAAATAGAAAAATGTAAGAAAATCCTGAACCGAGATAAATGGCCCATCCCATTCAGTCAACTTTTTCAATTAATAATGTAAGACTTAGTAAATTTCACGGTTCATGATTTTTACACGCTTCGTTAGGTAGGGTTTTTCATATAAATTGTACATAGTTTTAGAATTAGATTAAATCATCTCCTGATGATGCTAAAATGGTTAGCGGAACGTGCGTTTAGTGATAAATATCTTCAAGTTTAGTGTTTCACACTAAAGGTTTCAATAGAAGAATTGATCAAGTACAACTACTTCAAAAGAACCACATTTATTGAAACAATGTGACCTACATGATTTGCATTTATCTAAAAAACAGGCCGAGCTTTTGTAATCTGGTTTAAACGGTTGGAATCTATTCTCTCCCACTAGAAAAAATTTCTATTTATTTTAGAAAATTACAAAGATTTAATTAATGAACTTTTGAT
The DNA here is from genome assembly GCA_031761425.1 of Cosmopolites sordidus. Taxonomy (NCBI): domain Eukaryota; kingdom Metazoa; phylum Arthropoda; class Insecta; order Coleoptera; family Curculionidae; genus Cosmopolites; species Cosmopolites sordidus. Next base: position 1,014,966 of record JARFXV010000041.1, on the reverse strand, counting down.
CTTATATAAAGCTTTGTAATATATCCTTGAAGATACATATCCTGGACTCACATTTGGGTTTTTTCTCTGAAAGCCTGGCTGCTGTGAATGACGAACATGGCGAGAGATTCCACCAGGATTTGCCTTATAGAGATGCGATATCAAGGGAAATGGAGTCCTGGGATGTTAGCCGATTTCTGTAGGAGATTGAAAAGGGACCTACCGGAAGCTAAGTGCTCGCGAAAGTCATAAAGATTGTGTATAAGTGAATAATTGCATAATTGTATTATCGTACATTTTTTATAAAAATATATATTTGAAATTTACAAACATAACGTGTTCATTTTTTTATTAATATATTCTTATTAAGTGGCCATAGTACTATCTAAATTAAACACACGTTTTCGTGTGACCAAAAAAAATTTGAATTTTGTAGAGGAATTTAATGAAAAATATACTAGTAAACAAAAACTGTGCGATATATCAAACATCGTAGTTTGAATGGTAACAAAACTACTTACTCGCTGGAGCCTATCCTAAGATCTAAACTTATACAAAGGAACACAAAAAATTAATATCTATAAAACACCCATTCAACCAGTAGCCACTTATGGTTGCGAGAAGTGAAGTCTCACAAAGAAAACAGAAAAGATTTATTTGAAAGAAGAATACTCAGAAGAATTTTTGGTGCTGGGAATGGTAACCTCGAGCTCAAGCAATTATACAAAGGTTTGCATACAGTAGGCTATGTAAAGGTTCAGCGACTGTTCTGTGCGGAACATGTGACAAGAAAGCCGAATACTAAGAAAAATACCAGGGAGAAATTGAGGGTAACAAAAAGAAAGGTAGATCAAAGACATGATGGCAGGATAAAGTCAAAAAAGATGCTGAAGAACTACTGCACATCAAAAACTGACCAAAAGCTGCTGGAGATCGATTCGGATGAAGGCGACGATTAAAGGAGGTCAATACTTACTGGAGGGCAGTAGCACCACAAGAACAAGACTAAAAAATGCAACATCCTAATAATGCGAACCGCAACAAATTGATACGTTTGGATCGATCTTCAACAGCACTGCCAGGTAACATTTTTTCTTCGGAACACACCGTTTGTTGTCTTATTTTTGTATTAATTACGAGCAACGTGAAATGCGTTCGGAATTTGTGGATTATTTAGCGAATATATCGCTCGGTTGGACTATTATATGTACCATAAAATGCATAAAGCGCTCTATTTCTAGAATTGACAATTTGCAAGCGTTTCTATGATGTTAAACTTTCCATGATGGTTTACCAGACTAATAAGACGCAGATTTACAGACTTGCACGCAAACTCACAGTTTATTTGACAGCGACGCCTACCGGAAGTTTTAACTTCAACTTAAACCATTTATCAATCATTGTTTACATATAACAAATGTAAAATGTATGTTTCCTATCAGCGTATTCTGCAGAAGCAACATGATTAAAACCATAGAAGTAATGCAATGCTAAATTGACATAATAAGATGAATTAAAAGGATAGTTTTCTCGTACTCAAAACATCGTCTACTGAGATATATTGTCCATTTTGTCGTTCGAAGCGATTTTTGCAGCAAGCGACTTTTTACCAAAGAAAATGAAAAGAAAGCTGAAAAAATGACGGAATATAACTCATTTTGTATGTCCGTTGATGTTAAAGCCCTTAAAATAAAGTACTTTATAATAGCCCGAATTTCAATTATTCGAGGGTTGCTATTTATGTATCCGGAATAATAAATAAAAACAAATATTTCATTGAAAATGGTTTTATTGTTTCTCAAAATATTCTCCGCGATTTTTGCATACGTTTAAACTAATTTCATAGCACTTGTTCCACTCTGATTGAGCTATTTCGAAAACAAGCATTTTGAACGCATTAACCATCGTCTTCTGGCGTCGAAAATCATCGACCACGTAATTTATTCGTCACGGATGGAAACAAAAATAAATCATTGGGGATAGTACGACAAATCAATGACAGTACGGCAGATGACCCACCCGGACCGGTCAAATATTGAGTTGTCCAGTCCGATGTGTCAGAGCTCGAGTAGTCATGGTGAAGAATGATACTGCATCGCTGGTTGTTTCTTCTTATTTCTTCAAAGACTTCTGACAAACAAATGGTTATGTATCATTCAGAATTGACTCTTCTACGATTTTCTCGTGATACTTCTGAAGTACTTCTTGTGTGAACAACTTTTATTGCATTTGGCTCATTTTGACAGATTCGTCACTTGTGTAGATCTAATACACGGCTTTTGATGCAGTATGATAGTACTTCTTTGCATTTCTTTGCGTCAATCGATACGAGCCTTTTTTTTAATGATTATCAAATTATGCAGAATCCGACGGGCACAAATCTTTTTCACGACCAAATTTTCATGTAAAATCTTGTGTATGCTTATCATGACATGACGATCGTGCTTTATCAGTTCACACACAGTATCGGTGTTTTCTGGTACAACAACCGATTTTGAACTACCTTCTTTAAATTCGCAAACTAATTTTAAATGAGCGAACGACTGTCACGACCGAATTCATTAAACTAGTGATATACAGTGGTTTTAGATGGTGCTTCATCGCCAAAAGCCGAAGCAAATTGATCGATGCACTGTTGTTGAGATAATCCACGTCGAAAGTCGTAGTAAATCATTGCATGAAAATTTTCACGAGTTAATTCCATTTTTTGACTAAGATAAAATTTTCAAGTCACTAAACAACACAAATAGCGTCCGAATGACAAAACATTCTGAGTAAAAAATTACGATGTATATGTCAGATGGCACCTGCAACGCCATTGTTTCCAATTTCCGTTACATAAATAGCAACCCTCATATCCATTTATCAGAAAATATCAAAATCGTTTGCTTTAATGGATAGTCACAAATAAACAACTAAACGACCGCATCTGGAGCTTCGCACTACGCCATTTAACGAACCATACTTGATAAACATCATTGTCACTTAGTGATAGTGCGCCATCTATATGTCAGGCAGAAAAAATTTCGGATGACCCTCGTTAAATGGATGTGATTTTCAATGTTGAATCTTCAGAATAATGTGTTATGCAGTTTTAAACCACGGAAAGTGCTTGAGACAAATCGCAATTCAAAGTTATTATATAATAATGAAAAAATAAACATACATTAACCAATAAAAGCGTTTGTTTAAATATCAACGGATTAGAAATATCCGTTAAAGAAAATACATTTCAGTCTTGACATAAATTGTATGTCATCAAATAAAAAATCTCTTTATAAACAATGAAAGTGTTTACATTCCGAGGCATGCTCGCGCATATCTATGTTGCATTAATATTTACACGATTTGTTTTTGTCTTTCGAATTTTTAGTGCCATCTAACGGACAAACCCACTAAACATGAACCAGTAAATTTGGTTAGTGTTACACAACAAATTTACTTAACAAAAGTTAATAAACTATACGTCACTTAACACATGGCATTAGATGCAACATTATCTCAATCTCCTTTGATCTTACTATGTTCCTAATCCTAAGTAACAAATGATGGAAAAGAAATTACTAAACTAAAATTTCAAACATATACAGTGTCTTCAGAATAACGACTTACCACCCCCTTAAAATATTTCATTCTGGATCGATTTTCATAAACTTTCTTTTGTTAGATAGATCTCGGTAAACGTCATTAAGAAAGTGTATCATATGTTTTTTTTTAGTAATATCATGGTTAACTGCATCAACTTTTATGGCTCCCATTTTCGAGAAGTACTATTAAGGTTTTTTTTAAAGAAAAACTAACAATGGATTTTTGACCAGCACCACCTTAAACCAAAAGGTACCGATTGTTATGGTTCTAAATCACCGAGTGTCCTTGATATTATTTTATCATATTCTTGCAATAATAATTAATAATTAATAATGTTTTTAATAATTAGAGACTATAATTAACAAAAAAAACTTTCTTTATTTATAGGTCGATCTAAATTGGCCCTATAACACTTATATACTAGACATTTCTATCATTCCGCCATTTTCTATCAAGCATTTTTCAATATATCGTCGGGTATTGTTCACTACTTTTCTCAATTGTTTGGTAATGCTACGGCAAGCCTGCCTAATACGATCACAAAGATCGTCTCGAGTCTGGAGCCTCGAGATATAAACCTTATTTTTAATTGTTAATTAATTACAGGACTATTTCGCCCAATCCAACAATTTGGAAAATTATTATTTAACATGTTCCTTACGTTAATTGCATGATGAATGGGTGCCCCGTCAAATTATAAGTGTAAATTGTACCGATAATTAAGAGGCAACGCATCAGTTTCATAAGCAAACTCATTTTGTAAAAAATCTAAAAATCTAGCTGCATTCAAATTTCCATAAAAAATCTATGGTCCAATAATAATCTCATTTAAAAAACCCTACCAAACGTTCACCTTAGTAGAATATTATCTCTTACATTGTATCACCCAATGTGGGTTATCTTGAGCCCATAATCTAATATTTTGAGATGATACGATGCCATTTGTCATAAATTTGACTTTGTTTGTGTATAAAATATTTTTTAGAAATGTAGGATCTTGTACATGCCTTGTAACCATAAACAGTATTCCATTCGTCTTTCAGTGTCACCAACTTCGAGTGTTTGAAGAAATTTTTGTTTAAAAGGTTTTCTGTTATTTTTCTTCAAGCATAACCAGATAGTGGTTTTCGAGATATTTAAAATTTTACTAGCGTCCCTAACGTTTGAGTGTGGTTTATTAACAGTTCCGTTTTGATCAAAATATTGGTTTATGCAAGGAACTGTAATATGGTTGATGTTCTGTTCTGGATGTCTTCTATTAAATTATTTTGTTTCTTCGCGAAAAGTTCGCGTGCCATCACCAATTAATCTTATAATTTCTACTTTTTCTTCTAAAGAAAAAATCATTATTGCCGTTTGAAATCACTATAACACAATTCAATCAGTCAAAGTGACATTAGTTAATTAATTTACAATTTTTGATTTCCATGGCATACATAATTCAAATAACAGAAAGTACATGTAATTATTAGAAAAATTATAATATAAATATCACAAATATTTGGGACACCCAGTAATTTACAACCATAAAAATCGATAAAGTTTGATTTAAGGTGGTGCTAGTAAAGAATCCATTGTTAGTTTTTCTCTAAAAAAATCCTAATAGTACTTCTCGAACATGGAAGCCATAAAAGTTGACGCAGTTGGTCATGATATTAGCAAAAAAAACGTGAGACACTTTCTTAATGCCGTTTTCCGAGATCTATCCAACAAAAAAAAGTTCCGGTCCAGAAATATAAATTTTAAGGGGGTGGTAAGTCCTTATCCTGGACACACTGTGTCCTGTTTTTTTTTAATCGCAAATGGTCAAACTGGTGCCCTCCTTGTATCTACAATAGTGAACGCTTAAGAATATATTACTAATATTTTCCCACATATTAGAGACAATGTTATTAATTTCTCACCGAATTGACTGTTTCAGTTCATCAACAGAATTAGAAGCGGTCACATATACTTTAGTTTTTAAGAAACCCCACAGGAAAAAGTCTAAAGGTGTGAGATCAGGCGACCTAGCAAGCCACTAAACTGATCCCCTTCTTCCTATCCAACTTTCTGGCGGCAGTTCATGAAGAGAATCGCGCACATTCCGTCCCCGTCCTGATGGAAGTCGAACATCCTTATTTCTGCTAACGATAGTTCATCAATAAACAAGTCAAGTTCGTTTCTCAATAACTTTAAATAACATTCACCATTTAAATTTTGTTCTATGAGGATAGGTCCGATCACTTTTTTATTGTAGAGTCTTAACTCTTGCATAATTTTGTCTTCTTCTTTCTTCAGCCCAACAAGGATTACTGTCAGACCACTATCTGTAATGTTGTCCATTGACCATGCCATTTAAATAAAAAGTTATTTCGTCGCTATAAAAAATGTGCTTCTCGAAATTGGTTTGCTGACGCTTCTTGTCCAAAAACCAGTCGCAAAATTCCAATCTTCTATCGCAATCATCATCATGCAGTTCTTGTACGCTTCTCATTTTGTATGGATGATAATTGTTCCCATGTGAAGTGGCCTTTACCTTTGACTGAGAACAACGTACTTTTGGGCAATTTTGTGCGTTGACTTGTGAAGATTTTCCACATTACAAAGAAGAATATTTTCTTCAGTAACAAAATTTTTGTGCCTTTCGCGGGTCCTTGGGCACAAACTACCAGTGGATTTTAGTTTTACTAAGTTATTTCTTAAAAACTCTGGATTTCGGAGAGACTTATCAGGATATCCTGCGAGTAATTCAGCGCACGCATCACGTAGACTTAAGCCACCAACACGAAGAAAAATTAATTTAACTTTCTCTTTTTGAATAAATAACTAATTCATCTTAGCAACTGAATTAAAATGTTATTTTTATACATATTCAAATACAACAGCTTAGCTTGTTTTAGTTCCTGCCGACTGCAGATTATATTAGTTGTTTTTGCTAATAGTTCTAAAATGGCTATTTCAATAAAGAAATGTGACAGAACATTTTTTATTTCGAATTTTAAGATTTGTCAAATTAAGATAAAAAAAATGGTGTTTCCATTTTAAAATATTGTTTTAGTGGCTACTGAAGAAATCTGGCAACACCGGAAAGCATATCGAGACGGTTTCTCGTGTCACATTTAATTGATCCGGGAGTTGTTGTTGCCTTTGACCGTCATCCTCATCCAACAATGCTTGCAATTCGCTGTCTTGAATCTTTCTCGGTGGTATTCCACGTTCTTCGTTTCTCACGTCAAAATCACCACTTTTAATTTTTTTAAACAACTCAAAGCACCGTGATTTACCAAGAGTATGCTCACCGTAGGATTCGACAAACATTCGATGCGACTCGGCAGCAATTTTCATCAAATGGTAACAAAAAAATCAATGCTGTCCGCAAATCGTAGTTTCCAGGCACCAAATTCGACATGTTCAACGCTATTACAAACTATGCTGTTATATGAAACTTTTATTGTAGTAAGTTGAAAATTTTTGTCAGATGTCAACAAGGAAATGGCGCGAATGACGTAGTTTGACGCTAACTACATTGACAGTTAAGGCCATCTATGGGCAAATTCCGGTTTCATATTAACAGACCTAGTACTCCAAATTTGTAACAAAATTTTGTTCTTTGTTATAATTTAGCATCGATTATTCTTATTAACAGAGACCATATTAATAATTTCTTTCTGTAAATGATTTGTGATTCTGGAACTTAATTTATGAATATAGTTCACACATTGGGGAATATAATAGAAAAAAATCAATTACAGTTCGAAATTATTCATAGACGAGAGCCGACATTTTTTAAACTATGTAAGCGAACCGTCTGGAATGAGTGGGTGCAAAAAAAGGTGTGACCGCCATTTTCGATTCATGTTACATTATAAACAAAGTGTTTGGTAATAAGCTTTATTATGACGGCGATATTCTGGTTTCCAAGTGAAGACAAAAAACGAGACGCACGAACGAGAGAGACCGAGAGTACGGAACGAGAAATGATAAATGCGATTGTTGGTTGGAATTGCGTCCGCTAAAAGATGCTCTTTTGTATTCGAAGTTGTCGTACACGCAGAAATGAATGTGAGACGTAGTCGGGTTTATGTTTGTGCATGGTGCAATGGGTCGTTACAACGATAGTGGTTCCTTTAACTCGTTTAAAACGTTCGTACATATAATGTTATCATCCAGCAACAAAATCGTGTTTAAATAAATACAGAATGAGATTGTCATCGCCCATGTATATATGTGTAAAACGGGCAGATAACTTTTATATAGCCTCTTTCATACAAAAACGAATCAGTTGGCAAATATTAGGTTATTGAAAAAGTTATTGTGGTTTTTGTTATTTTCATTTTAACGCTGTATTTTCAAATAAGTTTGTGTTAAATTGCTTTGACTTTATATATCATTTTAAAGTTTTGTTCTAACTGTGGTATTAGTTTTGTTCTAAAATAATTTTGAACGATTTTTTTCATAGCATTAAATGCAACTTGGACTCAAAGTAAATTCGCACAATTTTCTTGTTTCAGTTCCAACTAGACCGAAAAGCGAGAGACCACTAATGAAGGATGAGAGCCTGGCAGATGATGAGCGTAGTGGTCAACAATCCGATGTTGACAACGACCAATGCCTTAGTCGAAGCCAATCCGCATACAGGATTTCTCCAATAAGAACTCAGGTCATAAAAAACATTTATTGAAGAAATATTTAAAGCAAACTTAATAATTTTCAAAATATGACCCTCTTGCATCAATATACCGCTGGCAACAGTTTTTCCAGTCGTCATACGCCCCCTGGAAGTCCGCAATTGCAAGGCTATTGAAACACTCCGTCGAAGCCTTTTAAACCGCCCTAATCATCCCGAAACGACGTCCTTTCAGGCTTCTCTTGATCCGAAGGAACAAAAAAAAGTCTGAGGGAGTCACATCTGGACTATAAGGTGGTTGGGGCAGAGTTGCCACGTTGAGTTTGGCCAATGTCTCCATCAGAATTAGCGACGTATGACTGGGCACGTTGTCATGATGAAGCATCCAGTCGATGATATGCCTTTATGTGCCACGCAGAACTTTGCCTTTTGGTCACCAGATCGTGCCCGAAAGGGTCAAGTTTTATCACCGGTTGTCACTCCGTTTAGAACAGTTGGATCGGTCTCCAGACGTTTTAACAGTTCACGGCAAATCATCACACTGTGTTCCTTCTGCTCGTCTGATAAAACCTTCGACACCAAATTCGCGCACACCCTTCGTATTTGTGAATCATCAGTTCAGTTACAAGTGAATGCACAGTTGATTTCTGTAAATTAAACTTCTGTGTCATCAAACGAACTCCTAATCGACGAATAGAGTTCAGAGAGTCTCGAACTTTAGCCACATTTTCATCGGTTCGGGCCGATATCGAACGACCAGCGCGTTGTTTGTCTTCAAAGTTTTCCCTGCCTCCTTTGAATCTCTTATACCACTCAAAAATACGTATTCTGGACATGATTTCGTCCTTGTAAGGATCATGTGAAAAGTCTCCGTAGGAAATTTGTTCAATTTTACACAAAATTTGATAGCACATCGCTGCACGATGTTTTCTTGCATCTTGACTCTCGAGGTGAACTTAAAACACACGTTCACTTCTTGCTCGATCTACACATTCCAAAGTTTCGGACACAACTGAGCCAGGTTTCCTAGGTTACCTCACATCACCCACCTCCGACATCACATACAAAAACCATCGTCCACCCCTCCCCCTTCGCAGGAATAAATCACTCGCGACATTTATTGGACTAACCCTGTTCGGGAGCTTGCCTCTGAATTAGACGTAACGCATGTAATAATTTCTAACCATAAGCAGGAGATCCAAAAGTCAAAAAAGCTCGATAAATGGGTGCAGCACAAATTGAATGAAAAACAAAAAAACGTCGTTTTGAAGTGTCGTCAGGCCTTCTTATGCGTAATAAAAACGATTCGTTTGACGGATGCAATGACGTGCGATGAAAATGTAGATTATTTACAATGCACCAAAATAAGCTCATAGTGACTGGTGGTCTGCTGCCGATCTGATTCATTAGAGCTTCCTGAACCCAGGCGAAACGATTATACCGGAGAAGTACTGCCAGCAAATCGATGAAATGCACCAAAAACTGCGGCGCATGTGCCCGGCATTGGTCAACAGGAAGGGACCAATTCCCCTGCATAATAACGCTCGGCTACACACTTCAATGATCACGCGACAAAACCTTCTCGTAAAAAACTGAGTTATAACTGGGCTGTATTCCGAATGAGGGAGAAGTTGAAACTCGAATTCGGTAATCTTTGAATCAGTAGTCAGTTTATAGTCAGATGAAAAGTGTGTGGTCTTGCGTTGTCTTACTGAAGGAGGATTTTGCGGTTGAGTGTAAAAAAGTCTAGTTAAAGCTGGATATTTTTTGTGCAGAACAGCGTATACTTTCTGAAGTTGAGCTGAGTAGATTTCTGAATTTATGGCCCCACCATTACGAACCAACTCAAAGTTGTTCAATTGTTGTTGCACAATTATTCCTTCAAAATTTCACCAAATACACAGCATGTCCTTTTTAACAAATCTTCCTAGCTTTGGTACTGAAACAGCTGGTTGTCCGGACATAACCCATTGCTTTACGTCATTAGGACTGTTTAAATAAAGTCATGTTTCATCGCAGGTAATAATCCGCTTGCTGAATCGGTAGGGTTTTTAAGGAGAGTTTTACATTCTTTAATGCGAGGCGCCGCTTGCTACAGCGACAGTTCATGAGAGATGTTTCTACAGCTCTTTGTCGCCATTCCTAAGCCTGGAAAATACCAGTTAACGGTGAGTTGGATACGCCTAATTCACATTAAAGTTTCCTAGAATATGTCGCCACAGCTGCTCTTAAAACGTCGGCATCGAAAGAGCGTGGACGACCTGATCTTGCCCTATTTCAAGGCTTATGTCACCCTCCAAGAATCTTTTGAACAGAGCTGAGCATTGTAGATTGATACGGCACTTTCCTCCACTACTTCTGAAAGAAATAAAAATCCGAAAGGGTCTGAAAAAAACACTTGGTGCGATAAAATATCCCCATTCAACTCAATGATCCTTTTCAGAGGCCTTTTTACTGTATATGATCAGGATTTGTTCTAAAGCAAAATAACTTGCCTTCTTCCCTTGCTAGCATAAGGCTTTTTTCCACCAGAGCATCAGTAATGTTTTTTTTGCAACGCAGTTTTTGGCATGAATATTTGCTTTTGCGATACTGGTTGATGGCTCACCAGGATTAACCTACGATTTTCGCTTCTTTGGATTATCGTATCTTTGGAGTATCTACCTTTCGTAACAATCTAGTGCAGGATTTTTTTTGGATCTGGAAAGCAATGACATAACATCAAATCTTCTACTCTTATTTTCAGCTGTGAGTTCATAGAGGAGCCAATGACACTCCTTGTGCATTTTCCCTGGCTAGTGTAAAGGCTTAGAAATGGCTTGCGGTGTTACTCTGAGTTTCTATCTGAGCTCTAGCAGTGTAATTCAAGTATTTTCTTCCAACAGTACTTCTACTTCTTCATCTTCCATTTTCTGTGGCTGTCCTAGAAATTCTCAGTTCTAAATTGCTGGAACCACCACTTATAAGTACTGCACAAAACAGAATTATTTCCCCTCTCCTGTGCTTCTACAGCATTTTCTGTTCAGTTGAAAGGCGAAGAGAAGACAGTGTCTAAAATGTTTCGAACTACATGGTATATTCAACTGATTTTTCCGGTTATATTCATAATAGAGGCATAACTTGAAATTGAGTAGTTTTTTCAGTTCTTGAAGAAAACACATATGGCGTTGTGCATTTACATTACAATTCAAAAGTGTAATGTATGACATTTCTAAAAATGGAGTTGTACACAATACAACAAAGAGAAATGATGTATTTAGAAAATTACTTGATGTTTACGGTTTGCACAATATATATATATATATATATATATATATATATATATATATATATATATATATATATATATATATATATATATATATATATATATGTATATATGTATATACATATATATATATATATATATATATATATATATATATATATATATATATATATATATATATATATATATATATATATATCGGGTATCCTCGGGCTACCTCGGGTATCCCGTGGTAGCTGAGTGTCCACTGATGGACGTTTACGGTTTGCACAATATATATATTGGGGTTTTTTACTTCTTTGGACAGCTTTATAAGCCATCCGACGAGAAGTCGGCGAAAATATGGGTTGTTTGATTGTGGAGAGGGACTCCCTATTCTTGGTGAGAAAGCATATATCGATACCCTGATGAGTCTAACCACCAACAGACGAAACATGTGCCCTCTCCAATGTAAGGGATAGATAGATATATATATATATATATATATATATATATATATATATATATATATATATATATATATATATATATATATAGATGGGGAGATGGGCAGGCCATATAGCGAGGCGATGGAACGACAGATGGACTAAGGCAATCCTGGAGTGGATACCGCTTGATTGCAAACCTCCGCGAAGAAGACCGAAAGCACGATGGATTGATGACATCGTTAAGTATATTGGACCAGAATGGCAGAGGAAAGTCCAGTACCGTGAAAGTTGGAAGCATGCTGCAAGATCCTGCAGTGGATCGATACAGGCTGATGATGATGATGATGATGATGATGATGTACCCAAATTTGCCGCATTTAGAGTGAGGAAAATCCACAATTCATGACAAACCTTTACAGTCTAAATTAATCACGGCTTGGTGTGCATTATAGTCAGGAAGTGTAATTAAGCCAAATTTCCTTCAAAACGCTGTTCAAGAAGCTGTAACTGTGAATGGTGTTCGATATCGTGAGATGATAACTAGATTTTTGAGAGCTGAATTGAATAATGTTGATCTGGGGGATATGTGGTTTCAACAGGATGGTGCTACGCCTCACTCTGTTAATGAAACAATTGATTTATTGAAAGAAAAAAATCCTGGACGAGTTTTTGTAAGTAACGGTGATGTTACTTAGCCACCAACATCATGTTATTTTACACTGTTGGGCTATTTTCTTTGATGTTACATTACAAGTTACATTATGCCAAAATGTCATCCAAAATTTTGAGAAAAGAGTAAACGTTGCGTTGAAATCAACGCAAATTCTGTGTTTTATTTAAGAATTAAAAAACCGCCCTTTTTGAAAGATCCTTATATTATATCTTGTTTTAAAACTGACAGATAGCGCTATAAAGATCGCGCGTTAAAATAACAACAGCGGGAAAAAAATATCTGAATTCGAATAGTTTCTGTAGCCGATCAAACGTATGGACTGATAAAAATTAGACTTTTTGGGATAAAAACCAAATCAGCTTCCAAATTAGAACAGCATATCGCTTCAAGAAATATTATGGGGCGAAAATATGCTTGAAAAGCAGGCCAGCCCCAGTGACCACAAGAAAAAATGTAAATGCAACCGAAATACTGCATATGCAACATACAACATGCAACATAACGAAATTAATACAGCTAAACACATTTTTCATAATGTAGTATTATTTTGTTGTCCAGCAAATTTCTTTTCGCCAGTGTAATAAATGAAGAAATTAGTGGTTTGATCATGCTCAGAACTATCTCAATAATAAAAGATCAGCTAAATCCCTCAGCAAACACCCAAACAATACGTTTCTATTTGCACATCAAATCATCAACTAGATATATATTTATAAAAAAACAGGCTGACTGGATTTTGGATACATCAGATTTATTTTAGACGATTCTGTAATTATTAAATAAATAACTGATTACTTATTTGGTATATCTTTTAGTACAGGTACCGTATGAAAAGAATTTGAAATTAATACAAATTATACGAAAGCCACTCTATTATTAACATTCTGTTTGAGAGTTTTGCACAGCCTATCATGCCGATGTTTTAATTATTATTTTTTTCCAAGGATCTAGATCAAGAGAATTGGTGGAGAATGGTTAACAGTTATCATACCCCCCTATCATCCCCACACAATGCTTTGCAGAGCAATATAAAGAATATACATATATATATATATATATATATATATATATATATATATATATATATATATATATATATATATATATATATATATATAGGGTTAGTTGGAAGCCCCACCCATCCCTTACATTAGAGGGCACATATATCGTCTGTTGGTGGCTAGACTCATCGGAGTACCGACATACGCTCTCTCGCCAAGAATAAGGAATCCCTCTCCACAATCAAACAACCCATATTTTCGCCGACCTCTCGTCGGATGGCTTATAAATGGAGTATTTTGACTTCTTTGACTCTCGCACTTGGACGCACATGTTACATCTAATATTTTCACGGATGGTAGATAATGTTTCTAAATCATTCTGGGTGTCGATCGGTTGATCCTGTGAAGAATCACGACGTTTCGCCAAAATCGCATTTGGCATTTTCAAGTGTTGTCCGCCTCGACTAGAGAGTTGGACACATATATATCTGTTCACTAGTGCTGCAACTGCTATTTAAATTCTGGAACTAACCCCTCCAGTCTTAACCTCTGAACCGTCATGGTTCAAAATTTTAAGTCAATTACAAGATGAAGCGTTCTAGTAATTACAAAATTACCCCAGGAGGTAGACAATCCTCTGCCAGATTTGCTGGTACAACTGGACTTTCGGATTCTGGAGCGTCCGGGCTTAAACGCAAAATCTTTCAGAGGGTGTCGGAGACCTCTGGCCAACGTTTGACACCGAAAACAAAAACTTTGTTCGGAACGGTAAATATCAATTCTCTCCTACGGCCAGGAAAACTACACGAATTGGAGCGAACATTGAATCAGCAAAAAATACAAATTTTAGCTTTGCAAGAAACCAGATTGACTGATGATGACACCTTGGAATTAGGCAACTACAGACTTTTTAAAAGTAAAACGGATAAAAGAATACTCAAAAATACACCACATCTCGGTGTATTTTTTATATTTAGGCAACTAGGCAATTAGGCAACTACAGACTTTTTAAAAGTAAAACGGATAAAAGAATACTCAAAAATACACCACATCTCGGTGTTGCTTTCGCTATCTCAAGAATCTTGGTTATATAACTAATGTCCAGCCAGTAAATAATCGACTTATGACACTATCCCTCAATTGGGCCAACAAAAACTATACATTAATTAATGCACACCTCCCAGCTAACGAAGAAAATAAATCTAATCCTGAAAAAGTAAATAAGTCCTGGGAAATTCTGGAAAAGACTATCTCTAAAATTCCCTTTAACTATGTAAAAATCCTGTTGGGTGATTTCAACGTCCAACTAGGGAAAGAAAGTACACAAACCGGCCGGCAGTTTTCCCGCTCATAAATGGACCAACGATAATGGTAGAAGATTGGTTGAACTATGTTCGCAGTTTAATCCGAAAATAATGTCAACCCATTTTAAGAAGAAAATAACAAAACAAAAGACCAAACACGTACATAGGTGAAGTTCAAATTGTTGCCATTTCGTACCTCAATTATAAAGAGATTTTGAATATTCAAGTCAGGAAAGGAGCTAAACATAGACATGGATCACTACTTGACTAGAATCAAACTTAGCTTAAAACCTCGAAAACTTATTCAAAAGAGACTAACCTAAAGACTTATTCTAAAACTAAAAACTTATTCTAAAGAGACTAACAAAAGAAACCAAACCAAAGTTCGACCCTACGAAAATAAAACCAACCCTAACAAAAGAGCAGAACTGGCAAGAATTGAAACAAAAATTTATTAAAACAGCCTTAAAGTTGATCCCTATACAAAAACGTAGAAAACATCCGTGGTGGGATGAAGTTTGCGAGCAAGCAATATTAAGTCGAAGTAAAGCATTCAAAGTTTGGAACACTCATAAAACAACAATAAATTATAATATCTTTTTGAAAGTAAGAAAAGAAACATCGAAGCTAATTAGACAAACTAAAAGAAAATATGAAAACAATCATCTTAATGAAATTGAAAAAGATTTCCAAAAAAATAACACCCTAAACCTTTACAAATCATTTAAAACTAAATTAACAGGCTATCAACCCCAAAGTTTTGCTTCCAAAAGGAAAACCGACAATTAGCTCTAAATAACCAAGACAATTGCAAAGAACTTGCGAAATATTTCACAACAACTCCTAAACTGTCCTGAGCCCTTAAACAAATTACCAACACTAAACCCTACAGAAACAAACCCAGATTCATTACCACCGAATGAAGAGGAAATACTTAGGCAAATCAAGCGGCTTAAAAATAACAAAGCTTCTGGTGAAGATGGAATCACTGTTGAACTTTTGAAATTCGCTGGTCCAGGTACAATCAAGAAAATAACCAAAATTCTACAAGAAGTTTGGCGAACCGAACGGATTTCGCAAAATTGGAAAGATGCTCTAATCCATCCACTACACAAAAAAGGAGATAGAACGGATGTAAACAACTATAGAGGGATATCTATTCTCCCAGTTTATTACAAGATTCTATCTCAATGTCTACTAGACAGAGCCCAGGGGCAGTTAAAACCAAAAATTGGTGAATATCAAGCAGGTTTTCAACCGGGCAGCTCCCATCCTGAACAGATCGTGAATCTAAAGTTGATCCTAAGACATCAAAAACTGTACGATAAAAAGCTCGTCTGTACATTTGTGGATTTCAAAAAAGCATATGATTCTATTGACCGCGAATCCTTATTCCTAATCTTGAAGGATTAGATCTGAAAATGTGGGCAATTATTAAAGCAACATTAACTAAACGTCAAAAGTTAAATTCATGGGTGACATCTCAGAGCCCTTCGAAATTAAAACTGGACTGAGACAAGGGGATGGATTCTTGCCACTCTTATTTAACTGTGTTCTAGAAAAAGTAATACAGGAGTGGCGTGAAAAAAAGTCGGTCCTGAATACTGACCAGCCCATTGGGGCAAACTGGGGAGAACTAACATGAAAATTGATTATCTGGCGTTTGCTGATGATCTAGCAACTTTGGCTCAAGATATATTAACGGCACAAAAACAGATTGAAATCCTAAAAGAAACAGCAGAAAAGGACTCCAAATTTCCTTTGAAAAAACATAATACATGACCTGCAACGAATTCAAATATTTGGGTAAAATAATCACGGAAAACGGATGGGAAAAGCGGCCAATAAGAGTAGATGTCAGAAAAAGGAAAGTGCATTGAGACTTACACAAAATATTTACAACAAAAAATGTATATCTAAAAACACAAAACTGAAACATTACGACACAGTTATTAAGCCAGAATGTCTATATGGGACAGAATCGCTCATTTTGAATAGAAAAAGAGACATCGAGGACACTGAAAAGAAGGAAAGAAAAATCATACGAAAAATCTTAGGCCCCAAACAAATAAACAGCACAACATACCAACTTCCAGAAAACCAAGAAATCAAACAATACACAGATATACATAGCGATATGAGAAAAAGAAGTTTTACGGACACAAAAAAAGGATGAATCCGAGTAGGCTAACTAGACAAATAGTCGAATTTTATAAAAATAGTAGTAGAGCTAAAGTAGAAATAATTAAATGGGTTGCTCCAATTAAAGAGGGGCTAAGATATACTTATTATGCAAATAATACACAAAGTGAAATTCAGGTTAGAAGCTGTTTCAGACACAAGCTTAACGTTTGGAAGGTTGGCCAGAGAGAAAAATGTAGGAAGATTGGAGCAACTTAGCCTGACGAAAGGAAAAAAGCTCATAGCGAAAGAATGAAATTAGTATAGGCGTAAAGGAAAGCTAAGAACAACAAACGCTTCTAACTGTACTTCTCATGGTCTACCAAGGCCCAATGGTTACCCATATATATATATATATATATATATATATATATATATATATATATATATATATATATATATATATATATATATATATATATATATATATATATATATATATATATATATATTTATATATATCAGTCGTCAAGCACCTAATAGAATGTTGATTCATGAGTCGGCGAAAGTATAGGAGGTTGACTGTAGTTGGAGTCTCCCTATACTTGACGGGAGAGTATGTGTCAGTACCCTGATGATGTGTCGGTCCTGAACATCAAGAGGAAACATACGCCCTCCAATTGAAGGGATGGGTTGGGCTCATCAAGTCAAGCACCTAACAAAATGTTCCTTAAACCGTAGAAGTGGGAGTCGATAGACATCGTCGTAGAATTGATGCTGTTCGAATCACAGCCGGCCGGCAGAGAATTTTAACTTCTCCATTTTCGACGATTTTTTCCGGCCTATGCAACTTTTCTACAGTTGCAATACCGATCTGCCGGGACAATGAGCAGCATTATCATGCCGTGTCTTGTACTGAGTATGTGCAATGGTCGAGCACTCGCATATAAGGTGTTGCGCAGTATATAAGGTGTTGCGCAGTCCTCTCTGTAGTTACCCAATCGGCACATACTATTATCCCGAGTCTCCTAGATTTTGACTTTTAGCAGTTTGTTGGAAGAGCCCGACCAGGCTTTCCCAGGTCCTGAGCCAAAACCAATATATTTACAATTTATCCGCAACTAGTCCCAGGTCAGCTCCTTGTTACATTTTCATAAATAAATAGTGTCATGCGTTTGCTTTTCTACCCAGTTGTTTTTCCGCTTGTCCAGCTGACCTCTTCTGTATACCCTCTTTGCTGCTTCCACTTTCGGATTTTTCGGACTCTCTTGGGGTTTGCCTCGAAGATTTCGAGGTACTTATACCCCTCATCTTGTACTAGTGCTTTTATTATCACACTAATTTTCATTTGTACTCTCTCCATTTTCCGTATTTTTCCTCTTTTTAGAGTGAGTGAGGTACATTTTTCAAAGCCGAATAGCATTTTGGATGCCTTCACTAAAATTTCGAACTGTAATGAGAGCTGAGTTGATTATTATCGATCTACCATCCGTCGAAAATACACGAAAGAGAAATAAGAATCGACAGGAGAGATCCAACAACTGAAATTAGAAAGAGGATAAACCTTGTCTGGAGAGCAGGCTTTACTAACCCTTAAGACATGTATTTAAAAGTGGCATTCCTAACAGTTTGAAAAGAAAGACATTGAGTCAATGCTTGCTCCCTGTTTTCACTTATGAAATGGAGACCGGCACTCTAATCTCAACTTTAGTATTCATACTGAGGGTTGTGCAGAGACGAATCGAAAGGTCAATTCTGGGCATAACTTTCAGAGATAGAATAGGTAATAAAGATATACACCAAAGACGGTCTTTTGACACTGATGATTTCACGAAGCCGGTCCACCTACTAAAATTGATTTTTTACCATTTTTACAAGGAATTCGTCACTTCTGGCGCTGATTTGAAAAAAAAATCAATCAAAATACTGAAAAATTACATAGCTGCCAAAGGAGCCTGATTATCGAAATTCAATAGTCGACCTCTTCCTGATTTGTCCTCCAAACTGATATCACCTGATTCGCCGATTGTCCCCTTACCAAAAAGTTCGTTGACATCGCGGAATGATTGTGCTACTTTCCATTTCTTTCTCGAAATAGAGCGTAATATGACCAACGTGAATATAATTTTCGACAAACATGGTTATCAAATAAAAATAGAAGAATATTTTTGAGAAAAAAGTAAAGAAAACGCCAATTATCATAAATACAAAAAGCGCCCAAAAACAACCCGCGTATAATTATCCATCAACGAAACAAATTGAACTAGTTTCTGGTGGTCACTCGTGTAAATATGTACAAATCAAAAAAATATTTAACCATAACCATAAATATTTAACCGTTTCGATGGTAAACTGAAAATAAAGGTCGAGACCTATTAAATAAATAAAAATTTAATAAATTCATTGAGAAACAGCTACCGTGACATAAGTGTAAAATATCTGTTTACATGATAGGAAATTCCACAATCATAATATTGATCGATGAGGATTAGTAGTCCCAATTCTTTTTTTCGAAAATGTTATGCGATAATTATGTTAATTCGCAAAATAAATATTCTTAATTTTGCATATTAACGCATAGTAGCTTTACCTTTTACCTTATATCTCTTCGTATATTGAATGACAAATCTTTTTAAAACCACCTCCGATGTCAAACATCTTGATGATGTGATCAAACATCTGATCGAAGCCTATAGAACTAACAGAACTATATGACTGATGTAGGCCTTTCCAATCTGTCTCACCTTAAAGTCAAAACCAAAACCCGAACACGCTACGTCACAGAACTCATGTACGTGGATGACTGTGCTTTAATAGCACACGATTCTGTTATGCTTCAACAAATTCTTAATACATATAATTGAACGTATGAAGCATTAGGCCTTAAGATCAAATAAACAAAACTAAAATTATGACTGTCCGTGGGAATTCATCCCCTCACACGTTTGAGTATGTGGAACATTTCAGCTACTTAGAAAGGCTCGTTAATTCTATAGCAGATCTCTACTCGAAAATCCGTAATATAATTATCTATGTTTCTAGAGCCTTCTGAAAACTTCGCCTTAGAGTTTTCAGAAATCATGACCTGTCCTTGAAGGTAAAGGTGACCGTGTACCGAATTGTAATCGGGTTTTTGCTTATTTACGCTTGTGAATCGTGGGTACTCTACAGAAAATACCTGAGAGTTTTCGAGAGTAGCAACGTCATCCCAAAGATATAATGGGGATCAGATGGTACCATAAAAAATCAAACAAATATGTTCTCAATGGGGCGAAGTGTTTTTTATAAACTAATATACTTATGTATAAAGGATAGAACTCAAAGCGGGACCTTAAGTCTGTATTGTCAGAGTATTCTTGATCAAATCAAGCACTTAAATCAAAAATAGCCTTAAGCTAAACTGTCCCATAGGTGTCTTTAACTGTCTACCAATCTGAAATTGTAAAGTACTAAAGTACAATAATTTGAACAGTATAAAAGTCTACGATGAGGACTCGAACCTGTGTTCCTTCGATTGCAAGGCTAGGTATTAACCGTAAACGATCAAAAACGGAAAATAAAATATTCCATATAAATAAAAATAAAAGGAATAAAGCAAAAATTGGCCACCCAAAAGGAAGTGGTATCGTTCCAGCGCCATTTTTGGGCAGATGCTCCATTCCGAAATAATTAGCGCGGTGGGTCCACAGTCGTTGAGCCTCACCGTTGCGACCCGTTCGTCTTTCTTTTCCACATTAATTACCATGTGAAACGAGACGATGGCAAGACCTTGTTTGGCGCCTAACCATAACATTCGTTTAGATAACCGAAGCTCCGGTAATAAATATGTATTTATTAAAAATAAATTATCAGAAAGTGTAACGGTAAAGGGGCTAAAAATAGTGTAACCGGTATAATGAAGATTTATTTTTCGTGATGAAGACGACGTCGAGTTGCGACATTAGATCTTCATTCGTGTGACACGCCAGATCGAATACTTTCTCTTGCTTTGTGGCTTTTGTATAAGGTTTTTTTTTTAATTATGTATTAAACAAAAGGTTAAACAGCTTTTTTACGATTTGAAAATAGCCCTCTTGATAATTCGCAAAAACCCGAAACGAAAACTCAACTTATATGAACAAAAAGCTGGTCTTTCGACAATGGAACTTTTTTTTCAATCAGCAATAGGAATACTGTACAATCCATTATCTTCCAGAGCAACAAGTAAATTGTGTGTCAGCAAGTTTAAACATGGCGCGTAGAGATCTTTAACATCAAAGAAATTATCTTCACAATGTAACTATACCGTCAATATACTAGGATAGAGTAAAAAGTCAAGTACCTCTCCGAAAGATGACGGTGATAACGTAAAGGTCATTACGTTTCGGAAAAGTAGCTTCGTTTCTACTAACGCTCCGTGAATATCAAACCAATATAACATCTCGTTTTAATTTAAAAGTTTTCGAAAGCAGATACGAAGGTCATTCAATAAGTCCTTAGAAAATCCAAGAGGTGGCGTTCGTAGCATCAGAAATGGTTTGTTTTTAGTAAACATCATTATTCACCAGATAGCTGTCAAAGTCTCAGTTATATTCATCATATGGTTTCATTTTTATTGTCGATTGAAGCAAGAAATTTTTGTTTATTTAGAAAAATTGAAAAAAGTAAGTTTCGAGTGGTGATTAAACACTTATATTTAAAAGGTTTAACACCAAAAGAGATCAAAGCTGAGTTGAATAAAGTTCAGGGCATGTTTGCTACTGTGTTTGCAACTGTTTATAATTGAGTAAATGAGTTTAAACGTGACCGTACATCCACAAAAGAATAACACCGGGACGTCCAGTGGAAGTGACTACTCCCGAAATGATTGACAAAATCCACAATCAAAGTGCGCGAAATAGTTGAGGCCACAGGCTTATTGCAAGGTACAATATTTTCAATTTTGTACGAAAAATTGGGGTTAAAATACTGCTCTCAGTGGAGAATAAATGCAATCGTGTGGTTGACTCTGAGACAATCGCAATCCTGATGAGTTTCTGCATCGATACATAACTGTGGACGAAACATGGATACACTATTAGACTCCAGAGACAAAGGAACAATCACAACAATGGGTTTTTGAAGGTGAACGGGCTCCGAAGAAGGTAAAAATGGTGAAATCGGCCGGCAGGATTATGGCTACAGTTTTTTGGGATGTACGCGGAGTCATCTACACCGATTACTTGGAAAAAGGAAAAACAATAACAGGAGAGTATTATGCGTTGTTATTGCACCGATCCTCACCGTCCTCATTTGAAAAAGATCCTCTTCCATCAAGTCAATGCACGGGTGCACACCTGTACAGTTTCAATGGACAAAATAATGGAATTAAAGTTGGAATAATTACAATATCCATCGTATTCACCCGATTTGGCCCCCAGTGACTTTTTTATTTCGTAACTTAAAAATGGCTTAACGGACAACGGTTCACATCGAACGAGGAGGTCATCGTCCATAGAGATGCCTATTTTGAGGACCTTCCGAAAGCTTAAAAAAGTTGGAGAAACGCTTGGAAAAGTGTATAGAGCTAAAAGGATATTATGTTGAAAAATAAAAAAAATCTACTTAAAATAATTTGTTTTTATATATTTTTCCAAGGACTTTTGTAATTTCGAAATTGTTGCTATCATGTAAAAAAACGAATTCCGTGTATGGATTAAACTCTGCTTTTTGCAACGAAAGCAATTCATTTTTAAAGTGAATTGTTACAGATCATGAAATATGGATTGTAAATAATACTGTTAAGCATAAGAGGTCATGCTCTAAACGCTAAAAAACCCCTTCAATCATAGCGAAAGCCAGTTTACATCCGAAAAAACTTGCTATGCGTTTGGTAGGACATGAATGGAATTATTTATAACGAGCTGTTAGTTAAAAATTAGACTATTAACTCGGAGAAATACAGTTCATAACTAAGTGAATTAGCGAATAGAAAGGGCATAGCGTTCCATCAAGTCAACGCTAAATCACATGTATCTCTACCAACCCGACACAAACTTACAACTTTACTGGGATGTTTTAGTCTATTCACAACACTCCCCCGACATTGCACCCTCCAACTACCATTAATTTAGACTGCTTCAAAACACCTTAGATGGTGAAAACTTTACTTCCTTGAAATACTTGAAAAATCACCTGGATCAGTTCCTTAGCCAGAAGCCTCCGAACTTCTACAAGCACCAGATTATGCTGCTAGCGGAGAGATGGAGAAACGTCATCGAACAGAAAGGGCATATACTAAATTGATTAAATGAAGCTTTTAGTAAATAAAATTTTCCTCAAAATAATGGAATCAACTGTCGCGTCAAACCCATAAATAACTTATGAATAGCACTAAATTATTAGAGGAAAAAATCTCATTTAGACACAAAAGATGACAGAAAACTCTTTTGGAAGCGATAATTTAAATCCTAGAAATACCTGTGCAACAGTTGTATCGATCTTTTCGATAATTAATTAAGCACCGTTGTTGTATTTTGATCGATAACGTCAAAACCAATAGCATTCCTACCGAGATGCTCGCATAGCTGGCCCGTTCTTTGCGTTGAATCATCTGTAGCGTCTGGTGCGTCTGAAAAAGGACCGCCGATTTCGAAAGAATTCGGGTCGTTCATTTACATTTTGACCACCGTAGGGGGCGCCATGCCACTTTTGTTTCTGGTTTAACGCCTTTGTCTCGGTCCCGCTTACAATTTTGTGATATATACATTTTAAGACCTAATTTTTTCACTGTCGCATCATTACACGACACCGAAATTAATGCCATTCTAGGTTCAATATACATGGCGTACTGCGATGTTTTAGATGCATGCGTTTAACTGTTTGTTCGTAGCGGTCGAGTAAAGCAGATTTGACTTGTCATAAACTGCGTTATTTTGACGAGTTTAACCACGACAGATATACGAAACAAGTTTTCCACTTTGCAGACAAAATCGTCACAAAAACCCACAATGTCGTAGATTATTTCAATGGTTTCCGTTCGATGAATGCCGCGTTTGTTACCAGTTAACCAAAAACACATTCGAATAAATAATTTGTGCAAGAGTGAAAGACCGGAATTCCAAGGAAAATCATGGAAGAGCGAATACCCCCTATTCGCCCCTCCATGAACAGAAAAATAGGTAGACCAAAGACAAGATGTCAGGACAAAGTAAGAAGAGATGCTAAAGAACTACTGGACTATTACTGGGTCTAAGATCCGATTGGAGGCGGAGGTTAAAGGAAGTCAAGACTCACTGACGGGTTGTAGCATCACAGGAAGAAGAAAAAGACGAATGTAAGACTTACTTACATACGATTCTGCTGGGTTTCACTATTACGCGACAGAGATGAAGCAGCAGTCCAAACATTGAATGGGAATAACTTAAAGCTACAAAGAAAACGAAAACAGTTCCATATATAGGAAAAGTTACGGCCACGGTTTTCTGGAATTCTCGTGGTTTCGTGCTCATAGACTACCTGGCAAAAAGCAGGGCGATCGCCTATTACGCTTTACTACTGCACCAATTGGGTTTTTGAACAATTTTTTTTATCATAAATGGAAAGATCATATATAGGTTTTATAACACAACTATTTTTTTCCTGATAACTAAAAAGTTATATCAAATTGAAAATACATTTTTAAACCTAGTACCGATGACGTGCCAACACAACAACAACAACAACGAAGGCCAACATCGCCAATATCGGGTCGGCCCGGAACAATTCGAGCAAACATACCAATTTACCATTACATTACCATTACATCTTTGACTGCATTTGTTGGTTTGCTAGCGATTTGAAAATTTACTTGCTTTTAATTGTTATTTAGGCTTTCGGTGCTGTGTTCGACATTATACTCATATATCTTTACATAAGATATGGAGACTCAAAGGTAAGTTCAGAATGAAATATTGAGATAAAATAAGGTTTCCTTTTGTTTTTTGTATTCGTTTTTATAACTTTCATTTATATTATTTAATTCATGCAGGGGAAATAAATTAAAGTGGAAAAATTTATAAGAAGGATATCTTGTCAGCAAAGATCTGCATGTAGCAACAAAACCGAGGGTACTAACAATGAGAAAGCCTACACCTATTTTGTAGGATACGAATAATAATATTCAAGAAAGCGCGACTAGAAAAGAACACAATTCGACTACCAATTTGGAAGGCAATCTTATATGAAAAGTCTAATACTTATGAAAGTTTTACAGGATTATCTAATTTGTGGATGGTCGAAGAGTACAGAAATTTGTGTGATCAGTTGGCTGAACATCAACTAGTTAAATTAAGGACTGGAAAAGCAGGTTCCCATGGAATCAAAACAAACATCTGAAGGAGTATGCAAAGAAAAGAGAAATGGAAAAGCAAACGAGTATCCAAACAAAAAGTAAAAACAATGGTATATCTCCATTCTAAATAAAACAAAACAGTTAAAACATTTGGTGTATTTTCAGGATTTTGGTACATTTCATTTATTGATTGAACATATTCATTTGGGGAATATTGAAACATAGGTTAGAAATTTATTATAGGCATTGAAGACTGATGGTTAGGCTGACAGGATATGTTATGGTACATAGTGGTTTTCGAGTGGCTTAACAGGAGATTTTTACACTTCGACTATAAAAATTTTACACTAAAAAAAATGATTAGGTGCCTTCTCTTATTTAGGAAAGCTCTAGCTGGTCATGCATTAGAGTTAGTTAGCTGCCAGATTTATTTATCTTTGCAAATATTATTAAATCAAGAGTGTAATGTGATGGTTTGTAAAACATGTAAGGTAAAAAATTGCCATCGTTTTAAAAATACTGAAAACCCTAATTAAAGCAATAATGTATTATGGGAGGATTTTTTTTTGAAAATATTGTTAATAGAGTTTAGTGTGGTGGTTTTAAAAGTATTGCAAAATTTAATGAAAGCAATTGAACTATATATATATATATATATATATATATATATATATATATATATATATATATATATATATATATATATATATATATATATATATATATATATATATATATATATCGGGGGACGCAATATCGCCTATTCTTTTTTCGGCTGGCCTTGAAGAAGTATTCCGTAAACTGGATTGGGAACAGGATGGTGTAAAGATCAATGGTGCAAACTTAAACCATCTTAGATTTGCAGATGATATTATTCTCATTTCACAAGACCCAAAGGACGCATGCAAAGACGCATACAGGAACTGCAAAGGGCTGGCGAACCATTTGGCTTGAAAATAAACCTGAATAAGAGTCAGGTTATGTTCAATAACTTCGCTCAGGACAGAAGAATTTCAGTTTTAGGAAGGGATTTAGAGATTGTGGACAGCTTTATATATCTTGGGCAGAGGATTTCAATGGAGGGGAATACCGCCCGGGAGGTTTTTTGGTAGGCTCAACATAGTGTGTAAGAGAAAACTCCCACTTTGCCTGAAAAGAAAAGTCTTCGATCAGTGCGCTCTACCCGTTATGACATACGGAAGTGAAACCTGGATACTCACATCGCAATCAATTCAAAAACTTCGGGTGGCACAGAGGGGAATGGAAAGATGTATGCTTGGCATTACAAGACGAGACAGAAAGTCCTGCGCGTGGATCAGGGAACAAAAGTCTGTGTCACAAAAGTCTGTGACATCATTGGAAGAGTAAAACAATTGAAATGGGGATGGGCAGGCCATATAGCGAGGCGATGGGACGACAGATGGACCAAGGCAATCCTGGAGTGGATACCGCTTGATCGCAAACGTCCGCGAAGAAGACCGAAAGCACGATGGATTGATGACATCGTTAAGTATATTGGACCCGAGTGGCAGAGGAAATCCCAGGACCGTGAAGGTTGGAAGCATGCTGAAGAGGCCTTCATTCTGCAGTGGATCAATACGGGCTGATGATGATGATGATGATGATGATGATGATGATGATGATGATGATGATGATATATATATATATATATATATATATATATATATATATATATATATATATATATATATATATATATATATATAACGAGGTGTACGGTAGAGTGACGCATATTCTTTTCTCAACTGCCCTTGAAGAAACATTCCGTAAACTGGATTAGGAACAAGATGCTGTGACGATCAATGGTGCAAACTTAAATCATCTAAGATATGCTGATGATATCGTTCTCTTTTCACAAGACCCAGTGTAGCTGCAAAGACGCATACAAGAGCTGCAAATGACTGGCGAACCATTTGGTTTTGAAAATAAACTTGAAAAAGAGTCAAGTCAGGACACACGAATTTCAGTTTTAGGAATGGATTTGGAGATTGTGGACCACTTTATATATCTTGGGCAGAGGATTTCAATGGAGGGGGATACCGCCCGGGAGGTGGAACGACATGTTAAATGTGGCTGGCAGGCATTTAGCAGGCTTAACATAGTGTTTAAGAGCAGACTCCTTTTGCCTTTGCCTGAAAAAAAGGTCTTCGATCAGTGCGTACTACAGAAAACCCTACGTATGTATCAGGGAACAAACGAAGGTTTATGATATCATTGGAAGAGTAAAGCAATTGAAATGGAGATGGGCAGACCATATAGCGAGGCGATGAGACGACAGATGGACCACGGCAATCCTGTAGTGGATACCGCTTGATCTCAAACGCGCGCTAAGAAGACCGAAAGCACGATGGACTGATGACATCGTTAAATATATTGAACCCGAGTGACAGAGGAGAGCCCAGGGTCGTGAAAGTTGGAAGCATGCTGAATTTTTGGTAGTGATTGTTTTTATTCTGAACTGAGTATTAATATAGTTTACATATTATAATCTACTGTAATATATTATCCATATTACTCTAGTTGGGGGGAAGTTTTATTATGTATGTTTAACAGTGTATTTTTTATTCAAATAAAATTAGTGATTTAAACAGTATATATGTGTTTTGTTTTTCTAATTATAATTTATATTGTTTTTTTATAAGCATTATATGTATATTATAAGCTTTACTCCGAACTTTATGTTCTGGAAATACAGGTCCATTTACCGTGAAAATACCATTTTGGCGGTTAAGTTAACTTCCCGTACCGTAACTTTCTTGTAACATCCTACAAATACTTTAATTATATTTAATAGAAATATTTTGTTTCTTATTTACATTTATATTATTATTGTCATACATTTCAGTATATATATATATATATATATATATATATATATATATATATATATATATATATATATATATATACTGTTAACCGCACTGACGTGATAACACTTTAGTATTATGACGTCAAAAATAAGGCAGCCAATCGCGGCGCGTTCGTAGCCACGTGATTTTTTTTTTAATTTTATAAATTTTAGTTCACACTTAATTGTAATATTTTTTTTTTAATTTTTTGCATCGATTATCAATATAATTAATTACAAAGTTTTAAAATAAAGTAAAAAAATCAATAATTATTTTTTATTCAAAAACACAATTGAAAAGTAATATTCGTACTATTCGCTAAACGTTCACACTTAATCAAAAAAAAGCTGCTCTTTCATCACGATAATGCGCTTGTATATACGACTGCCTCTTGAAGCTGAAAAAAATGACTCGCTGGATGAAGATACACTTCAAATAAAATAAAAGCTGTGACGACCATTTATATTACAGACAAATCGTACCTATTAAGATTACAAATTTGAATTTGATATACTGAGATACCCAGAGTATCTCAGTCGAATTGGACAATGTGAATCAGTTATTGAGATGGGGGAGAAAGCAACCCGATGATGAAAAAGGTCTTCTTCTAGGGCCGTTTTGGAAGAAAATTTGGAACCTGAGATTGAGATTCCTGGATCAGGGCAAGAATATTAACAACAATGTGTCAAGAATGGAGAGAATTCAAGGAGAAGAGAGTAGATTAGCGAACTGGATGTGGGACTAGAAAGTGTATATGAAATTGCATCCTTAATGATTAAGAGTTCAGTAGAGTTGATGTTATTCTAAATGTAAAGACGGAAACCAGGGGAACGGTCATTGAGGACGAAGAACGAACTCACAACGTCCCTGTACTTGGAGCCATCGCTTAAAATAATCTTATTAGGATAGAAAACTTGAATGATTATAGGGAGGGGATATGGTAGCAGAAAGAGGGAAATCAGAAAAAGACTTGTTATATGGAACGAAGCTGAAGTTATAGGCAGAGTGCAGAAATAACCATGGAGGTTTGGAAAGAAGAGTTATTGGGCGACAAGGAAGTAAGGAAATAACAGAATCAAGGAGAAAATTGGAAAGGCCAATACCTGATCTTTAATCGAGGAGAGACGACAGGTTTGGGATTGATCAAGAGGACCAAAGAGAGACTGAAATGAGGAGATGAAGGATCTGCATCTAAGACTCATTGCATATCGCAAAAAAAGATCCAATCTTCTAATAATTCGGAAATGCACTGAAGGCTGAGGATCGGACTGGTTCTGAACGATTACAAATTACGATTACGTATAAATTTCCCAGGACAAATCGCATTATACTGAGCTATTAAAAAGACAGAACGTCTTTGGTCTAAATGTACTGAATTGCAAGGTGATTATGCTAAAATTCTAAAAAATTCTCAAACATTTTGGGTATTTCTGGTCGATTACTTTCCAAACGACCGTTGTATTCACATTTTTCTAGTAAAAACGATCACAAATGTGATTTCATACCGTCATCGTCCTTGCCGAGTAGAAAAAATCTATTGGCTCCTTAACAAAAATAATCAATAATATCTTGAGCCAACTAAAGTAAATATAAGACGAGTAGAATCACCAGCAATCGTATTGTCTGTAACTACAGGGTGGATGAAAATATTTGATTGCAAATAGTCGTTTTTGATGTGCCTTATATATCAAAAACCATGAAAACCTTTTTCTACAAATAACCTAAGATCTAATGCTGCAATATCAGAACCACCCATATACAGGGGCAAATCATGAATTATTATTCCTATCGTAGAATTGTTTTTGATCGTCAACTTGACAAAAAGATACGAAAATGATAGTCACGCGATTGACACGAAACACTTGACAGCTCGTGGCACGTATGGATAAGGGTGAAACAGTAGCTCACATAAAGCGTTTCTGCAAAAAATGTTTACGTTACAAAAAAATAACAATGATATGACTAATGTATTAAGTGATTCAACCTCTTGATCGCAAATAATTTAAATTCAATCTCAGGATATAATTGCTACTGAAAATGAACGGCTCATAAAACAAAAAAAAATTCCAAAAGCATCCATACAGCACATATATAAATATTTTAGTTGATTATATTGAGAATAATTGTTATGTTGAGAACAATTGTTTCACACAACCCAAATTATTTCTATATCTGTTAGGTGGATCCATAATTAATGTTGTTTCTTTATACTTTACTATTATTTTATTTTATTATACAGTTTTAATCTACAGTATAATCTCCATCTCCATCTCCGATAAAATGTCTATTCCCTTTTGAACAATTAGGGTGATTTTGAAGTAAAACGTTCTTCGAGAGCAGTTTTGATGGCTATTGCAGCAGGATTTTTGTTGCACGAAAAAATGTTCCTTAGATCTGAAAATATGGTAATCTGACGGTGCAACATCAGGAGAATACGGCGGATGAGGAAGTACTTCCCAACCGTGATTTACATTTGGATGATTCTAGCATTATTATATCTTTCATTGTCATACCTCAGAATAACATATTTTCAATTAATCAGTCTTGGACATTTTTGAATCAACGTCATGTTTAGTCAATCAAGGAGAGCAAAATAATATTTATTTCATTACGAATCAGAACCGAATAGTGATTTATTTTAGGGTGAAAACCTGATTTTGGCGTAAGAATTTATTCTATTTATTTATCGTATATCATTTCACATACACATAGCAAGTAGTGATATTAGAACAATCAGAGTATGGTTCAAAACGAACAAAAGAAATGTATAGATAACACATAATACAAGTAATGTACACTATTAGTAATAAATATCCCGATCCACTGAGTTACAGGGGACAAGGTAAGAAAATCCATCTTGATTCCCACGAATAATCTGTGTCTACATTTATAGGCTATATGGGAAACAGTTTGACGTGGGTCCATACAGTCGTTTTGAGCTAAAGGCAGCTTACCACTCTTGTACATCAGGTCAGCGAATCTACCCTTACCTGTTATTATTCTGTTGGTAGACTTCCAGACGTGTCGTGGAAGATCAAACCCGTTAGGCTTTTGGTTAGGACGCACGCTCATATGGACAGCAGATTGTGTAGAATGGGCTTATTCCTCCATCCACTGTTGTTGTATGTCGAAGTTTACGCGGCATAGCTCTTCTGTCGTTCTGACTGTAGGGCGTTGAGAGTTTAATCTGATAGATAATGCATTTCTAATGTTGTAGGGTATTGGGAGATTGGGGAACTTCGACAATTTTTCTATATTGGCATATCAAATATACCTCCTGCCTTCTAGATGTGACAGGGCAAGACAGCTAAGTGTTGGAAGCACTTATGTTGGTGTAGACTTAATACATCCGGAGATGGTGCGCATTGTACCATTCGGTAGAGTATCAAGTTTATAAACATAACTATCGTTCAGCCACACCCATACTCCGCTGGCAAACCAGAGCCAGAACTGAGCATCGGAGTGTGGGTACTGTTGAACCCGATGTGGATCACAAAGTTTGTAAAGTGTATTATTCCTCGTTCGTACCTTGAATGCTGTATTAGAAAGGTGTTGTTTATATGTTAAGGTTCAGTCCAATGTGATTCCCAAGTGTTTCGGAGTTTGATTGTATTTGAGCTGGGTGCCATTAAAGTAGAATGTGAGCCTGGTTGGCGAATTTATCGTTTAGGTGAAAATAACAGCAGTCACTTTTATTTGTGTATGTGGTCCGCCTCGATTTGCGGTAATATTCATCTAAGACTTCGTTTGAAAAATTTTTTGTGTGTTGTCAATGGTGCCCCTGCTGATTGTCAGTGGTATTGTACTGGGAACCTTGAAGTTTTAAGCTTTGTGGCGAATTGAGTTTTTGAATAAAAAATAATTATCGTTTTTTTTTACTTTATTTTAAAACTTAATCATAAATAATTTTGATAATCGGTGGGAAAACCTTAAAAAAATTTGTTAGCAATTAATTATAAATGAATTAAAATTTCTAACATTTAAAGTAAAATCACGTGACTAAAAAAGCGCCACGATTGGCTGCCATGTTTGTGACATCATTATGTTAAAGTGTTTTCACGTAAGTAATATCAACGGCTTTTACCTGTATATGCTGTCAAAATTATCGAAGTTTAGCGCAAAAAAAATTGTTGGTTACTAATTTAATTCAGTAGTGTGTGACAAAGGGTTTATAAAGGCCAATTCGATAATATACCTAGTGTGGATATTTTTATGGTCACAGATTTTCTCAAAAATGACATTCGGTTCAGTTCAGCTAAAATTCGAGGTGATAAAGCTTCAATTTGAGTTTTTTAAAAAACAAGAATGTAAATGTAAATAAGAAACAAATTATGTTATTAAACATAATTAAATTATTTTTAGAGTGTCACGGGAATGTTAAAGTGACAAGGCTATATGTTATGTTTACTTTAACCGCAAAAATTGTATTTGCACCGTAAAAGGGCGTGTATGTCCAGAACATAAAGTTCTGAGTAAAGCTTATACAGTTACCTTAATTATTAATGAAAAACTAAGAAAACTTCATACGTCGTGCTGCTTGGAACTATTGATTTGACGTTTGACATCGTGTGGCATATTTAAAAACATTTTTTCGATAGCTGTTTTTGTAGTATTCGTACAAAATGGTACGAAACAGTTACGATAACTAATTAGATTTGACATTTTCAATAAATGTATCAATACACTGATGATAATAACAAGAATAAGTTGATTAAAAACTAAAACACTCGTACCAGCTGGCTGTAATGTTGAGGCGAAATAAACATTGTGACGTTGCGCGCGCTCGGGTCTTTTTCGGGAAATGTCGGCGCGTTATCGGTACTAGGTTGAAAAACGTATTTTCAATTTGATATTTCATTTGATATTTCCATTTATGATATTTTTTTTCAAAACCATTGAAGTTTGTCCTACATCATGTATTTTGGATCAGCTTCAATTTCAGCCAACAATCGATCCTTATCAAACTGAACGGGTCTTCCAGATTTTATACTGTCAAAAAGATTGGAATCGCTGTTCCTTTTTTTTCGTTAACGCTGACATGTCCTGCTATCCAAAGCACCAGGAAAAACAGCATTAATGGTATTTACTGTATTGTTATGCTGTCGAGCCTCATGAAATATCAAATGTCTAATGTGAAACTTATCCACACTTTGCTCTTCCAATTCCAAATTTATCAATGAGCACACTAAATATCAACACACTATATCAATAAACACGCTATATGTTTATCTAGAATATAGGTAGTGTTATATTAAGTTAAATTATTGTCAGTAGATTCGTTTAAATATTTTCGGCCAAAAAAGAAAACAATAATGATACACCCTATATAAAAACGAAACAGTCAAAGCGTTAATTAAAAAAGAAAACAAATAATTAAGAAAACGACTAATTTAAAGTATGTCTGGCTTTCTGATTGAATTTTTTTGAAATATTTAAGTAAATTATGACATAAGAACATTGATTATGCCAAAATATTCACAATGTTTATGTTGTGTCTAAGCTGACGCACTCTACTACTATCTCCTTAGGCGATCAAGTGGTAATTATTATTTTTTTCTTTTTTTGTAATGTCTGCCTCTTCCTGTAGGCATTGACATCATTTTCTGACAGCAAGTTAACACCAACGCTTTAATTACATGGGACAGTCTTCATAGTATGTTCATACACAAGTAGCTGAAAATTTGCAAGAATATTTTAATGACAAACGCTAGAATAGCAGAAAATACTCAACACGGAACGCTTTAAGTCACGTCAACGATCTAGCGTTCCTTAGTAACTAACCAATCCACAACTTTACAATGTGCCCCATTAAAATCTGGTAGACTATAAAAAAATCCATACCCGTACCAGGATTTCAAACACCAACTATATTAAAATAACATAAGAAAAGTAGTTACAACCGAAACTGTCCATCGACCAATATTATCATAATGACAACAGTGGAGAAATGCATTGTTTCAATGTCTAGTTGCGCAATATAAATTTAGCAAGGGTAAACCATTCAAGTCTGCCTGTTCATACAACAAAATACTCATTTTTTCTTTTATAAATTTCTAGGCTCTCTAAGAGATTTAGTTTTTAGATTTATTTTCATTATATAACATTTTAAGATTGTGGTCGAAAGTGTGATTTTCTAACATTAAATGGTTCGAGAGTTGTTCTATTTCTTAATATAACTTCTTTTACGTTCATTAAGCTGAATGGAAAAAGACCTTCCTGTTTCTCCAACATAGGCTTTTGAACACAATCCACGCTCAATTACATACTAGGCTAATCGAAAAGTTCCCGGAGCGACACCTATAGAGCAGTAAAAGAACTATATAATCTACTACATTTTGAAGTTTCAACCATGAAATGAACATATGTGAAGTTTTAAGTCGATCTGTCAATTCAATTGTACAAAAATAGCAGTTTATTTGTTTAAATGGAAAATATTGAAAATCGTGCAGTGATTCTTGGTAAAAAAGGTTTAAAGCCAATAGAAATTCATAGTGAAATGGTTAATGTATTGAGGGGAGTCTGCTCCTTCAAAAACAACGGTTTGTAAGTGAGCAGGTGAATTTCAACGTGGTCATACCAGCCTGGAAGATGATCTTCGTTCTGGATGTCCAATAAGTGTAACTACTGAACAAATAATAATTCTATACATGATATGATTATGGATGACAGACAATTGAGTTTGAGTGAAATTGCTAATGTCGTGGACATCTCAACTGAATGGGTGTTTCATATTTTGAAAAAGGAATAGGGCTTGAGAAAGCTATGTGCAAGATGGGTGTCGCATTTGTTAAATTCTGATCAAAAACGACTGAAAAAAAACTTTCTAACCAACAGTTTGATCTTTTTCCAAAACCAACCGAAAAGTTTATGGTATCAATTTTTTGGAATGCAAAGTACATTTTGTTAATTAATTACCTTCAAACCAGTAAAACAATAACAGGACCGTATTACGCAAACCTCTTGGACCAATTAAATACAAAAAATTGTTAGAAAATACCTGGTTTAGCGAAGAAAAAAATCATTTTTCATCAAGACAATGCACCGGCTCACAACGTGATCTTGCAATGGTCAAATTGATGGAGTTACACTACGAATTGTTGGAACATCCACCATATTCACCAGATCTGGCCCCCTCTGACTTTCATCTGTTCCCAAACCTCAAAAAATTCCTACGTGGCAAGCATTTTACATCAAATGAAGAAGTTATAGGAGCCTAAGATTAGTATTTTGAAGCACTTGTCCCAGAAAATCACTTCAGAGATGGAATAAATGAATTGGAGAACCGCTGAAAAAATATATTGAGCATAAGGGAAAATATACGAAAGAATAAAGTAATTTTTTACTTTATTTACTGCTTCGCGAACTTTTTAATTAGCCTAGTATACTCCTGATTTATAAAGTTGTTCATTTGGCCTTTATTGCTTTTAAAGCAATTCAATCTTTTTGTTCACAACACAATTTGTTCTTTCCGTTCGTAAGCGAGAGCATACTCTAGATGTGCCTCGGTCATCATTGATGCATGCATGCATTCTGCACAATGACTTAAAACTGCACCCATACAAAATTCAACTGATGCAAAAGTTAAAACCTCAATATGCCGATCAGAGGCTCCAATTCGTTAATCAGGTACCTTGGCGTTTTGAAACATTCACCAACATATTGTTTGTAAATAAGCAGAAGTCATTCTAGGTTCGCCTAAAGTTTCTGTATGGGCTGCAATGTCAGGGCGAGGAATAATTGGCCCCCGTACTTTTTTGAAAACGGCCAGGGACGCGCAGTTACCGTTAATTCTGAATTGCAAAACTTTTCTGATTATAATCAAAGAACATGGCTTCAGCAACAACGGTGCAACGTTACACACTTCCGACAATTCTCTGCCACGAGTTCGTGAAATTTTCCCAAACAAATTGATCTCCAGGAGACGTGACATAAATTAGCCTCCACGTAATCCTGATTTACGCCCTAGGGACTTTTTTTTGTGGGGATATCCAAAATCGAAAGTTTATGTCAATAAACCGGTTTCTGGTGCAGTTAAAAAAAATATCCGACGCGAAATGGCAGATTATGTGTCAAGCCATCCTAAGGAATTTTACGGTTCGTTTAAATGAGTACCGTGAGTGTGAAGGTTTACATTTGGAAAAGTAATTTCCTCAAATCTGTATTTCAATAATCAATAAAGATCTTTTTTGATGGACGTCTCTCATTAACATCGCTGTATCAAAAAGAAACTTTCTTTCAGACCTAGCATCCGTTTTTTCTTTGGATTCAGCCTCCAAGATGAACAAAACATATAATGAACAAAAACAATATTCAGTAACCATATCTGAGCAGTCATTATTCCATTATAATTCTTATGTTGCAGATTTCTCTGTATTTTGTTTCTTTTTTTCTTTCTGCAAATGAGGTTTCGTGTCCCACCAGTTAATATAAGCGGTAACATCTATTTTAAGGTGGGTTACATCAAACGCCATGTAAATGAGAGAAGTCTGATGTTGTGTGGGTAGCACTGAAAAATGATATAGCACTGCATTTCGAAAGCCGGCTTGGTGGTGTTTTTTTTTTGCGTGGTACATTTCGGACATTGGTTATATATTGTTCGAATTTTTACTAGAGAATTGAAAGTTACAGGATATATAAAAAAATATAACTCAATTCACTATTCTTTCATACTTAAAAATACAAGAAAACTATTATAGCCTGTACAAAACAGAATCAGTTTCTTGTTGATATTTATTGACACGTTTGGAGGTTATTCCATAAATAGATAATACAATATATACGATCTGAACGTTTACTTTGATTTTTTACCTTATGATCGAAAACAGTTCTTCTAAAAACTACCACAGTATTATAATCAGGAGTTAGTAGCATCCCTGATACACCATTTTGAACAAGAACGAGACAATGATGGTCCATTGTTACCCTTTGCGACTGTTAGAGAGGTATGTTAAGTTAACTGTTAAAAATAGGATATGTTTAGTTTAAGTCATATAGTATAATATAGAAAATAGAATATTTTTTAGCGTGTTGTAGCAGCTTTAAGGTTAAGTATGTAAACTGTTAGCACTATTTCACAAAAGGTAAAGAACAATGAAGTTTTTAAAATCATCTAGAAAGTGTAGTTCTACGAAAATAATTACCAATACTGCAGCTTTGGATACAAGTTCTGTTCGTGGCACCATTTATATCATGTATGAACACAGTAAGTATTCCTAACCTAAGAATTGCAGAAAAGATTGTTCTTAATCCCATATGTAGTTTATACATATAGTTAAATTTTCATTATCATTTTCAATTTTATACTCACAGTTTAATTTTCATTTTCAGGTCAGCATGTAACGAATTTTTACATAAGCAATTAAAAGAGAAACAACTGCTTGATGGATGCAATTTATCATTGAACAACGTATTGAAAGAAGTAGGTTTTAAATGGAAAAAGATGATTCAAGACGAGGGTTTATGGAACTTCCCAATGTTGATCTAAAACGTATAGATTTTGTAGAGGTTATATGAAGGAAATAAAAAAGCTTTGATCAAGATATACAAGATACAAGATCATACAGAATATGAAACAATCAAATGGTATGATATAGAGCATATACTTGATCGAAAAGATATTCTTCCGATATATATATATATATATATATATATATATATATATATATATATATATATATATATATATATATATATATATATAATATTAATAAATGTCATTGGTAATTATATAATCTTTTTATTTTAATAACCATTCAAATATTAAAAAATGTTGTCGATGGTTTTTGAACGAAGCATTTTACATGTTGTCTGAATCTATCTAGAGATTCTAAATCGACGACACTTGCAAGACTTTGAACATTTATTATAATTTTTTACATACTTAGTAATCTGTATTTAATTTAGAGTTGATATTTTAATAGTTATTAAAGTTTAAATTGTAGAAATGATTCGCTGAAATAAGGCTATGATGTTTAATCACAATCGGGCAACAGGGCAGTCAAAATGATGATCACGTGCTTAATGACGTGCAACTGCTTTTATTTTGTACGAGCTATACTTAAATATACTGGCGGAACAAAAAATCGATGGCGACTTATAATAATAATATCAAAGCAGAAATTAAAAGAAGTATACTATTGACCAATATGTGCTACTACGGACTTCACTCATAAAACCCATTTTAATATAAAGGGCCGGAGATCTGGGATATGACCAAGAAAAAGAAACACTTAATTAGAGTGTGTTGAAAAGAAGGTCCTAAGAAACGTGTCTTATGCGAAATTATGGAGGTTTGCCTCTTTCTCCATTTTGCATTATACCAGAAACACAAAAGCATAAAAAATAATTAAATCCGTGAAAATTGACCACTTAACATGTAGTTGACGTGTCCTAAAATGGGGAGGAGATGATGCTGTAAGAAAAATAATGTTCAGCTGGCCAATAGGGTCAAAAAGAGATCGAAAAAAAAAAAAAAAAAAAAAAAAAAAAAAAAAAATATATATATATATATATATATATATATATATATATATATATATATATATATATATATATATATATATATATATATATATAGGTGCGTATAGACCCGGTTGGATCACACAAAGCATTCTGACTCATTTTCGAGTGTTGCTTCCGATCCTCCACATATCTCTCATCCTTTCTCCGTGGATTATCTTTCTCTCCGCCGTCCACCTTGTCCCCGATCTCCTCGAAACTTCAGTCTCTGATGCAACGTTCCACATATGTATTTTGTTTCTATACGTTTTTCTATTATCAATCTCTGTCGGACCCATTTGTGCCTTTTCTAGATCAGCTCTGACTTGTGCGATCCATCGTACTATTGACTTGACTCCTTGTATGTATGTAAGAATTCTGTTGGTGAGTCTGGTCGGTGGGAGTATACTGTTATGTCCATAGAATTTCAACCTTCTTTTTTTTATGTCCGCCGCTTCGGCGGACATTCTCTCTGTGGTCTTTCTAGAATGTAGTCTGTATCCTTCCTCTGTCAGTTTAGGGCCGAGAATTTTCCTCATAATTCGTTCGCGTTTTTCTTTTAGTATGTTTTCTATGCCGCTTTTTGTGTGGGTATGTCTCGCTTACGTATAGTACCTCTGGTTTGATTACTGTGTTGTAGTATCTTATTTTGTTATATATATACATATATATGTAATGAAAGTTTCTCGGATATCCCGTGTTAGCTGAATGTCCACTGGTGGACCGCTTCGCTGACGTTTCGATAACATCTTATCCATCATTTTCAAAGTGTTTACTCGACGGTGTTTCGACGACAAATGCTGCTGGTCGGTCTGTCGCGTCGGGTTTTGTGTGCTGGCGGCGCGACGACATTGGTCAGTTGATTCCGGCCAATGAGAGACCGTGTTTGGCTATGTGTTTGCGGACTCGTTGTCAGTAACATGGCTTGCATGGATGGAGAACGATCTCGCTGCCCCAGGCTCTCTGCTGATCCCACTCGGATAAAATGTGTTTCCAAGCAGGTGAAAATTTTTGGCGGAGAAATTTTCATTTCTCGCTAAGTTTTTTGTTTTCCTAAAATTAATTTTGTGTCCGGTGTTGAGCACATGCTGGGCTGGAGAGGAAGTGGTGGTTTTCTGCTTGACGGCGTTAATATGCTCGTCCCTTCTGGCGCTTATTTTTCTATTTGTTTGGCCTATGTATGACAGGTTACAGTCCAGACACGGAATTTCATACACGCCTTGGTCTTCTAAGTGAATTTTGTCTTTTGTCATCATATTTATGACTTTGTTTAAATATTTGTGAATGTTTCCAGGCAATAGCGTAAATTCTGACAAGGAATCAGCCCTCAGTCATACCAGTTCAAGGCTGGGTAACGCCGAATGCCTTCTCTAGAGACGTATAGTTAAACATAAAACCAAGGGCTCATAGTCTGAGGGAAATGTTGACAGGGGTTGTCGATAGCCGATGACCGTGATTCGGAACTCACTTTAAACTGGTCTAGTCGCTAAATAACCTTATTTGCTGATACGCCCCAAAACCTTTGAACCTGTTTCCTCTTGTTTATCCAGTTTGTGATTTTTTTATTTATTATAGTTTATCTTGAAAACAATGAAATAATAGGAACAAAAAAACTACCATTTATTTGAAACGATTTGTTATATCCAAAGCCTACTGATAAATTTGTGCACTAATGTTTTGTTGGTGTAATGCAGAGTTATCGAAAACTGTAATTGTGTCGAAATGTTATTAAAAATTATATTTTTATGAATAAAAGACCGTTATTCCCAAAAATTTTAACAAGGTGCTTCAAAAAAACAGATTTGCTATTTTATGTTTATAAAATTGGCACCACTATTCCCTATCTACACCACTGTTGATTTTAAATTTTCAGGCAACACAACAAAAATATGCCCCCTAGTGACTTGCTGAATTTTTTATTTCAAATCGTTTCAAAATAATTAAGACATTTTAAATTTTATTTCTCAAAGTCATATATCTGTAATTAAGAAACGAGGATTTTTTTTCGAACTCTGCTTAAAAATTGCCCAATCCTTCAGCCATCAAACGTCAACAAGCATTTCCCGAGACCGGTTTCAGGCCTTAAGTTGTCATCAGTCAGGCTCAAGCTAACCTTTCTCAAACAACTGAAGGATTGACCAAGGGTCTGACTATATATATATCGACCATGTCGGATGTAGGCTGTCATTAAACGTAGCTCACGCCATCCTGTAGTTCGTAATAGTACTTACTGTCTGAAACCATTCGTGATTTAGCCCAGACCCCATTCGGGTACCAGGTATGCATGAAAATGCATAAAGCATCAAATGCATTTTGAATGATGTAAACATTTCAGATTTGATCATATACCAAAATCCCTTGTTAAAATTTGTAAAATTTTTAAAACTGTTAAAAAGCCGAATACCATCAGCTATTTTTTTCTCCAACTCCAACAAGCTGATTTCGGAATTCTACCAGTCTATAAACAAAGCCGACCGATTACCGATCTAATTAAAAATTCTCCTGACACTTAATTTGTCTCCGCGCCGAAGATAAACGAATTAAAATTCTAAATTTATTCCCCCCGATCCGAGGGGAGACACACACTGCTGACAATTTTATAATTGATCGGAAGACGCATCCAGTACCGAAAAGAACCGTGTAAAAATCCTTCGTCTTGTTCGAATTAATTGTATGAATGCGTTTATGTTATTTATTTTTCGTGTTTTTTTTTCGGTCCTGAATAAATACGAGTGTAGGCTGAAAAGTTCTCCGGTAAAGAAAAGGAAGCATACAACGGGTCTTTCAAATTGAGGGTTTTTTTAATTCTTGGATAAAACACAGATGGCGTTGTGAATTTACCTAAGTCTAGTCTTAGTTCAGAAGGGAAATGTATGACATTTATAAAAATTGAGTAGTACACAATACAACAATGCGTTAAAATTGTTGAATTATTTCATAAAAATGGGCGTTCAGTGAAAAAAGTTTTTAGAAAATTACGTGATATTTACGGTTTGCATAATCGTTCATCTGAATGCACCATCACTCGAATTAGTCGACGATAGTTGTCCCACCACAAGGCGTATTTTACGACAGGATTTAGCTCTGAA
Source organism: Cosmopolites sordidus (assembly GCA_031761425.1). Classification (NCBI taxonomy): domain Eukaryota; kingdom Metazoa; phylum Arthropoda; class Insecta; order Coleoptera; family Curculionidae; genus Cosmopolites; species Cosmopolites sordidus. The sequence continues at coordinate 973,249 of JARFXV010000041.1, read as the reverse complement.
AGCATATACGATTCAAATAACACAGGAACTAAAACCACCGGATCATCTATGAACGTCGTGCATTTGTTAATTGGATCAACGAACATGATTTATTAAAAAAATCATGTGAAGCATATTTTAAAATTGTTGGCAAAAATTGCCACATTCGAGGTGAAGACAATCCACGTTTGATTCATGAGAAGCCTAAACGAGTCACTGGTCTGCATTATGGTCACGAGCATTGCATTGCATTGGGCCGTATTTCTTTCAGAATGCTGCTAGTGAAGCTGTAACTGTGAATGGTGTTTGATATTGTGAGATGATAACTGGATTTTTGTGGACTGAATTAACTAATATTGTTCAGGAAGACATGTGGTTTCAACCGGATGAAAAAATTTGCTGAACGAGCTATTGCAAGAAATGGTGATATTAATTACCCACCAAGATCATGTGATTTGACACCGTTGAACTATTTTCTTTGGTGTTACGTGAAAAACTATGTCTATAAGCACAATCCACAATGGATTTCTGAACTAAAGGATGAAATTATTCGAGTCACTGATGAGATATAGCCTGTACAAAATTAAAACCGTTGCACGTCATCGATGACGCTATTAAAGAACAGCAGAAATACCACTACAAAAATTAAATAACAAAATAATCAAATGAAATGTATTCAATAAATTTCAAATTTAGCGGCTGTATTCGGTTGGCAGCATATGCGACGTTGTCGGGTTTCAAATTTGTGTTGTTGATATTTATTGACACGTTTGGAGGTTATCCCATTTGTATCCAAACGTTTACTTTCATTGTTACCTTTCGATCGAAAACATTTTCTTTAACAACGTAAGTCGCGCCTGTAAAATGCCAAATCATTTAAATCGTCGTTGTCAAGAGTTTGTGGCATCTCTAATACACTATTTTGAACAAGAACGAGACAATAATGGTCCATTGTTACTCTTTGCGGCTATTAGAGAAGTATGTTAAGTTAATTTTTAATACTTGTATATGTTTAGTTTGTCATATTTTTTTAGCGTATTGCAACAGCCTTAAGGTTGTCTTTGGCTCTATAACATGTACGAAATTAAAACCGTTGCACGTCATTAAACACGTGATCAAAAATTCGGCTGCGCCAGATTGCGATTAAACATCATAACCTTACTTTAGCGAATCATTTTTACAATTTTACTTTAATAACAATAAAAAAAAAGTATTTCCAAATTAAATGCAAATTATAAAGTAAGTTACAAAATTATAATAAATGTTGAAAGTCTTTCAAGTTCACTGATTTAGTACCTCTATGAGATTTATTGATGTATAATATACAAGTACTAAAGAAAAAAGCAATGACATATATCTTGATGACTTATTTTCATTGACACAAAATATATCCACGGTTTGTACTATTTCACAAAAAGTGAAAAACAATGAAGTTTAAAAAGGGTTACCAATACTGCAGCTTTAGATACAAGTTCTATTCGTGACACTAATTATATCGTGTATGTACACAGTAAGTCTTTGTAACCTAAGAATTGCAAAAAGACTGTTCTTAAACCCATCGTAAACAATCACAGTTTAATTTTAATTTTCAAGGCAGCATGTAACTTTGAATTCCTTACATGAGCAATTAAAAGATAAACAACTGTTTGACGGATGCCGTATGTCATTGTGCAACCTATTGAAATAAGTAGGTTTTAAATGGAAAAAAGATGATCCAAGAACTTCCCAACGTTGCCCTAAAACGTATAGATTTTTTGAGAGATTATATGAAGGAAAGAAAAAACGCCTTGTACTAATTCATCTTCTTAGATGAAACCTAGATTTTTCAAAATGGTACTGTAAGTTCATGACGTTCAAGATTAGAGTAGTGTAAAAACTACCAAAGTTGATGCTAAAAGTTACATAAATATGCAAAAAATATGGAAAGTTTTGATTGAAAATTTTTATTTTAGATAGTGGCAAGAAAGTTCTTCCCTTAATTATAAATACTGCAGATGATAGCAGTGATTCCAGCCAGTAATTTTCAGACTCCTATTAATGAAAATAAGTGTGGAAAATAAAAAGGTTAATCGCAATCTGGCAACAGCGCGGCCGAAATTTTGATCACGTGCTTAATGACGTGCAACGGTTTTAATTTTGTACAAGCTATAGAGCCACGGTTTTGGCTAAATGTTACCGAAATTTTGACAAAGAGAGGACGTCTGTGGAGCTGCAAAAGGTGGTCATTTGGCAAATATTGTCTTTCGTCTCTAAATGTCATACACTACGCTTCAATTATCAATAAAAAAAAATTTGAAATCAACATAAATTCTGTATTTTATTCAAAAATTTAAAAAACCACTTAATTTCAAAAAAGCTTTACTATTGAGTTGATATAAAAGTTCGTTCCATTTTTTTGAGAATTGAAGAAAAATGATACTAAAAGTTTTATTTAGTCAATATAAAGGGTGTTCCAATAAGAACGCCGGTTTTGAGTTTTAAATATATATATATATATATATATATATATATATATATATATATATATATATATATATATATATATATATATATATATACCAATAGAGCAGGCAGGATTCAGAAGTGGGTTCAGTAGAATGGACCAATCCATGTTGTCCAATAGACCATAGAAAGGCACAATGAATACACCAACTGTGCAACTGTGCTTGGCTTTTATTGACCAGGAAAAGGCATTGCTTAACCAAGGGATAGACATCAACGTAGTAAACTCAACGTAGAACGTGGTGTACGGCAGGGTGACTCAATATAGCCTGTTCTTTTCTCAGCCTGCCTTGAAGAGTTATTTCGTAATCTGGATTGGAAACAGCAGGGAATAAAAATCAATGGTCCATATCTAAGCCATCTTAGATTCGCGGATGATATCGTTCTCCTTTCACAAGACCCAAAGAATTTCATGGAGGAGGGATACCGCTCGGCAGGTGGAATGGCGGGTTAAGTGTGGCTAGCAGGCATTTGGCCGGCTCAATATAGTATTTAAGAGCAAACTCCCACTTTGTCTGAAGACAAAGGTTTTTAATCAGTGCGTGCTGCCTGTTTTGACATATGGAATTGAAACATGGACACTCACATCACAATCAGTTCAAAAGCTTCGGCTTGCACAGAGGGGAACGGAAAGGTGTATGCTTGGCATTACAAAGCGGGACGGAAAGACCTGCATATGGATCAGAGAACAAACGAAGGTATGTGATATAATTGGAAAGGCGAAAGAACTAAAATGGAAGTGGGCAGGTCATCTAGCAAGACGATGCGACGACAGATGGACCACAGCAATTCTGGAATGGTTACCGCTTGATCATAAACGCCCGCGAAGAAGGCCGAAAACACGATGGACGGATGACATCATCAAGTATATTGGACCCGAATGGCAGAGGAAAGCTCAGGACCGTATGAATTGGAAACATGCTGGGGAGGCCTTCATCCTGCAGTGGATCGACAATAGCTGATATATATATATATATATATATATATATATATATATATATATATATATATATATATATATATATATATATATATATATATATATATATATATATATATATATATATATATATATATATATATATATATATATATATATATTTGTGTGTGTGTGCTCGTGTGTGTGTGTGCGCGCGTGTGTGCGTGTGTGCGTGTGTGACCGCCTTGGCTTTGCTGACACAGACGTGCTCTTTTCATGGAATTTTCAAAGACTGTTGCGCATAAATTTGGCGGTATTTCAGTGATACAACGTTGAATTTCATCTTTGAAGGCTTGAATCGTTGTGGGTTTGTTCATAGAAACTTGTGACTTTAAAAATCCTCAAAGAAAAAAGTCCAAAGGCGTTAAATCGCATGATCCGGGCGGCCAATGCCGATTTCCAAAACGAGAAATAACACGACTAGGAAATGACTCGTGCAGTAATTCAACAGTTTCTCCTCCTGTTGAAACCACACGCTGTTGAGATCCATATTTTGTAATTTTAGCACAAAAAAGTTAGTTAATATTTCACGATAATGAACACCATTCATGGTTAATGCTTGACCAACTGCATTTTCGAAGAAAAATGGCCCGATGATGCCTCCAGCCCAAAATGCACACCAAACAGTGACTCGTTTTGGATACATCTGTTTCTCAATAATCACTAGTGGATTTTTGGAACCCCAAATGCGACAATTTTGTCGATTAACGAAGCCATCAATATAAAAATTAGCCTCGTCACTGAAGAAGATTTTCGTTGAAAAATTACCATCCAATTATCGTTGTTCCAAAATCCAATCAACAAACGCTCTTCGTTGCCAAGTCTTCCGGGTTTATCTCTTGAGTCAATTTAACTTTGTACGTATGAAGTTTCAAATCTGTTGTTAAAATTCGATGCATAGTGGTTGTCTGTGGTTGTCTGGCTGGTGTGGCTGTCTACTAACAAACGGCCATTTTTTTATAATGTCAAATCATGACACTACAGACGGCGGGCAATTCAAAACCGGTGTTCTTATTTGAACACCCTTTAGTATGTACTGTCCTTTTGGATCACCGTTTTCCATCTCTCCAGTAGCTGCATTCTGGGGTTTCTGGCTAAAAAACTGATCCAGGTGATTTTTCAAGTCTTCAAAAGAAGTTTTTACCATCTAAGATATTTTGAAGTGATCTAAATAAATAATGGTCGTACGGCGCAAGGTCGGAATAGTACCGTGGGTGGACAAAAACGGATGGATCTCTCGAATTGTTTTACAATGATCAATTGCCAATATTTAATTGTCATCAGGCTCGACCGGTCATCCAGAACTTGTATATGGTTAAGATTAAAATTGTTTTCACAAAACATTCTGAATCACTTACGGCGCGTGAAATCGTCAACAGTACCCTCAGCCATTACAGCAAATATTTTATTTGGACATTTGCACAGTACATTCTTGCCTTTTCGGAAATAAAAATGCATATGTCCAAACTACCCCATATTTTCTAACATTTTTAATCCTTAACAAAATTTTAAAAACACAAAATTTTTTTCCCACTGAAATTCATTCTGTTAAACATCAAAATTTTACAAGCGTGACATTGATAATACTTCAGTTCTGGGAATCAAGGTGATCTAGCGCCAAAAACGTTAACTTCATCAACCCAACATTTGATGATTTTTTCAAATCTTTTTAATCTTCCCCCATATGATATTATTTTAATATTCTCGGTCTTGGTTGATGTAGAGAATGGACAGAAAAAGTTTAATTAATGGTTTCATAACGTCGGCGAGGCTAGTCTGAATATTCATGGTCTGACCTTCCTCGTTTCGCGCCGGAAAACTCGAAAAGAAAGTTTTGTTTGGTCTAACAAATATTTCGCTTTGTCTGAGTCAACATTGGATACTGGGTGTATAAAAAAATATTGTTGGCTTATTTCAAAAAAAGCAAAACAAGCAAGCTCCAACATGATAATAGGTAAAAGTAAAACCACAAGAAAAAACACGGACCACTCCTCTATGATAAATATTAACCATTCAGAAAAGCCAACAGCAAAATTATTCAACAGGATGTGTCACAAAAATCTGGACAATGTTAAATGTATAACAAAAGTAATATTTTAAAAACCTTCGCGCAAGACGATGGACAGCTGAAATAATTTTTACAACATTGTGTACAAGTAAATAATTCTCTAGTAAGAGTGTCACAACTTTGGAACGTAACAGAGGCAACACTATACTGCAAATGTCCCTCCTAAACTGCTGTGTTCACTAGATTGTATCAATTCACCTAGGAAAGATACAGGATTCAACAGCGCGTTTAAATTGGAAAGCCCAACTTTAAGAAAAAAAATCGTTTTCCGACGAAGCGTAGTTCTGACTTAATGGGCTTATCAACAAACATAACTGCAGGATTTGAGCCGATGAAAATCACCACGTAATTCAGGAGAAACCTGTTCATCCTCAGAAAGTCACTACTTGGTGCAGTTTTTTGATTGAAGCAATGAGAGGGCCTTATTTTTTCGATGACTATGATGGAAATCATGTCACTGTTAATGGTGAATTGTTTGTAAGATCATAAAGAACACATTTACTCAATATATCCTCCCACTGCTTGAATGACCGCATGCATTCACGGTCTGAAGAGCTCGCAGACTCGTTTGAATGCGTCACGGTCCATATCGGCAAATGCCGCTTCAATAGCGGCTCTCAATGATGCGACGTTTGGATGTCTGGACTTGTTGGTGACCCTTTCAATCACACCCCGTATATAGAAGTTCAAAGGATTTAAATCTGGGCTGTTTTAAAGCCATAATTCTTTGGACCAAAACATTTTTGAACCAAATGATTTATATGCATAATTTGTATTATTATTCCAGATGACACATTATTTTTCCAGATGATACAGTTTCCATCCACAGCTTCACTACATATATCAGAACACGCAAATAATCTTCTTTTGTGACATTTTAACCTTTGTTAAAGAAATGCAGTTGCATCACATCACCCTCACTCGACACAACACCTAGCACGTGAACATTCGCAAAATTCACATTCGAAAAATTCGAAAAATTTGTTCTAAAAACGACAGGAACATCTTTAGGACCAGGTGCGAGCCAGCGATCATTCCTTCAATTGCTTTTCGCATCGACAGTAAAAATATTTCATCAGAGAAAACCTGAGGCGTCCGGTAGTATTGTTTCTTAAGGAACACAAAAGCAGGTTGCAGCGTTCAACTCGCTTTGTCCTGGCAGCTTCTGAAAGCATCTATCTCACTTGAATTGCGTAAAACTTGTAGCGGAGGTCGTTCGAGACGATTCGACACATAGGTTTTTCACTCACACCGACAACCGAGGATAATTTTCGTATCAACTGCCCTGGATCCTCAAAAATCAGCTCCTACGCCCATTGAATGATGCCGGGAGTCCTGACAACGCGCTCCTTCGAGTGAGTTTTCCTTGTCGGTGTTGCAAAACCTTCGTTGGATTTCTCCGACTCATTATACTTTGCGACGACATCATACACAGTGGATCTTGGATTCCCGAAAAACTAATGATTTCTGTCGCAGAGCGCCCAGCACGAACACTTTCGATAATCGCGGCTCTTCGGTTATACTCTGCACTTGGTTTCGATATTGCGACTGTTTATTTCATACGTCAAACTATTTGGACGCCAATCGGGACTTCTACAAGTGGTATAGAACATAATGCCATTATATCTTCTTCAAGATAAAATAAAAATTGACGGATTGTCACATCACTTATTACTACGCCTCATTTGAAAATTCTGACACTCTTACTGAACAACCATTTATATATACTATACAAATATTTTCATCGAAAACTCACAAACTCAAAACATTATTATTTCAAACCTTTACATTTATATTAAAAAAAACGAGATTCGAACTCAGAACTTAATGTCCAATCCAATTATGTGTTACAGTATAAAACATGTCATTAAACTATACCTATGATAGATCACTATGATTGATATCTGATGTTAAGGAAAAAATGATATAGCAATACGCTAAGAGAATATCTTTGACCTTAATTGGTAAATTGATTTATTGCAAGAACAGTTCTCAGGTCGCGTTTTTTCGCAAAATGGCAATGTCAACTGGCCATCAAGATTATGCGATCTCAAGCCCTTGGGTTATTTTTGTGGAATTACGTTAAATCTCTAGTTTTCAGAAATAAACCCCGAACAATTACACTGGGGAACAATTTGAAAAATAATTTCTGTTGAGTTCGATATTTAAGCTGTTTTATACGTAATTGACATGCTAATTCCAAAACTTTATTTAGTTTTTTTCTATCACGTCAAGTTTTTTCTCTACAGTTGTTGCGCATCCGACTAAGCTTGGCGAATCAGAGAAGTCACTACTGCTCTCCTACCGGCGAACCTTCTTCGACCTAGGAGTGGGGGCGTGAGTGACGTTGCGTCATCCAAAACTAGTTCGGTCAGTTACGCATAAGATGCTAAAGCAGTGTGTAGAGAGTTTACGAATGTGGACGAAGCGGACACGTAATAAACTTTCGTTTGGTGTACCAATGGTTTGGCGAGAGCTCAAAGATCACTTAAATGATTGCTACTTTTGCATAGTGAAAACATCAGGATTTAACAAGAAAAACAAACATAAAATTGAGTACCCTAATTTACCGTCAGCTGTACGCCCTGTGCCTCATTCAGCTGAAATTCCAGTGCCAGTTTTTCAAGAATTACCCTCTTTAGAAATACAAGAATGTGAATCAAGTGAAGATCGAAGTGACTCCACCGACAAAAAATTCAAAGTTTCCAATGATTCTGTTCGTAAAGGATTCAATCAACATGAATTAAACGATTTAGCACGAGATTTGGGACTATCTAAAAAGCATCGGAATTATTAGCATCAAGACTGCACGAAAAAAATTTACTTGACAAAGGAGCTAAAGTCACTTACTATCGATCCAGAGAAAGTGAATTTAAGCAGTACTTCAGAAATAATGCCGGATTTATATATTGCTAGAACGTAGAAGGTTTAATGAAAGAATTTGCCATTTCTAACTATAACGCAACTGAATGGTGATTGTTTATAGATAGCTCAAAACGTAGCTTGAAGTGTGTTCTCCTACATAATGGAAATTTATACGATTCAGCCCCAATAGGTCATTCAGTTTCTTTGCGTGAAGAATATGGCGACATAAAGAAAGTCATTGTCAGCAATGCGGGTATACAAAGTATCCCTGTTTTTTGTGCATGTGGGACAGCAGAGCTCGTGAGAAGCATTGGGTGCAATCGAACTGGCCGCCAAGATCTGACCAAAGACCTGGTGATCCAAACATTTTAAATCAGCCACTTGTCGACAGAAAAAAACATTGTATTTTCGCCTTTGCATATAAAAGTACGTCTCATGAAGCAATTTGTTAAGGCTTTGTCAATTGAAGGAGACTGCTTTAAGTATATCATTTCGACATTCCCTAGCCTGTCATATGAAAAGATAAAGGCTTGTGTGTTTGATGGTCCACAGATTCGGCAACTCGTTAAAGATGAAAATTTCACTGAAACAATGACCCAACTTGAGAGGAATGCTTGGTTGGATGTTAAAAATATTGTTAAAGACTTTCTTGGAAATACACGAGCCCCGAATTACATCGAAATTGTTCAACAACTCTTGGAGAGCTTTAAAAAGCTTGGTTGCAACATGAGCATCAAAATTTCTTACATAGTCATCTTGCTAACTTCCCAGAAAATCTTGGTGCTGTTAGTGATGAACAGGGCGAAATTCTTTGCAAACAATTCTTCCCGAACAGGGATTAAATTCTTTGCAAAAAAAAAGTTTAAAGGCAATGGAAATTCATAGTGAAATAGTATATGTATTAGAGGAATAGTAGACAGGTGAGTTTCAACGTGGTCGTACAAGCCTGGATGTTGATCGTTCTAGACGTAAAATAAGTGTAACTACTGAACAAATAATTAATTATATACATGATATGGTTATGGATGACAGACAATTGACTTGCAGTGAAATTGTTAAAGCCAAGGTTATGTCAACTGAATGGGTGTATCATATTTTGAAAAAGGGCTTGAGAATGATATGTGCAAGATGGGCGTCGCATTTGTTAAATTCTGATCAAAAAGGACTTCGAGTAAAACTTTCTAACCAACATTTAGGTCTTTTTGGAAAGAACTGAATAGAGTTTATAAATCGTTAATAGTCGCAAAACTATGGATGAGACTTGGGTTTACCACTATGATCCTGAACTCCACTACCACTATCACTGAACTCCGACAACAGACTGTAGAGTGGACTGAGCCCGGTTGTTCAGCTGCGAAGCAGCCAAAATGGTCAAAATCGACCATAAAGATAATGGCATTAATTTTTTGGGATGCGAGAGGCATTTTGTTAATTGATTACCTTTAAACTGGTAAAAGAATAACAGGACAGTATTATTCAAACCTTTTAGATCAGTTGGTTGCAAAAATTCTTGAGAAAAGATCTGGTTTAGCAAAAAAATATATTTTTTCATCAAGGCAATATACCGGCTCACAGATGTATTCCTGCAATGGCCAAATTGAAGGAGTTACTCTACGAATTATTGAAGCATCAACCATATTCACTAGATCTGGCCCCCTCTGATTTTCATCTATTCGCAAATCTCAAAAAATTCTTACGTGGCATGCGTTTTTCATCAAATGAAGAAGTTATAGCAGCAGTAGATAAATATTTTGAAAGACTTCCAGAAAATCACTTCAGAGATGGAATAAATGAATTGGAGAACCGCTGAAAAATTTATTGAGCTTGAGGGAGAATATACTGAAGAATAAAGTAATTTTTTAACTATAAATTTGTTTTATCATTTCCGCTCCGCGAACTTTTCAATTAGCCTAGTATATCTAGATAGTGACAGAGTCAATTAAACAACGATTTTCTAAAGCCCAGATCATTGTCTGTTCAAAAAAAATATCTTGTCTGTCATTCAGCTGAAAATGTTGATACCAAAAAAATATAAAATGATTGTTTTCTTTGTCAGGTCGGTCAGGTCAACTTGTCGAACAACTCTCGTACATTTTGAGTAATAACTTAAAAATTTCGAAAAAAAATCTACTTATTTTCCCACAGAATCTAATGTTGATATACTACCAATATTAAGAGAGTTTAAGAGGTTTTTCAAAACCACCTTCGAAAGTAATCTGATAGATAAAAAAAATCACCATTTTTAACTTCGAAAACATTTATTCTCCATTCGCAAAACTGATACAACGTCCACGCCACCAACTCAGAACTGGAAGGAACCAAAACCGATCATAAATAATCAAGTTAGAGCATAAAACACATGAAAATTCGTATCAAATTTCGATTGGAACGACGATAACCCCGCCCGATACGCTACTGGTGCGGCTCGAAACGTGTAAAAAACAATACGGAATCAAGATAAGACAAAACCCATACGAAAAAAGAAGGTAGTGTACGCCTGACAGCGAATAAGATATCTGGCTGATAGGTATCATTATCTAGGGTGGCATACTTTACAAATCCCGACTACCGGACCTGTCAGAAAAAGCTTAGATTGCCGGCTGCAACTTCATCTGAACGGTCATCGGATACAAAAACGATTATAGTGGGAACCAAAAAAAAAAAAATATGGTACTAAGAATATAATCATAATTTGCAAAAAAAAGTTGATACTGAATTTTTCTTGGTGGCACTGAATAATTGTATCTAGACGAGGGGAGTTCACGAATTATTGTAATTTGTCAACATAGTCTCCTAAAAATCCACTTTGAAAAAAATTCCCTTTGAGGTCATACTATTACAATAAAAAATCAAAAATTATCGCCTCTAATATAGGACAAAACGTTTGAAATAGTTATATTTTTCACCATTTAAATCTTTTATTTCAGAAGATGTTAAATGTTACTAATATAAAATCAAATATTGTTAAAATGTTCATTTCTGTCTCTCTCTCTCTCTCCCTTCCCATAGACTCTTTCAATGAATGCTCTTCATGGAAATTAACACATTGCTTAACCAGGGAAAAAGGTTCAAAATGCCGTGCCACTAATAATTGTAGTGATAAACACCAGAGATAATCTGCGAGTATCAATTGGCGAATTTGTATTAAAGGCTAATTGAAACTACTAGGTTAATTGAAAAGTTCGCTGAGCGACACATAGAGGGAAGTAAAGGAATTGTATAATCTACTACATTTTGAAGTTTCATCCTTCATATGAACATATGTGACGTTTCAAGTCGATCTGCCAATTGATTCCTACAAAAATAGCAGCTTAATATAACGTATCAGTGTTATTTTTTAAAATGAAAAATATTGAAAATCGTGTAGTGATTAAATTCTTTGAAAAACGAAACGTTTAAAGGCAATGAAAATTCATAGTGAAAAGGTAAATATGTTAGGGGAGTCTGCTCGTTCCAAAACGTTTGTAAGTGGGCAGGTGAGTTTCAACGTGGTCGTATAAGTCTGTATGATGATCCTCGTTCTGGACGTCCAATAAGTGTAACTATTGAATGAATAAAAATTGCTTAATGACACCTCAAAACAGGTACAGTTTTTCTGGAAGAATATTTACAAATTGCCAGAGAGATGGAATGCGGGTGCCGTATGCGGAATAAACATAACATATAACATATAACAATAAATATAGCTTGAATAAACAATTTTTTACCTTCCTCCCAAATTGAACGTGTTTTTTAAGAAAAAAATTAAGTATTATTAACCGCTACACCAGGTAAAATTAATTAACTATAATTAATATTACATTTAATAGAGATATAATGATGATTTAGCCTAAATTCATTCGCACTTTCTCTGAGGGGAAAATCGACTTATCCGAGAAATCTTAGATATCAAAAGGATTAAGCTCTGTGGGGGCCCTTTCCATGTTCTCCAACCACATGGTTACAGTGGTAATGATGAATGTCATTCAGCCCTCTGCATGGCTCTAAAAAGGTCGTTGATGTCCAGAGTTTTAATATTACTTATCAGGCTCTTTGGAATTATTCCAGTTGATGGCAATACATCGGTATTCATATTCATATACCATTGTCTTTTGACCTGTTCTTGAAGCTCCTTATATTTCATAATTATTTCAGTATGTTTTGCAACTAGATTATTGTTGTTTTGGAATAGCTATATCTATACGTTGTTTTTCTTAAAGTTTTATCAATAACAACAATATTAGGCCTTTTGTTATTTAATTTCTGCTCGGTAAGCACTGTTCTGTCCCAATACATTCTGTCACTATTGTTCTCCGGAGCTGGTTGAGGATTGTAAGTAAGGTTGAAGATTATAAGTAATTGTAGTATGGGACTTTTTCTCATTCCTTTAGCTGAAGTTTTATTGCCAATTCTTGATGAAGGATCTTCGCCACTGCGTCGTGCCTTTCTTTATATTCTGTTGCTGCAAATACTTCTGTCTCGCAAATGATTGTCTCGGAGACCCGGCACCCATATCTACATCGATCATCTGCCCCAGTACCGTCCCGAACTATATAATTGAGGTAATTTCTGGTAAGTCTTATATTGCCAGTAGGAAACCCTCTATCTCCGGAAACATCTGTCTAGCAATCAGCCAGTAGTTCCATGCTAATATGTCGACTTGTTCCTGAGTGACCTCATTCAAATGTCTCCCATGCGGAGGATTTTCTCTCCATGATTGTAATTTCTCAAGTTCGGTTTTTGCATAGACTTGAACTTGATCATCGTTTAGTCGTAGTGGTGTTGATCGATCAGCCTGGCATACAGCCTTATGTAACATAGACGTTCCGTAAACCGTGATCAATTCGGCGTGCTTGCTTCATACCCAGCAGCACTAGTTATCTCGATCTTTTCTCCGTTCTGTATCTTAAAATCATTATTCAATAGTTTTCCTCTATTTATGTTTAATATGCGATACTTTTCTAGTCAAAATTGTATTCATACATCACTGGAGAATTCTTCCACTATTTTTAACATTTGTTGCAGGTAGATCGTCCATGTAGAACAAATGGTTTAATCGCACAAGTTCACCATTGTTTACAAATCAAAACCATATTTGGTTTAATTCAGTCGGTTTGAGCGTGGTGATACAAAACCAAAGAGAACGGAGTGAATCTCTTTGAAAAATACCTCTTCTGATTGGAATTTCTTCAGTTGTTATATTATGGTCACCCTCCCAAAGTTGGATGTTGGTTCTCCACTCTGACATGAAGCTCTTCAAGAGATTTGGCTAATTTATTTTATAAATATTTCTTAAGACATTCGTGTGGTACATAATCGAAAGCCTTCTTATAATCGATATATGCCATATTGATATTTCGTTTCCTGAATTACAACCTAGAAACGATTGAATCTATAATCGATTGTTCCTTACATCCTATTGCCCGTTCAGTACAACCTTTCTGCTGCACAGCGATGATATTATTGCGTTCACAATGTGCACATATAATGGAGAAACAGGTTATAGGGCAATATTTTGTAGGATCTTGAATGTTTTGATAATCCTTTGGTATAAGGTATGCTTTTCCTTGAGTTAGAAACAATATTGTGCATATCATGTGTGCACCATGATTTCTTCAACCAGTAATTTTGCAGTCCATCGGGCCCTGGTGCTTTCCAGTTATGAAGTTGTTTAAATTAACAGGAAACCTCATCTATTATAAATGGTTCATCTTTCATTTCTTCGCGGTTTTGATAGGCCTGGCGTTCCTCTCTTATCCAACAAGCGTTGTTATTGTATCTTTGTACTTGGTTGACCCAGCGTTTCTCTATCTGTTCTTTAGTCGGGCAGCCATTTATTGGGTTACTAGCAACTAAACTGAGATTCCTGTAAAAAGTTCTTTCTGATTTTCTCTTATTGCTTTTCTTGTATTTCTTCAGCCTTGTCACATATACCGAAAGTTTCCGTTTTAAGGTGTCAAGGCACTGTTGGGTATCGTATTCATTGCATCCCTCGTACAGTGTATTTCATTCCACCCAATGATTATTTCAATTCTTCTTTCTAGTTTTCCAGTAATTAATATTGTTATTCATATTTAGCCTAAAGATATTCGCACTCTCTGTCAGGGGAACATTGACTTATCCCAGATATCTTAGAAATCAGAAGAATTAAGCTCTGTGGGGGTCCTTTCCTTGTTATCGGGCCGCAAGGTGAGGCTAGAATTCTTCGATGTTCTTGAGTTGTTCAAGAACTTCCGGACGCTTCTCGCTGTTCCCAGTAGTGCTGCTTTCTGCATGGGCTTGAAAAGATGCTCGTTGAGATCCAATGATTTTATGTTCTTCAGCAGGCTCTTTCGAATAACACCCGTTATTAATATTAGTCTGGGAACTATTTTTACATTTTTCATACCCCACTGTTTCTTTACGTGCTCTTGAAATTCCTGATATTTCTGATTTTTTTCTTATTGCTTCTTCGCGTTTAGATAATTTATCTACCGTACTAATATCGGGTCTGTTGCTATCCAGTCTTCGTTTAGTGAGCACAGTCCGGTCCCAATAGATCTTGTTTGCTTTCGATAATAGGCTCGGGATTGTAGTTGTAATATGCAACTCTCTCTTTTGGCAGCTGTAGCTTTATTACAAGGTGCAAAATCTTTGCCAACAACCTCCAGTGATGTGTTGAATGGTTTCCGAGGTCGGACATCCCTATCGACACCGATCGTCCACAACACGAACATGTCGAAAAATATATTTAAAATAATTAATATATAATATAATCAAAATATTAAAGATATTACATTTAATATTAATATTACAATTTATATTATATTGCAATTAAGTAATTATAATTAATCTTGAAACAATTAGTTAACGGCGCGTTTCTGTGCGGCATCCATTATTATCAAAAAAAAATTGTAAATATCAAAAAATCCTCCACCACTGTCCATTAACTTACCAAAATAACTACGTCTCACACTCTACGGGGTTATTTGGTCTTTTATAATACGGAAATAAATTTTTAAACGTCCTCTTATACAAATCAGAAGCGACCAAGAGGCCAAAATGAAAGAGACTTGGCCTTTTGTCCATCTGACATTCGAATATATTCTCGAGTGTTTGAACGAACGTGAATCGTGGAACAAAAAAGAATTATTTATAAAACGTTCAAACTACTGGCCACTGTCCCTGTACCGAACGTATAAAGCTAATTTTAATTAAGATCTTTTGTGCGCAGCCGTATCTGTGTCAAGATGATTGTTTAAGGTTGTGTTCGATTTGCTTTAGTGTTGCTGAAGTGTTGTTACAACAGAATCCGTACGATATTGTAGCTTGTTATCGATATTTCATTATTTTGATAGTTACGTTTAATTTCTCTTCGGCTTTATTTTTGTTTTTATACTGTTTCCATGATAGTTAAGTCGTATCAAGGCCACCAACTGTTTATAGATGAGTGGATACGTGTGAAAGCTATTATATACGTGATTTTTATCAATGAATGCTTGGTTTTCTTTCAGTAAAAGGAAAATTCTTCATTAGCTAATTAGATTGAATTACAATTAATAAATCAATTCTTCTATTGGAACCTTCGGTGTGAAACAATAAACTCGAAGACCACTAAACACTAAATCACTTTTTTTGAGCTCTCGAAGCGCGTTTCGCTAACCGTGATAGGATCATCAAGGGATGATTAACTTCTATTTGATTCTAATCAAATAGAATCCATTAGGGATTATGTTTGATTAGAATCAAATAGAATAGATTGAATAATCTCCTGATCATCAGCGAAATAGACATAGACGTAACTGAAACTATGGCAAATCTGAATAAACTAAGAAATCAGATCGTACGATATGCAGGTGAAATATTGATATCCTAGATATAGACCCATGATGGAATAAAGGCCAAAAGGACCGGTCGGAAACAAATATAGAAAACGTTTACAAATTATCGGCCGCTACAGGTAAGATCGTTTTGCGCGAGACTTATTTGAGAGCGCTTCGATATACTACGGGACGAGGCCGAGAGGTCTAACATCACACCTCAAGCTGAAGAGATATCTCCACTTACCCTTACGTTAGAGAGGGTTTTATGACCCGGTGGTTATAGAAACCGGCCAATTTAGGACGAAGTCGTTACAAAGTTAGTCATATTGGAGTTCAGCCACTACCGAATCTGGTCATTTTTGGGGTCCGCTTTTTGAAGTACCCGGTCAAGGCATATTTCAGACCTTTTGGGGACCCCCGGATTTGAGACACAGAATTGCCAGCAAATGAACTTTGAATTGCAAGCAAAGTAACTGGATAGTCCATTTATTCAGGGTGGATAAACGAGCAACGTGACAAAGGAGATAAGGCCAGATAATAATTTTTATTATATTGTTTTATTGGGGTAATATTCTATGATATGTTTACTTTAATTGCTTAATACTCTCGCTGCAACAGGCAGTGTATAATTCGATCTGATTTACGTTAGCTTGCTTTAACAGATCTTGATTGATCTACTTGCTTACATTTGATTCAATTTTATTTAATTAGTATAATTTAAGCAGGTTTAGCATAACCTAATTTGAAATCACTATAAATTAGACAGAAGCATCTTATAAGATAGGAAAACAGGTTAGGATCTGATTTTTTTTGTGACATGACTAAGATAATAGGGTTTTAGTGGAGCACAATATACTGAAGGAAAAATTCCGATTCCTGCTAGGATAATTCAAGCCAGCTGATTTATCAATAACATAGCACCATTCCGATCCATTTATCCCCCCTTAACTAGTATCATATAATCCATCTAACATTCCTACCCCACGTGCCCTGTGTCAATCATATTGGCTTTACCATTGTTAACGCTTAAACAGGGATTAAAAGAATATAGCCCACGAAATACCTGCCAATCATTGACATATCTGTTGATAAGTTCAAAGACTTAGAGTGCGCACAATTCTCTATTTTACAACTTCAGTGTGCGGTCTGTAATTGTTGGTACCTTAACAGTCAAGTTCTCGTTGCTTACAAATGACAAAATCGTATTAAACTGTAACTGGAAGCAAGTCTTATTATTATTTTTTAGAGTTTTTATTTGTTTCAAATACAAGTTACAATACTGGAAAAGAGAAAGAGTTTTATTAACCTTGACCAGAATATAAAACATCATTTTTGTAGACATCAAAAAGTTAGGCACACTTATTAAAATTACAGATATTTTAATATTCTAGAGGTTTTATCACAATTTATCAGTTTAGTTCAGATAGTCATCAGTTTGATCTTGACGATTCATATAGAAAATAAATAGATATTTGTGATTTATTATGGGAAACAACAAATATTTTCCAGAACAAGAAAGACAAGAGCAACTGCTGAGACAAATCAATTAAAGTATATTTAATTAAAGATCAGCAAATATTACACAAAGTGAAATTCAGGAGAGAGGCTGTTTCAGACACAAGGTTAACGTTTGGAAGGTTGGCCAGAGAGAAAAATGTAGGAAGACTGGAACAACTTGGTCTGACGAAAGGAAAAAAGCTCATAGCGAAAGAATGAGATTAGTATGGGCGCAAAGGAAGCCTAACAACAACAAACGCCTCTAACTGTACTTCGCGTGATCCACCAGGGCCCATACGTGAATAATAATAATAAATTATTTGTAGGGTGTCACGCGAAAGTTACGATGATAAGGCTATATGTTATGTTCAATTTAACCCCAAAAATTGTATTTGCAAGGACGTGTATGTCCAGAACATAAAGTTTTGAGTAAAGCTCAGAACCTTATAGGTTCTTTTATATAGTTATCTTAATTATTAATAAAAAACTAAGAGAAGCTGAAGATACTCAATGTCACGACAGTGTAGCCTCAGCTGGTAATAAATACCCAAACATAAAAAAATATATATAGTATTATAAATAATAATCTTTTATATATATTTGATGACAGATGGTCGCAAAAATTTAATGTAATTTTAGGATTAATACACCGTGCTGCTTGGAACCGTTGATTTCAAAGTTTAATATCTTGGGGTACATTTAAAATAATTTTTGTTCCGGAGTTCTTTTTGTAGTATTCGTGCAAAATGGTACGAAATAGGCACGAGAACTAATTGGAATTAACATTTTCAATAAATTTATCAATACACTGATGATAGTAACAAGAATAAATTGATTAAAATCTAAAAGACTCGTATCAGCTGTCTGTAATGTTGAGGAGAAATACACATTATGGCATCACACGCACCCAGGTTTTTTCGGGAACGGTCAACGTGTAATCGGTACTAGTTTTAAAATTGTATTTTAAAATAGGAAAAGGAAAAAAAAATAAAGGAAAATAATTTTGTCATAAAACTTATATATGATCTTTCCATTTATGACAAAATATTTTTTAAAACCCTAATTCCTGTCACAAGTCGAAATATGCTAGTAGCAATCCGACCTCTAGGTGGCGTTACCGTATAACGTTCACCTAAATTGTCCGATGTTCGGAATTCAAAAAGACTGGATCTGATGCGATTACTTCAGTTCTGGTTAAGTCTTTGAAGAGTACACACGCTCTTTGCGATCGACCAAGTCTTACAATGTTTCACAGTGCAATGACGGACCCCACGGGGTTCATCATTACGCGAGAGGCGTTTGATGCGCTCCAGCGATCAATCGATGAAAAAGAGAAACGCATTACCGACCTGGAGGGTCAACTGCGTTACATAAATGAGATGGGTAATCTCGCCAATGCGGAACTGAATGAACTCCGCAATGAGAACCAGATCATGTCGGAAGACTTAGAGAAGCTAAGAGCCGAAAACACTAAGCTGAGGGAAAAACAAATCAAGGTTTCATCAAAACTCGACGCCTTTTCTAAGGCGAAGGGAAGTGAAAAGAAAAGAACCGAAACCACTGCAACCGAAATTCCATTTTACGGCTCCGACATTGAATTGTCGGAAGCAGGCTGGTCTTCAGCTTCCGAGTCCGAGGAAAGTTTTCATTTTTCCTCAAAGAAGAATCCCAAACGTGCCGCAATGGCTGAAAAGAAGGATTTCTCTCCTCCGAAGAAGCCAGCCTCTGAAGGGGCTTCAAAAGCACCAGTTTTCAAAAAGCCCGCACCTAAACAGCCGGAAGCGAAGGAAGTCCATCCCAAAAATACTACATCTGCACCTCCACAGTCCTCGAAGATACCGCCGATCGTCATCAGGGATAAAGGCGCGTATTTACAGATTTTGCGTATCTGTAAAGACAAAAATATCAACCTGGGCAAAACTACAACAAAACCAAATGGGGTCATGCTAAGGCCTCCTACTTCCGATGACTTCAGGGCCGCAACCAAGCTCTTCAACGAGCGCGGCTACAAGTACCACTCCTTCTGTACCCCCGAAGAGCGCAATCTTCGAGTGGTTATTAGAGGAGTGATTGAAACCATTCCTGCGACAACCGTTGCGAATGAACTCACTGAACTGGGATTCCACCCCGTACACGTGGAAAGATGGAAAACCGCCAAAGGCACACCGATGGCACTCATACAGGTGGTGTTACCCAAGGAGGAGAAGAACATCCACCAATTGAAGACACTGTTTGACCAGGAAATCACGATCCAAACTCAGAAGTCGAATGGCCGCACTGTGCAGTGTTTCAACTGCCAGCAATTCGGCCATTCGGCAAAGAAATGCCATGCTGACCCGGCCTGCGTCAAATGTGGAGAAGCCCATCACTCCAGGGACTGCAGAAAGGACAAGTCAACAAAAGCGACGTGCTGCAACTGCGGAGGCGAGCATACTGCTAGCTTCCAAGGTTGTCCAGCACGCCCAGAAAACTCTACAAGATCTTCACAACCTAAAACCAACAGGGCCTTTTCAGATCCATCTGCCAATAAAAAGATTCCCCCTCCAACCTTCGTGTGGGGGTCCCAGAGGAACACGGTTCCTCCCAACATGCCCGCTCCACAAGGAAATCCCTTCTCCGAACTTGTGGGGCAATTACTGGGTCAGTTTGTTAGCCAGTTTCAGGTGCAACTGACCGATGCCATCCAAACTCCCTTGGAGTTCCCGTTTGCAGATGGCGACCGTTGACTCCGCGGTCAGGCCCGGCATCTGGACGCGGATAAATCGAATTCTCGATGAGACTTAGTGTGTCATTTTCTAATTAACCTTCGCGAAGTTTTTCTGGTCTTCGCTGCAAACCCGATTCAGCTAACGTCAAACCGGACCCTCCGGGAAAAGTTCGACGCTCCAGGGGTAAGATTACCCCCCAAAAGGGAAACGTCTGGACCCGTTTCGGGTTAATTAATTTCCATAGAGGTAAGGGCCTACGGGTCAACCTAAAGCCAGAATGAAAAAGCGGAAAGCGGAAGCGATTACTTCATAAGTCTTGGTTGAGCTGTTGGAGAGAACGCATCTCTCTGCCGAGTTCATACTTTGATATAGTAGTTAACAAACGGGGTGATGGCGGACCCTAAGGGGTTCACCATCACGAAAGACGCTTTTGATACGCTTCAGCACTTACATGTCGAGCGATGAAAGACTAGTAAAGGAACGCCCATGGCGATAGTACAGGTAGTAATTCCTAAGGAGGAGAAGGAAATTTACAACTTGAAGACATTGTTCGATCAAGAAGTCACAATCCAAGGACAGAAGTCGAATGGCCGAATTGTGCAGTGCTTTAACTGCCAACAGTTTGGTCATTCGGCAAAGAAGTGCCGCGCGGACCCCGTGTGTGTCAAGTGTACAGAACGACATCCATCCAGAGAATGTAAGAAGGATAAGGAGAGTCCAGCGACGTGCAGCAACTGCGGAGGCTCGTATACCGCGAGTTTCAAAGGTTGCCCGGCGAGTCCAAACTATCAGGCAGCGAGGCAATCAATATTAAAAACCAATTGGGCCTTTTCAGGTCCGAAAATCAATAAAGTTATTCCCCCACCAATTCGTGTGGGTGTTTCAGCGAAACACGGTTTCTGCCGCTCTGCCCGCTTCATTAGCAAATAATCCCCTCTCCGAGCTTGTGGAGCAACTAAAGGGACAGCTGGTGAGCCAATTCCAGGCCCAGATACCCACTGCCCTCCAAACGCTCCTTGAAGGGCCCCAAAACTAAGTCCGTGTTCGTCCCCAAACCTCAGGCAGCAGGCTCATGGGACCCGAGTATCTCGGGTTTTTCCAGCCTGCATAAGACCCAGTAAGTAATCGCCATCAAAGTCCCTGTGTCCCGTCTTCAAATGGCGGACTGTCGGCTGCCCGCTGGCTGATAGCCGGCGCGGACCTGTTAATTTTCCAATAAAGACAAAAATCTTCATTTCTAATTAACCTCCACGAAGTTTCCCTGGACTTCGAGAAAATTAATTTCATTCTTCGTCGAATTCTACCTTTCCTGGGAAAGTTCGACATTTCAAGGAGTGGAAATTCACTCACATAAAAAGGGAAACGTTAGTATCCGTTTCGGGTCAGCTAATTCGAAAAAGGGTAAGGGCTGCGGAAGCCAATCCAAAACCAGGGTGAGAAAGCGGTGTGCGATTAATTCAAGAGAAAACATCCGGGCTTAAATGTCGAGTTCTTAAAGAATGAAACCGTCTTAAGATGGATGAATTTTTTCCTCCTAGTAATCGAACGAAACATAGTTCGCCTAGTTGTACTACTGGCATTCAGTATACAGCTGATTATTGTATATATTAATATGTATTTTGAAAAGTCTTAAAAAATAATTGTTGAAGTATGTCTAACATTTTGACAGAGTGTATATTGCATTAAAATTATGGAAGAACGATAATGTGTGTTAGACCTCGTACGTCTATACCATCTCTATCAATACGAACTTGATGGTTCGACTGACAGAAAGCCCACCGTTGCCTTTTACGCAATCACCGAACAGACTGTTGACATGTTTCACGTTAGAGTCGCATCAATCAAGTGACAGGCTGCTGCCGCCATCGAGACCACCGTTGATACGCCGTTCCTGTCCCGGGCTGGGCAGGCAAAAAATGTCAAATGGGGATTAATTGCAGATGTCGAACGCGTGGGGGCGTCACTGTCGTTACCTATTATTCGACGATATTTCAATAGAAGTGACGCCTTTTGTTACTGGCAAGGATATTAGAGGGAAAACTGGACGATTTTGGTATATGAAGACATTCATACGGATATATTTTGATATATGATCTCTCTGAAAGGAGATTTTTTTGACAGTTAACTATTTTTCGAAAAAAACACTTTTTCGCCTTGCCAATTGATGAACTGAGAAGTTGCCATTCTAAATAAAGAAATCGTATAGTATAGACACGAATATACTATGTTGCAATAATAATTAGAGGGTACCAGTTCCGATCAATACGGGGAATAAGGTGAACATACACAAGTCTTACTAAAATCTCATTTCCGTCTTCAAGGTTGTTGGCGGTGGCTCATTAATATGTTCTGTAAACATTTTTTGCTCATCTTCTGTTCAAATTGCACTTCAAAAAAATTCGCTTCAGAAATATTCTAATTCTTCTCAAAAATAAACAAAAATAGATAAAGCCTCAAGATGAAGAAGAACAAGATGTGCTCTTCCATTTTTGCTTATTTGGAATCATTTGACATCCTTACCTCGACATCCTTACCATCGTCCAAGTTACTGTATTTCAAATTAGCTTCGCTTTCTTCAACATCGCTCATCCAATATTTCTGAGACATTCCGATGCTTCTTGCTTATGTTGTGAGCCTCCATTGTACGACATTTTTGCTTACTTTTCAATAAAAAACCAAGATTAATATCTAAATTTCCACTTTCCACACAGTGTCTTTTTCAAATGAATATGAAAAAGACACTGTGTGTCGAAACAATTGTCATACGTACAAGTTTTAAATATAGTGGAAATTTAGATATTAATCTTGGTTTTTTATTTAAAATGAATTTCCATCAAGGATCGACTACCTCAGTTAAATGCTTACTTTTCATTGTTTTACCAAGCAACATAGCCTACCAAGTTCCACTTCAGGCTTGCGGCTCTACTGATGACATAGCATGAAATTTCGATATTCAAAATGCATGCAGGCGCAGTCTTTGAAGATATATCAAAAAAAATCTATTCCACATATAATGTTAATTGATTATATTCAGTCCTCGACATAATTCTCAGCCCTTATTAAGAAATATTTAAGAAATAAATAATGCAAATTTAATCTTCAAATAATCTCCCTCATTTTCTATACATTTACACCACCTCTCAGGCAACGGTGGAATCCCAGATGGAAATAAATGAGAGAAAAGTGGTTTTGATGTGCTAAAGGCATTCAGGTTTTTTTTGACTTTCCGATAGGAATCGGCAAAAAAGAAAATTCGAAGGGTTCGAAGTCTGGAGAATAGGCCGAATAGGGAGAATAGGAGAAAGACGAAAAAAGGCAATGCCTCAAACGACATTAATAATCACTATAGGTTCGTATATTAACCTCATTTTGAACGCTTTAAAACATCTAAAAGACAGAAAAATCTGATTCGAATACTAGAAATACTAGAAGATAAAACTCTAATACTAACAAATATAAAGAAACAAAAATGCCCGCACAAAATTAAAACCGATGAAAAGGCAAATGGCTATTTATACGGAGGTCGGCACAAATCCACTAGCAATAATAATCTCGTTATTAAACGTTCTGGCGTTATCGAAAGACCTTATAGGCTGGCGCAACCGTATAATACTGTTATCGATGCTTTAAGTCGGAATCGAGTGGCAAAACACGTATATACTCAACCAGAAACACAAACGAGAAAATCCGCAACGAGGTATACCAGGGATGTTCAAATGTATGTCGCCAAAAAGAATTGTTTATAAATGAATTCCATTTTAATTCACTTCAAAACAAAGATAATGATTTAAAATGATTACTGATATCAAGTTGCGGTGGCGGCTCGTGGGTTTTTAAAGTGGGAGGGCATAGAAAAAAATAGTGCTGCTGAAGATTTTTTTTGCTTTCCCCTTCCTCCTTTTTAATTTTCGTACTATTGAAACACTATCCAGGAAGTGAACCAGAAAAACATTAAAATTTTGTATTGTTACTACTTACAATGATATTGGTGGATGGGTTGTTGTTTGTTGTGCAGATAAAGGAATGAATAAGTAGGTACTTACCGTTTCCCGAAGAGTACACCATTCAAACAGTTTATTGTAACTGTAAATCACTAGAGAAAATTCGAAAAAGTTCGAAAAAAAAACTTAAATTAGTCATTGTTATCTGTTTTAAATCGGACACCTTCATGTTTACAATTGTTTTACAATCAATTGATTATTTTTATTTATAAAGTACTACTCAGTGTATACACACGTAGGAAATCCCAAATCAAAACAAGTATTCGCGAGGCGAACGAAATACGCAACGCTAGACATATCAAACACTCCGTACCCATCAAATCAGTATTTAAAACTAATTACCGACAGGCTCGGTCGCAGGGAATCTACGTCCAAATCGCATGTTTTAGAAAGCAGTTAAATCCTCGCATTCTGGCAACCAAGAAAACATGTAACGCCAACGATTAGATAAAAATGGTCTTTTTTATTCATTTGTAGATATATTTCAGAGACTGCCTTATTGTACAATTTTCTTTTTAGAATGTTGTCAATTATTTATCTCTGAATATCCGTTGTTTAGGGCAATTTGTTTGATGGTGTTTAGTTCATTTTTAAAATCTGCGTGTGATAAAGGAATATTGATCAGTCTATGTACAAGACTAGGAATATCTTAAAACTATTCCGCAAACCCTCTCAAACCGATACAACAATACACAATAAATCATTACACCCAATACAACATAAATTAGCAGCATATCATAATAAATCTTTTAATACATCGGTCAATAAGTCCCCAGTCTGACAAATTCACCATTTTTGCAAATTTCGACTTTATTCATCAATATATTCTCCTCGAAAGAGCAATACAATCATTCCAACAATTTTCTAACACTTCTACACCCTTTTTTATAGAACGATTTCTCTTTGCCTTCAAAATATCCTTCAGTTTCGGCAGATACCTCTTAACTGGAGCGAAATTTCTTTCAAGAAGGCATTTGTTTAAGGTCTGAGAACAGGAAATTATCGCTCCGTGCAAGATCTGGAGAATACGATGCATGAGCAAAAAAATCGAAGGTCAATTCATGCAATTTAGCCATAGTTGCCAACGATTTGTAACACGGTGTATTGTCTTGGTGTAACAGCACTTTTTGTGTTCATTTGGAGTCTTTTTTTGCGATCTCATCCTTCAACCGTACCAATAACGCTATGTAATATTTTGTTATTGATGGTTTTAATTTTCTCGAAATAATCAATTATTAATATCCCATTCGCATCCTAAATACAGAGGCCAATGCCTTGCCTGCGGATGGTGCTGTTTTTGGTCGTTCTGGTCGCTTTTCACCGACTGCTGTCCACTCAGCTGATTGCCGATTTGACTTCGTAGTTTAGTGATGGATCCATGTTTCATCCATTGTCATATACGGCATAAAAAATTCTTTTTATTTCGCTTAAACAGCTCCAAACGTTGCTTAGAATCATCAATACGTTGTTTTTGGTAGGCTGTGAGCAAACGCGGTACCCATTTCCTGTAGCTTTACTTTACGGTTTTGCGAAATAATTATATGAATTTTTCTGATGTTGCCTGGTGTAACCACCTCATTTGGACACCCAGAACGTTCAGCATCATCGATGCTTATACGGCCACTTTTGAATTCAACATAACAATCAATTATGGTTGATTTTCCTGGGACAGAGTCCGTGTAATGTTTATCAAGCCATTGTTTTGCTTCAACGGGGTATTTTTCTTCAAATCAAAAAGCAATGCTTAATCAACACACGAATTTTTTTTTTTCATTGGTTTGAAAATAACAAAAGTAGCGTCACTTAAAGCACAACAACTGAGAAACTAGTTGACAGATTGTCATGAAATTTTGTCACATGACGTTTGAAAGTTGTCACAATCGACCACTGGTGAGGATTTTTCGTAAGTTACGCCATATATATTTAAAACCGGGGACTTATTGACCAATGTGTTAAAATTGAAGAAGAGGTAAAAAAACCCCGTTAATATTTTTAGCAATAAAGATACTGGATTTTGTAGCAAAAAGGCATTATGGATGTACCACTACGTTGGCAAAGAGTTGTAAATAATAATAGTAACTACATAACAGATTAAATACATATTTACAATTAAATATATATTTGTCTGTTTCTTAAATAGAAATCCCTACGAACTTTCCGGACAACCCAATAATACAGAAGGATCCGCATTGACACCTGGAAAAATATAGATTACAGCATTACAACATTAATACAGCACCTACAAAAGACAAAAACATGTACAGAAATTCCGTATGCCAGAAAATTGCATGGAAATCAAGCCTTTTTAAGAAGACTTTTTAGCCTCTATATCTATACCCGATTAAAAATGAAAGTGGTGGAACTCTTGCCACTAAAATATAAATTATCCAGAGATAGCGACAATATTTTTATCGTATTTTTTACGTCGGATTTTGCACAAAAATTTTAAAGATTCAAGTAAAAGAACTTCCTGCAAAAGAGTATGATCCTCTACGATAATCCAAAGAGAGGAGAATCAATGGTTAATCCTGTAACACTACGGCAAAACCAAATATCCATGCCAAAAGTGTATATGTTGTGTATATGATGGGATCAACTGGGCGTCGTGTATTATGAATTGGGTTTTTGAATCAAAAATAATTATCGATTTTTTACTTTATTTTAAAACCTTATCGTAAATATTATTGATAATCGGTGCAAAAAGCTTGTTTACTATTAATGATAAATGAATTAAAATTCATAAGATTATAAATAAAATCACGTGACTACAAAAGCTGCCATGTTTGTGACGTCATTATGTTAAAGTGTTTTACGTAAGTACTGTCAACGGCTTTTACCTGTATATATCTGTCAAAATTATTGAAGTTTAGCGCAAAAAAATTGTTGGTTACTAATTTAATTCAGTAATGTATGACAAAAGGTTCATATAGGCCAATTCTGACAAAATAACTGGTGTAGATATTTTTATGGTAACAGATTTTTCTCAAAAATGACATTTGGTTCAATTCAACTTAAGTTCGAAGTGCTAAAGCATTAATTTGAGTTTTTAAAAAATAATAATATAAATGTAAATAAGAAACAAAATATTTCTATTAAATATAATTAAATTATTTGTAGGGTGTCACGTGAAAGTTACGATGACAAGGCTATAAGTTATGTTCAATTTAACCTCAAAATTAGTATTTGCACGGTGAAAGGACGTGTATGTCCAAAACATAAAGTTCTGAGTAAAGCTAACATAGTTACTTTAATGATTAATAAACTAAAAAAGTTCAAGACACTCAATGTCATCATTATGTAGCTTCAGCAAGTAATAAATACTCAAATAAAAAACAATGACAATGTTATAAATAATAATCTTTTGTATGTATTTGATGACAGGTAATTGTAAAAATTTGATGTTGTTTTAGGATTAATAGATCGTACTGATAATTTAACATCTTATGGCACATTTAAAATCATTTTTTTCGGAAGTTGTTTTAGTAGAATTCGCACAAAATGGTACGTTACAGGTACGATAACTAATCAGATTTGACATTTTCAATAAATTTATCGATATACCAATAATAATAACAAAAATAAATTGATTAATAATTGAAACACTCGTATCAGTTGTCTATAATCATGAGGGGAAATGAACATTGTGACGTCACACGCGGTCGGGTTTTTTCGAGAACTGTCGGCGCGTCATCGGTACTAGGTTTAAAAATGTATTTTCAATTTGATATAACTTTTTAATTATAAGTAAAAAATAAAAATAGTTTTGTTATAAACTTATATATGATCTTTCCATTTATGACAATTTCTTTTCAAAACCCCAATCATTTCAATCTGGTCAAACGGTTACTGCAGCCCGATATCAGCACCAACTGATTCATGTTAATGCCGATCTGGAGGAAAAACGCTTTATAATGGCAAGGGAAGATGGAAAATAATTTTGCTTCGGTATAACGTCCAACCACAAAAAAACTACATAAGAAACGATCATCGAGTTGAGTTGGGAGATTTTATCGCACCCGGCGTATTCCCCAGACTTCAGCCTCTTCGAATTTTCATCCGCTGGGACTACTCCGATCACTACAACATCAACTAGTTGATAACCGCTTCACATTTCTTGAGGAAATCGAAAAAGCCTCAATGTCCTTCATAAAAACCACCCAGATGCTTGGAAAGTAGCGAAAGTGGGTGAGATTATTTCAAGGATTAAGTTGAGTTGAGTTTCCTTTGGTCACCATGACCTCCAGATATTTCACTTATAGAGTACAGGTGGAACATTACACTAGGACCAAATGAACGAGAAAAATCTCATTTAATCATTCCTTACTTGAAAACCTTCGAACCAAAATAAAGACAATGCTAATTTTAGATACCCCTCGTAGTAAGAAAGCTGGACCACCAAGCTAGGTGCGAATATCGACCTGTAATATCGAGCTATTTTACAGGTTTAAAATCAGGTATTATTGATTTCCAACATGTAATATACCGAGCGATTTATCGCCAACCAGCTCAGTTGGATAATTACGAGAATAAAGCCGATCAGTGTCGATTTTGAACGCGCCAACCATAAGAACAACAGTCGCCGCAGTGGTTTTGCTTCGTAAAACCGACAGATTTGCGCGTAAGCTCTGCAGAAGCCGCGATGATGCGCTCGGTATTTATGAGGTATCATGTTCGACGATTTCGCGATGAAAATCTAAGAAAAGACGAATTACTTTGCGACCACACTGCCTATAAACGTAGTGATTTACATGTTAATGATTATCAAGAATTATTTAGGAACAATAATAGACAAAATAGAGACGAAATGATAAAAGAAATAATACTGAAGGGAAATCAAGTCTTTGGAATGAACAGAAAACTGTTAAGATCTAATATATAACATACATTAACATATATATATATATATATATATATATATATATATATATATATATATATATATATATATATATATATATATATATATATATATAGTCAAAGCGGAGGCCTCAGACTAACATGATCCAAAATCTGCCAACCCGCATTGGACCAGCGTGGCAGATAACGGTCCATACCTTCAACTTGGTATTTCAATATGTTGAAATATGACAGTACAACCTCAAACACGGCCCTCATTCCCCGGAGGCCAAGGGGCAACTACCTACGGCAGCGGGAAGACCTGCCCCAAGGCAGAGGGTGCTAAGAATCACCGGGTTGGATCAGGCTGCCATTGGACTTTTGACATTGCAACGCTAAATATACGGACTATGAAAACAGAGGCCCGATTGCAAGAACTGTTAATCGAACTTGACAACATACATTGGGATATTATTGGGCTCTGTGAAACACGAAGGAAGGGTGAAGAGTTAATCAAACTGGAACCAACTGGACACGTACTCTACACTCGAGGTACGGAAAATGGCCGATGTGGCGGAATTGGATTCCTCATCAATCGAAAGCTGAAGGACAGTGTGGTAAAATTTGAAAGTACATCCGACCGATTAGCCCAATGCGTCATTCAGCTGAATAAAAAGTTTAGACTTCAAATCGTCCAAGCTTATGCACCAACTATAAGCCATAAAGATGAGGAAATTGAGGAATTTTATGATGATGTGGCCCAGCTTTTATACAAGGAGAAATGTAGGTACAAAATCCTGATGGGTGATTTTAATGCCCGAATTGGAACAACAAGAACAGACGAAAATGCAACTGGCCCATATGGAACTGGTGAGCGAGACAATAGAGGTGACAGATTAGTTGATTTTGCTGAAGGACAAGAACTATATATTATGAATTCATTCTATAAGAAAAATATCAGCAGAAAATGGACATGGAAAAGTCCATCTGGGCTCACAAGCGAAATTGACTACATCATGACCAACGATAAAACAATATTTACCAATTGTACTGTCCTTCACAATTTTAATGTTGGAAGTGACCACCGAATGGTTCGAGCAAGGGTTCGGATTGACTGTCGAAAAGAGCGCGAAAGAATGGTAAGATCAAAGAAGGGCAACGTGGATTCTGGAAAACTGCTGGAGAGAGGAAGCGATTTTGAGATTGCTTTGTCAAACCGGTTTGCTGCGTTACAAGATCCAGAGGACGTGGAAATATCAGTTCAATATGAAGAAATCGCCAACAATGTACTTCAAACGGCTGCTTCAATAGCACCAGAGGAAAAATGTCTCAAACAAACAAAAATCTCCAGTGAGACCATTGATTTAATGAAGAAACGGCGAGCAATGAGAAATGCAGGCAGTTCTTTTGGCAGGGTCGAGTACACTGAGCTCTGCAAAACTATAAGAAAACGTATCAGAGAGGACACGCGCCGATTCAATATGCAGCTAGTGCAAAAAACCCTGGAAGAAAACAAAGGAATTAACAAAGCTAAACAGAAGCTGAGAAACAAAAGAACGCAAATATATGCTTTAAAGCGTGAGGATGGCACAGTGTGCAGGACGCGTACCCAAATGTTAGAGATTGTCAGAAGGTTTTATTCCCAGTTATATGAAGATCAGAGCCAGTCAGGGACAGCAAAACCCACGGAAGAACAATATATAATGCCAGATATCCTAGTGGAGGAAGTAACAAATGCTATAGAATTGATGAAGAACGGCAAGGCTCCAGGAAAGGATAGTGTAACTGTCGAAATGCTAAAAGCTGGTGGTCGGACGTTACATAAAACACTGGCAAAATTATACTCAAAATGCCTCAAAGAACAAAAAGTACCAGACTTATGGAAAAATGCAGAAGTGATCCTTTTACATAAAAAAGGAGCACAGGAAGATTTAAAGAACTACCGTCCAATAAGCCTCCTATCAGTGATGTACAAAGTTTTCACTAAGATAATTTCTAAAAGAATATTAAAAAAACTGAATGACGCACAACCAAGAGAACAAGCAGGATTCAGAAGTGGATTCAGTACAATGGATCACATCCAGGTTGTACAGCAGGTCATAGAAAGGCACAACGAATACACCATGCCACTGTGCTTGGCTTTTATCGACTACGAAAAAGCATTTGATTCCATCTCAAAGCATGCGATAATGGATGCACTGCTTAGCCAAGGTGTAGAGAGAGCCTATGTAAACCTATTAGGATCGATATATGATGGAGCTACAGCCATAATTCACCTTGATGATCTTGAAGTGGGAATTAATATAGAACGAGGTGTACGGCAGGGTGACGCAATATCGCCTATTCTTCTCTCGGCTGGCCTTGAAGAAGTATTCCGTAAACTGGATTGGGAACAGGATGGTGTAAAGATCAATGGTGCAAACTTAAACCATCTTAGATTTGCAGATGATATTATTCTCATTTCACAAGACCCAGAGGAGCTGCAAAGACGCATACAAGAACTGCAAAGGGCTGGCGAACCATTTGGCTTGAAAATAAACCTGAAAAAGAGTCAGGTTATGTTCAATAACTTCGCTCAGGACAGAAGAATTTCAGTTCTAGGAAGGGATTTAGAGATTGTTGACAGCTTTATATATCTTGGGCAGAGGATTTCCATGGAGGGGAATACCGCCCGGGAGGTGGAACGGCGTGTTAAATGTGGCTGGCAGGCATTTGGTAGGCTCAACATAGTGTTTAAGAGCAGACTCCCACTTTGCCTGAAAAGAAAAGTATTCGATCAGTGCGTTCTACCCGTTATGACATACGGAAGTGAAACCTGGACACTCACATCGCAATCAATTCAAAAACTTCGGGTGGCACAGAGGGGAATGGAAAGATGTATGCTTGGCATTACAAGACAAGACAGAAAGTCCTGCCCATGGATCAGGGAACAAACAAAAGTCTGTGACATCATTGGAAGAGTAAAACAGTTGAAATGGAGATGGGCAGGCCATATAGCGAGGCGATGGGACGACAGATGGACCAAGGCAATCCTGGAGTGGATACCGCTTGATCGCAAACGTCCGCGAAGAAGACCGAAAGCACGATGGATTGATGACATCGTTACGTATATTGGACCCGAGTGGCAGAGGAAAGCCCAGGACCGTGAAGGTTGGAAGCATGCTGAAGAGGCCTTCATCCTGCAGTGGATCGATGCGGGCTGATGATGATGATGATGATATATATATATACATATATATATATATATATATATATATATATATATATATATATATATATATATATATATGTATATATATATATATATATATATATATATATATATGTATATATATATATATATATATATATATATATACAATTACCTCTAAATAACCAAGACAATTGCAAAGAACTTGCGAAATATTTTGAACAAATACAAAACTGTCCTGAGCCCGTAAACAAATTAGCAACACTATTACTCATTACCACCGAATGAAGATGAAATAATTAGGTAAATCAAGCGGCTTAAAAATTATAAAGCTTCTGGTGAAGATGGATCACTGCTGAACTTTTGAAATCCGCTGGTCAGGTACAATCAAGGAAATAACCAAAATTCTACAAGAAGTTTGGCGAACCGAATGGATTCTGGAAGATTGGAAAGATGCTCTAATCCATCCACTACATAAGAAAGGAGATAGAACGGATGTAAACAACTATAGAGGGATATCTCTTCTCCCAGTTTGTTACAAGATTCTATCTCAATATCTACTAGACAGAGCACAGGGACAGTTAGAACCTAACATTGGTGAATATCAAGCAGCTTTTCGACCGGGCAGATCCTGCCCTGAACAGATCCTGAATCTAAAGTTGATCCTAAGACATCAAAAGCTGTACAATAAAAATCTCGTCTGTACATTTGTGGATTTCAAAAAAGCATAAGATTCTATTGACCGCGAATCTTTATTCCGAATCTTGAAAGAACAAGGACTAGATCTGAAAACGCTGGCAATTAGGTCAAAAGTAAAATTCATGGGTGACATCTCAGAGCCCTTCGAAATTAAAACTGAAGTGAGACAAGGGGATGGACTCTCGCCACTCTTATTTAACTGTGTTCTAGAAAAAGTAATACAGGAGTGGCGTGAAAAACAGTCGGCCCTGAATATTGACCAGCCCATTAAACTGGGGAGAACCAACATCAAAATTGATTGTCTGGCATTTGCTGATGATCTAGCAATTTTAGCTCAAGATGTATTGACGGTACAGAAACAGATTGAAATCCTAAAAAAAACAGCAGAAAATGTAGGACTCTAAATTTCCTTTGAAAAGACACAATACATGACCTGCAACAGACTAAGAACACCATTTCTAAAAACAAAATATGGTAACATCAGACGAGTCTCTCAATTCAAGTATTTGGGTGAAATAATCATGGAAAGTGGGTTGGAAAAAGCGGCCAATAAGGGTAGATGTCAAAAAATGGAAACGGCATTGAGATTTACACAAAACATTTACAACAAAAAATGCCTATCTAAAAACACAAAACTGAAACATTACAACACAGTTATTAAGCCAGAATTTTGAATAGAAAGAGGGACATCGAGGACATTGAAAAGAACGAAAGAAAAATCATAAGGAAAATCCTAGGCCCCAAACAAATAAATAGCACAACATACCGACTTCGAGAAAACCAAGAAATCAAACAATACACAGATATACATAGCGATATGAGAAAAAGAAGACTTAAGTTTTACGGACACATAAAACGGATGAATCCGAGTAGGTTAACTAGACAAATAGTCGAATTTTACGAAAATAGGAGTAGAGCTAAAGTAGAAATAATTAAATGGATTGCTGCAATTAAAGAGAACCTAAGATCAGCAAATATTACACAAAGTGAAATTCAGGATAGAAGCTGTTTCAGACACAAGGTCAACGTTTGGAAGGTTGGCCAGAGAGAAAAATGTAGGAAGACTGGAACAACTTGGTCTGACGAAAGGAAAAAAAGCTCATAGCGAAAGAATGAAATTAGTATGGGCGCAAAGGAAGGCTAACAACAACAAACGCCTCTAATTGTACTTCGCGTGGTCCACCAGGGCCCATACGTGTTATATATATATATATATATATATATATATATATATATATATATATATATATATATATATATATATATATATATATATATATATATATATATATATATATATATATATATTTTTGCCGACTTCCCGTCGGATGGGATATATATGCAGTGTTAAAATTCTTTTGACTGCGTCCATGAGACAAAATGTGCTGAGTGTCATCAGACATCCAACTGCTGGGTTCCACAATCTCTGCGGAGATGTAGGTGTGTTCCACATGAGATTGTGGAACCCAGCAGTTGGGCGTCTGATGACACTCAGCACTGTTGTCTCATTGGACGCAGTCCAAAGAATTCTAACACTGTATATATACGCCATCCGACGGGAAGTCGGCGAAAAGTATGGGTTGTTGACTGTGGATGGGGTCTTCCTATTCTTGGCGAGAGAGTACATGTTGGTGCCCTGAAGAGTCTAAACATCAAGAGAGGAAACATGTGCCCTTCAATGAAAGGGATGAGTGGGGTCCGTCCCCAGTCAAGCAATCAACAAAATACTCATTTGCAGGTTGTTGTGTGTTCGACATGAGCTTGTGGAACCCAGCAGTTGGGTGGCTGATGACATTCTCTCATTGGACGCAGTCCACGAACCCTATAAAAATGGAAGAACAAAGTGTGGATAAGTTCCATATTAGATATTTGATATTTGATGAATTTCAAAAGCATAACATTTATCATGGTACATTGGAAAGCAGAACATGTCGGCGTTGGTTTAAAGAAAAAATTATGAACGGTAATTTCAATCTTCCTCACGGTGGAAAATCTGGAATACCTTTGATATTGATAAGGATGTGTTGTTGGCTGAAATTGAAGAAAAACATATGAACGGTAATTTCAATCTTTTCTACGATCTAAAATACATTTGATATCGATAAGGATCTGTTGGCTGACATTGAAGCTAAAGCTGAAATTGAAGCTAAAGCTGAAATAAAGAAAAAAGCTAAAGCTAAAGCTAAAATTGAGCCATCCAGAACATAGCCACAAAACCTAAAACTGCAGTCCACAACTCCACAACTTCACAACCCCACAACTCCACAATAGAACCGTGTTTAAAACAAATGAACAAGATGCAAAAAAAGGAATGTGCGTGTCAGATCAACTTTCGGTTGAAAACAAAATTCAATGTTTAGTAAATGCTCTAGTAAATCCTTGTCCATGTTAGGCAAAGACCCTTTTCTTTAACAAATTGTTGCTGAAGATGAAAAGTGGATTCTATACGACAATCCACATAAAAAAAAAACAATGATTAATACCAGAACAATCACCGCTACACCTCCAAAACGATGTCTTCGCCCTAAAAAAATAATATAGTCAATATAAGAGAATTTTATAGGAACCTACACGTATCTTGTGCGTTCTGATCATGAGTTTACAGGCAGGACGATAGGGGAAGAGTTGAATTTGAAACTCACACAACCGTCCGTTCATCAGATTTTGAAAATGGTTCCGAATAACCTTTCGCAGGGTCAAAAGGACAATAGGAGGGAAACATGCCTTGATTTTTGCGGATGGATTGAAAATTACCTTCATCTTCTGGAACGTGTCATTACTGGAGACGAATCTTTGATTTTTGAATACCAATACCTCGGAAATGAGACTTAGAAGCCGGGAATAACACACTCTAACCTCACCACGGCCAAAAAAGCTACAACGAAGAAATTAAAGATCAAAAACATTGTTGAAAGACTTCAAAAAAAAGTCATTCGTGTGAGACCAATCATCAAAAATACCTGCAAGGGTACTGCGTCATAAGATGATTCACGTTTTTAGCAATTAAAAACATCACTATGGCTCCGATGCCCCCTTATTCACCAAACTTGAGTTCTTGTGACTTTTTCCTTTTCCCAAAATTGAAAATTCGCCTTAAGGCACAGCATTTTGGGACATTGGAGAACATTGAAAAGGCCATAAAAAACCAACTGAAGGCGATTCCAGTATATGAGTTTCAGCACTGCCATGAGTGGACAAACCATCTCCGGTGCTGTGTGGTTTCCCAAAGCAACTACATTGAAAGAAGCAATATAGAATTGTAATTTCAACTCAACAAAAAATTATAAAAACCCAGTCTCGTTACATAATTTGCACACCTCGTATGTGTATGGCAGGTAGCCCTATAGTTCTACAACCTGTAAGTTAGAGAGATGTTAAAGTCGATCTCCCAATTACACCGGCAGATTATCTCCTGAGGTAAACAAACATACCACACTCATCGGTGGTACGAGATCTTCATGTTCTTAGAAAAATTTACATAACGAATTACATCAAAGTTGCGCAAAAAAGACATTATTCTCCACCAACGCATTGTTATTTTTAATTCTGAAATAAAATAGGTTACTCGAACGAAAAACAGCTAGCGAATAAACAGTCATTTCATCGGACAACTCAGATATAAATGACCCGAAAAAAAAGAACGAAAAAGAAAACGACTACGATGATGAAGAGGAACAGACAACACAGAAAGGCCGGAGACTGTGGCGTATATTTAAATATTTTTCTCACGACTGTCTCGCTCAATCGTCCCGAAAACCGACGGCGTGGGCGCGACGCGAAGATGCACCGAGACGACGTCATCGACGTCGGCGGCGTCGAGTGGGCGAAGGGGGGAGGGGGCGCCACTCTGGCTAAATACGGCGTCACGCACTCGACGTTTGGCTTCGCTCCGATAAAAGAGACATTGCCGTCGAAATAATTTGAACTACTCAGACAATCATTGCATTTCAATGATAACGGTCAAATGTTACCCTATGACAACGTGGATTCTGATCGATTATTTAAAATCCAGCCTTTGATTGCGAAACTCAATAATGATTTTGAAAAAGTTGATGAACAAATGTGTTCCACAAAAGCTCGAAGTGAGTTTAAACAATATTTACCCGACAAACCTCATAAATGGGGGTACAATTTTTTTGTAATATGTGGTGTTTTTTGTAATAAGTTTACAGTGGACAGGCGAACAGATGCGCAGACGCCGAACATTATCTAATGTGGTATTATCTAGGTGCATTATCTAATGTGGTATTATCTAGGTGCATTATCTAATGTGGCAGTACGCCTTGCCCGCGATGTGCCTAGCAATCAGAACTAGTGACTATTCTTCGATAATTATTACACCTCGTTACCGTTTATTGAATATTTATCCAGCCGAGGGATTTTGGCTTTAGGCACTATAAGAAAAAACCGTATTCCCAACTGCAAACTACCAGATGAGAAAAAATTAAAAAAAGAACCGAACGGTACACTCATA
Organism: Cosmopolites sordidus; assembly: GCA_031761425.1. NCBI lineage: Eukaryota > Metazoa > Arthropoda > Insecta > Coleoptera > Curculionidae > Cosmopolites > Cosmopolites sordidus. The sequence continues at coordinate 935,670 of JARFXV010000041.1, read as the reverse complement.
GAATAGATCATTAATTGCAATGACGTTGACGTAGCTGTGGTGGTTTGGAGACACAATAAAACATGGTCACTCTTGCATCCAACTTTGCAGGAAAGCATCCTATTTCTGAAGTAAGGAGAGAGGACAAGCCCCAAAAACAATATATTCCCGTTAAACGTCCTTTCGTTCGAGCAGAATATAATCGACATATAGGTGGTGTCGACCTATTAGATTGTGTCATGGGTCACTATAAAATAAGACTTTGTAGTAAACGCTGGTATCTACTACTTTTATTTTATCATTTTTTGGACATGGCTATGTGTAATGCATGGCTCTTATACAGAAAAATGAACGCCGAGAACGGATATGCCAGTAAAATTCTCAACTCTGCTGAATTCAGAGTGAGCTGAGACTTTATGCAAATATATGACAGCGAACCATATAAAGCATTATAGTGATATTGAATGCCTAATTCAAAATAAAGAGAAGAAAGGTCCAGCTCAACATGTTCCACCAAAAGATGTTAGGCTGGATCAAAACGGACTCTGACCTGTTTGGACAAATAAAAAAATGAGATGTAAGTTTCCAGATTGCAATGGGAAAAATGTGAGGTTGTCACATGTTTTTATAAACAAAACAAGTGCTTTAAGAAAAAACCATACCCCCTAACTATATTATAATATATAATACCCTTTTGATGTAATGTCGCATTTCTGCAACAGTGAATTAATAAGCCATAATAAATATTTTTTTTTAAATTAACATATCCCTATTTACTACCTAATATCGATATATATTTATCCACATTAACATTCTTGCGCCGTAAAAGGTTAAATTTTGTTTCAAGCTCGCTAAAACTTCTAAAAACACATTTGAGTTGATGAAAAAGACTCATGGTAATATGGTATAAGCCATTCCAGAGAGGCCGTGATGCTTTGGAAGACGACCCAAAGCCAGGAATACCAAAAATCGCGATTAATTCGTTCTACTGGCTCAAAATGTAACTAGTAAATATTATCAGGGTGTTCTGGAGCGTTTGTGGAAGAGACTCGTTCAAGTAAGGACCGAATATCGAGCGCCAGGAACTTGGTTTTTGGTGCACGATAATGTATCATCTCAAAGTACCATCGTGGTTCGTGAATTTTTGGCAAAAAAACTGTCTGTGTGCTTCAACATCCTCCGTATTCGCCTTATATCCGAGCGACTATTTCCTGTTTTCAAAACTCAAACTGGCATTAAGTTCACTAAGTCACATGTCCTTGGTGGCCAGTTAACAAACATGGCCATCATCTAAATAATTCAATCCATCAATAAAATAAAGATCTAAATAATTCGAGGAACGATTATGTACATCATTAGATTCACGAAGCGCTCTAGAAGTTTAGCGCACAGAATTTTGGCCTATTGGAAATTCGAACACACTAAAAAAATCACCCTCTAGAACAGTCGATAAAACGTATGGTCTGAGAATTAAATTCAAAACTTTTGGTTGTACTAAATAGACTCATAGACTTTTGGTAGTACTAAACTAATTGAAAAGTCCCATGGTAAAACAAGTTTATAGTTGAAAAAATCCGTATATTCTCGCTTAAGCTCAATATATTTTTTCCAACGGTTCTCCAATTCATTTATTTCATCTCTGAAATGATTTTATGGAATCCTCCTTCTCCTCTATGGAATACTCCTTTAAAATACTCATCTACGGCAGCTATAACTTCTTCATTTGATGAAAAACGCATGCCACGTAGGAATTTTTTTGGGTTTGGAAAAATATGAAAGTCAGAGGGGGCCAGATCTGGTGAATATGGTCGATGCTCCAACAATTCGTAGTATAACTACTTCAATTTGGCCATTATAAGACTACCTCTGTGAGCCGGTGCACTGTCTTGATGAAAAATGATTTTTGTCCTCGCAATACCAAGTCTTTTCTCACGAATTTTTGTATCTAATGGATTCAAAAGTTTGAGTAATAATGTCCTGTTATCGTTTTATCGGTTTGAAGGTAATCAATTAACAAAATGCTTTTTGTATCCCAAAAAATTCATGGCAAAACTTTTTTGATCGATTTTGACCACTTCGGAGCTGAACAACCGGGCTTAGTCCACTCTGCGGTTTGTTGTCGCAGTTTCAGATCATAATGGTAAACCCAAGTCTCATCCATCGTTATAAAACGACATTTAAAATATATTTTATACTTTCAAAAAATATCCAAATGTTAGTCAGAAAGTTTTACTCGAAGTCGTTTTTAATCAGAATTTAACACATGCGGTACCCATCTTGCACTTTCTCAAATCGAATTCCTTTCTCACAATATGAAACACCCGTTCACTTGAAATGTCCATGGCCTTAGCAATTTCACTCAAAGTCAATTGTCTGTTATCCGTAACCATATAATGTATAGAATTAATTATTTATTCAGTAGTTGCACTTATTGGATGTCCAGAACGAGGATCATCATCCAGGTATGTACGACCACGTTTAAATTCACCTGCCAGCTTACAAACCACTGTTTTTGAAGGAGCAGACTCACCTAACCATTTCACTATGAATTTCCATATCCCTTTTTGCACCTCTTTTTGTAAAGAATTTAATCACTACACGAATTTCAATATTTTCCATTTTAAAAAATAACACTGATACGTTTACTTTAAGCTGCTGTTTTTGTACGAATGAATTGATAAATCGCCTTGAAACTTCACATATGTTCATATGAAATATGAAACTTCCAAAATGTAGTAGATTATATAGCTTTTACTACTCTATAGCTGTCGCTCCGTGAACTTTTCAATTAGCTTAGTATTACAAGGACTATAACACGACATAATTTTTTAAGAAAGTTGTTATATGAAGGTTACATGCACTGTAAAAACGATGTAGGCAATGTTTACATAAAAATTTACGAAAATTATAAAAAAACAAGATTCTTAACCTATCAATCATTTTTTTTAAATATAAACAAAAAGAGCAAAAGAACTTTAAAATCTACACGTACATAGGATGTACCCACTGATTAGAAGGCAAGTGTTAAAAATTCCTCTCAAACTTTAAGAATAACCGATTTATTTCGGAAAAAACTCCCAAACAGTGGCGTAGATATCTTATATTGACACATTCAAAATAATAATCTGATATGAAAAAGAAAATAGTTAGAGGAAATATGTTTTCTTTAACTATTGGGAATTAAAATACATGCAACACCAAGTATACATATTTAAATCAAGATAAAAATATACATATTGCAATGCATATTTTGAATACAAAAAATTTGACACTCATATTGCTTGGTTACCTTTGTCTTTCAATACACGATTGTTAAAATTGTGTTTTTGTCACATTGTGAGATATTTTTTATATGCTACTCAGCTAAGCAATATTCTCTAGCAAAAAGAAAGGGAGATCAAGAAAGACATTGCAAGAGGGTTTTTGTTTAAACATTTGGAAGACAAAGACATCAGAAACTTAAAAATCAAAACTAAGAACAGGAGAAAAAGGAAGTGAATAATCCAGCCCTAGGCCTAAACAGGCTGTATGTGGCTATAGTTGTGCATCGCATCGTTTTAGGCAATTATCCAAATGAACAGAGTTCTACATATCATCTATAAAACGAGACCGCCATCATTAGAATCGCTTAGAGTGACCTTTGTCACCACGTCACAAAAACACGATGGAGCAAACACAAAACAACTGATATTAAATTTTAATATCATTACATCATTTCAAATTATAAATATTTGAATTAGTGAAAAAAGTTTATAGTAATGATTGCTTATACCATACACGAGTGGAGTGGAATAAGTGATACCAGGACGGTATCAACCGTCATGATCACTCAAACGGACCATGAAACGACATAAAACATCTATGCGTTGAATACAAAGAAATAATTTTGGCAAAATAAGATTTTTTTTATTTAAAAAGTTCCATTATTTTCCCGACCTACTGTGTATATGCATTCAAAAATCTTTTTCTTTCTCTGCAAAACTATAATTTTTCTGTAAAATTAAGTTTCAGGCTTTTGATATGGAAAGTCCAGGAGGCAAATAACTTCATTTTAGACACTTGCTATATTTCACTGGAGAACATACGACGATCGACAAGAAACGCTACCTCGCCCAGCTGCACCATGTAAATGAGGTTATTCAACTGAAGCATCCCGATCGACAAACCCAAGTCTTCTCTCTCCACGACAATGCATGACCCTCACACAGCAAATATCGTTAAGAAGGCCATGAATGATCTGGAATGAGAGGTACTTCCGCATCCGCCGTACTCTCCAGATCTCGCGCCAAACGATTATCACCTCTTCCGCTCACTTCCAACTAAATGAGGCGTAACTTTCACTAACGACGAGGACCTCGAAAACCGACTTAACAAATTCTTCTAATCTATGCCCAAAAACGCAGGAACTCATGGAACAATCCAATAGAAAGGAACGAACTGGACGAGTTTTTGTAAAAAATGGCGATGATAAGACATTGCCACTTCTACCGTAATGAGAATTTGGGTAAAGTAGTTTGAGGATCAAAATTATGCACGGGTAGGAGGTTCTGTTCGTCCAAGAATATCCAAGAACGTGACCAAGGTATCTTAGTGATGATGATTTAGTTAAAGCAAACCATTATTACGCTACTAACCAAACTACCATTTCTACGCCATGATAAATGAACCAAAAACATTAGAAATACCTAAGAAATTGACAGATCTATTGGAAATGACAGTAAAGAACGCTAAGGACAAAATATTTCAAGGAATGATTACAAAGCAATTCAACATAAATAACGGGTCAATTCTTTTATTAGAACCTTTGGTGTGAAACACTAAACTTGAAGAGATTTACCACTAAACACCAAATCACTTTTTTTACTGCTCGACGCACGTTTCGCTAACCATGTTTGCATCATTAGGAGATGATTTAATCTGAGATTAAAACATCTAAATAACGGAGTGAAACAGGGAGACCCAATATCATCAACGATCGTCAACCGGACACCAGAAACTACTTTTAAGAACATGAATAAAAACATTATAACAAATAAAATTCAACTCATTGCCAGATGCCAGATTCCAGATTCAACAGATGACCTGGCTGTAATAGCCAAATACAAAGAAAAGTTAATAAAGGCAGTAGAGCATCTAGACAGAGAAGGTAGAAAATTCGGAATAAAGATCAATAAAGATAAGACAATATACATGAGAGTGGGAAGGGAAATTTAGAATAGGAACACCCACCTAATAACAAAGAAAAATAATTTTGATGCAGTATTGACGTTTACTTATTTAGGAACAACAACAGGTCAAAATATGAAATAAAGGACAAAAAAGGAATACTGAAGGGCATCAAGGCTTTGGAATAAACAAAAAACTATTAAAATTTAAAATACTAAGTAAGAAAACGAAGGCATCAATACAACATTAATAAGAGCACTCATTACATATGCACTGGAGTCAGTGAATATATAAGTAAAAAAGGACCTAAAAATACTGCAAAGGAATGAAAGAAATACTTGGACCGGACATAACTGGAAATGGAAAGGAGATTTAAAACATATGAAGAAATAGAGGAAGAATTAAGAGAAGAGAATATAGGACGACATACAAAAAAGCAAGAAGGCTAAAATGGACAGGTCACATAATGAAACGATCAGTCACAGAAATAATTAAAAAAACAACAAAATGGATCTCATTGGAGAGAAGAGCAAGGGGAAGGTCGAGAAGTAGTTGGCTAGATCAGGTAGAAAGCGATATAAAAACATCAGACATTATAGACTGGAAAATGTGTCTAATGTAATAGAGCTTAAAGGTCTGGATTATTCCTTGGTCCATAGGTTAGAGTAAGGCCCTCGAGTAAGGAGGCAAAATATCACCTTTATATTTAGATGCCTACCTTCAAGCTAACGAAGATGACCTGGAGCATTGTCCAAGACTAGAACTGCCTTGAAATTTAAATTATTTTTCTTTAAATAAGTTTCAACTTCAGGAACCGAACAATCCCGGAACCAGTCACCGAAAATGACACTTGTAACCCACACTTTATTTGAACGCCAAAACACTGGTAGGTTGTCCTTGTTTAGATTTTTCAAAGCACGAGGATTTAGCGATCTGTAAAGCATAAGTGGCTTAATTAAACATCTCTTGATGCATTGGATCAGAGCAGCAGCGTAGCTCTATCTAAACACTTGCTCAGATTTGTATCCAGCATCAGCAATTAACTTTGAAAATTCTTCTAAATATGATACTGCTGCTGAAGTGTCTGAATTTGGCTTTTGAACATTTTTTTCTTGTCATAAATGGAAAGATCATATATAAGTTTTATAACAAAACTATTTTTATTTTTTTTCCTTATAATTAAAAAGTTACATCAAATTGAAAATACATTTTTAAACCTAGTACCGATGACGCGTGATAGTTCCCGAAAAAACCCGAACGTATGTGACCATAAAAATATCGACAGCACGTATATTATCAGAATTAGCCTTTATGAACCCTTTGTCGCACATTACTGAACTAAATTAGTAACAAATAATATTTTATTTTGCTCTTAATGCACAATAATGTTGACAGTACATATACAAATAGAAGCCGTTGACAGTACTGACGTGAAAACACTTTACTATTATTACGTCACAAACATGGCAGCCAATCGCGGCGCGTACATAGTCACGTGATTTTATTTAATTTTATAAATTATAATTCATTCATAATTAATTGTAACAAATGTTTAAAAAGTTTATCGCATCGATTATCAATATTATTTATGATAAAGTTTTAAAATACAGTAAAAATATCGATAATTATGTTTTATTCAAAAATCCAATGGCCTCTAACAATTTTGATATTATGCAGTGATTGTCGCACCTTGAATCTATTAAACCAACCTTCCGATGCTTGTAATCCTTCAACCGTATGTTGATCTCCAAGTTCATTAAAATGTGCGTAACGACGCTTAGCTTTCTCGCGGATTACAACACTACATAGAGGCTCTCTCTTCTGACTGTAGTCAAAAAGAGAGAACATAGAGCGGCATATATAAAAGCACGAAGGCTAGAATCGACAGGTTATATAATGTAAAGGTAACCCACAGAAATAATAAAAAGAATAATAAAAAGGATATAAAAATATATCAGCCATTACAGACAGAAAAAAAAGGAAAAGCATAACCAAAGCCAGGACACAATTGTTAGGACCAGGACACACATTAGGAGATGAATAATCTACCTAATTAACAGAATTTAGACAAATCGCTTTCAAACGTTAACCATAATCCCGAACGGTAATAATGCTGACCATACCTACGCCACTGTCTATTGTCACTTTTTTTTCTTTTACCTGTTCGATCTCTCACGCGGGTGGTAATCTGTGGCCCTAGTCGGGCTGTCGTTTATACATTTGAGAAATTTCCGAGAGCTGACTAAACGGTAATGTTTTAATTTTTTATTGTCACCCCCAGAAGGTTCACCGACGGCAAGGGTGATTTTTTACGCCCCGTCAAGTGTTAAAAGAGAAGCGCCGCTTGCGTTTTCAACAAAGAAAAAAACGCACTTTTTTCGGTCAAATACCTAAGTTGCCTTGAAGTTCCCTTTGTCTTCGGTGACTTAATTAGTTAAAAATTATAAGACAACTTCGTTTATTATTATTCTTACTCTTCGTTCAGCTAATGCAATCATCTCTTCCGTTTTATATTGAGAGAGGATCCACGTCTCTCAGCCTTAAGTGACTATTGGCTGAATGAGGGTTTTGTGGATATTAAGTAAGTTTTATTTACTTTTATATATATTTAGGTCTTAGGACATACTGCAAAGATTAAAAAGTTTAGTTACCCTTCAAAATACGATTTCTCACATCTGTGATTTTGTTTTCGTCTAATTTGCCTCACTTGCTAATTTGAATGTTGTCATCGCCAATTATCTAGTTATTTTCTCTTCTTGAATTAGTTCTCTAACCTTAGTTTTGTCTTTATTTATTTTTCAGCGGGGTCCTTTATTAATATACAATATATTTACACAATATACGTATCTGATGGGAAACAAGACTTTTTCAAAAAAAAAAACACAAATAGTAATTTTTTCGGCAAAAATCATTATTTTTATTAAAAATAGTCTCCTTGCGCGTCAATACAACGTTTTGCACGATAAATTAGGTTGACGAATGCATTTTTGAGCTCAGCCAAAGGTATGTCCTTCAGGATAGCGGTCGACGCCTTTTGAATGGCTTCAATGTCGGGATAACGCTGTCGTTTCATCGGCAAATGATGTTTTTCGAAGAGGTAGATATCACAAAGAACCAAATCAGGCGAGTATGGTGAATGATTGATGGTTAAAATGCCAGTTTTGGTAAAAAAATCAGTGATGACGGTCGAGCGATGGGACGGCGCATTATCGTGCAATAAACGTACAACATTGTGCTCGCACACGACCAATACGCGACAACAGATGCCTCATAAACCAAGATAAAACACAGCATTGATAATTTGACCAGGTGGAATAAACTCCTTGTGTACAATCCTAGAAACAACATTGTTTTAATTTTTTACTTCTCGAGACAGCTTTCCTTCAGATTTAGCTCGCTCGGGTGCTTCCATTCGCTTGGTTTCTGGATCATATTGAAAACCACATCTCATCACTATCAGTAACAATGCTGTACTTGAAGTTTTCGACCTTTTTCGACTGTTTAATCAAGTCCTTGCAATGTTGGATTCGGAACAATTTTTGGTCGTCAGTTAATTTGTGTGGAACAAAGCGTGCACAAACCTTAGTCATGTTCAATTCAATTTCCATGTATCGTAAGGAAGATTTTGGCTGATTTTTTATGAATTAACGCAATTTCAATGTTACTTTAAAGCACGAAAATTTTCAGACCAAGATGTCCGTCGTCCTTGATGTTCTCTCAACCTTCTTTAAATCGTTTAAACTACTCGTAAAAAACCACTTTTTCATTAATTGAAACATTTCGGTGAATGTTTTACCAAGTTTAAAACTTAATATTCACTCTTTGTTCGATATTCATTTTTCGACCGATGGTATAAACACACTGAAACTTTAAACGCGATAACTTAGCTTCTAAAAATCCGTATGTCATGAAATTTTGTCAAAACGTCAGTGAAGGATGCACCTTTCCAACGCTTACTCCCGTCAAAAGATAGCGCCACTAGAAATAGCTATTTTTTAAAAGCCCTGTTTTCTGAAAGCCATGATTCTAGTGGAATGTGATTCTGGGAAGACAAGACCAGGTCAACAATTTAGCAAAAATTCAAGCAAACAATGCTTAGAATTCTTTTATAAAAAAATATACCAGTATTACCAATTAGATCAAAAACTAACCTATGAATCTGCAACAAAACAACAAGAAATCTCCCTCATATCAACAGACGATCGCTGGTGCGGATAATACCTAAGTAATTTTTCTTTTTCCTCTCAATATCAGTCATGACGGTTGCAGTGAAAGCAACACTAATTTGACTGTCTCTTTTGCACGAGACGACGATTTGTCGGCACCCAATCTAGCACGAATCTTGACGCCGCAACTTTTTTACATCATTATTATTAATAATGCGTTAACTGTCGAAAATCAGACGGTTTTTTATGTCTTTCTTGTTTTGGTGAGAGAGCGTGACAGTCTGCCATTGGGGTCGCCCCCCGCTGTTGGTTTTTTACCTGTACAACACCCACAATCTGAGATAATAAGCAGAAATCGCTTTTGGACGTAAATCAGGGGTGAATACAGAAGTATAGAAGTATACACTAAAACTCGATTACAACGTAGCGGATAATTAAAATGACTTTGTAAAAAAAGTCTTTAATATGAGTTTGCTTTTGGCGATTTACAAGAATATTTTGTTGTAAATACATTTCTATTTCAATGCTGCGCTCAAAATGTCATCTTCTTTAATCCTTCTACTTTCTAAAAATCGTTTTACATTTTGTATCCCTGCCATGGAATCACGAAAAGTAGGGAGAATTTCTTCTAACTGTACTTCTTCATCTTCTTCATATCTCCCAAGCTGATCAGCTCTACCAATCTGGACCGAAATCTACTGGTCTGTAGACATACTTGTTGTCGCGAGGTCGTTATCCACATCAACGAAAGCATCTATTATAGTGGAATTTAATTTTTCAAAGTTAAAATTTTTATTAGTAAGCCAGACACTTAAAGGTAGGTTGTCCTCGTCATCCTCAGCTTGTTTAATAATCCAGTTGGGTGAGAGGTAAGACATCGTCCTCATCGAACTCGCAAAGGGAGGGTCATGCATCTTTGAAACAATTGTTTATTATTTTTGGGAAACCTGTTGCCAAGCTTTAGAAACCATTTTAATGGAATCGAGCCTATTTATTGCCATTGATGTGTTGTTTTCAATGCACTTAAGATTACTGATCATAAGCTTTCGTCGATAATAAACTTTCAAACTGTGAATAACACCTTGATGCATTGGTTACAGAACGTAAAATTTGGTAGTAAAAATCCAGTTTAATGTTTTTTTATATTCGAAAGATGCGGATGAGTAGGGAAGTAATCAACAAGAAATATGTGCCTATTTTCTCTCATCGGTTGTTTGTCCCATGATCTTAATTCACTTTCGAAAATATCAGCGGTCATCGACGCTCGCTTGTTTGCTCTATAATTAACTGGTAATTTTTGTATGTTTTTAAAACACCTGGGTTTGTTAAATTTACCAATAACTAAAAGTTTGCGTTTTTCAGTTCCGGTCATGTTTGCGTACACAAGAATGGTTATTTTTTTCTTCGGTAGTTTTCCCCCGATACATTTTTCACCCTTAAAGCTCATTGTACGATCTGGAGCAAGTTTGTAAAAACGAATTCCTCGTTAAAAACTAGCGTTAAAAGCTAGCGTCATAGTTCCCAAGATGTCTAATCTTGATTTCACCCAATCCGTCGCATTTTCCAGGTTTACACTCGCAGTTTCTCCATGAATTTTAATAGAACTTATATTATACCGCTTTTTGAATCTATGTAACCAACCCAAATCACATAAAAATCCAGCAGCATTAAATATTTTCGCAAACTCTTCAACTTTTCCCTGAAGAATGGGCCCAGTAATTGTAGTTTTAATGTTTCTATGATACGAAAACCATTGAATTAATGCTTCATCAATGTTTTTTTTTAACAGGTTTGAGAATTTTTTTACCTTGTTTTGAAACCTCGCGGAGTTAAAATATTTTGTTTTTTTTTTAGTATCGCGGACGCTATTATCTTTTTCAAAGCATTGGATTTGCAGATGTCGACTTGTTTAGCACACCAATTTCTCTCCCCCGAATTATTGATATTTTTTCATCCATTGTTAAAGCCTTCCGAACCATTTTAGTACAACTAACTTTGGTTGGTTCATCCATGCTTAAAATACAATTCGTTCATAAATCTGCTTATACACGATCACAAACAGTACAACTTTACTATCCAACACCAACAAGAAAAAACTAAAGTTTACTTTACCTGTCATAACTTGAGTAACACAAAAACAATTTTTACATCTAACCCACAGTTTGGAATTGAGGTCCAAAATTTTTTCTTTTTCTAAATTTTGTAAGCATAAAACTTGTTTATATTTAAAACATTTTAAATTTTTTCCAAGTTCTAATAACTCCATGATACGCCTTCCTACTCCGAGGTTAGAACTGACACTTTAATTTTTTTCTATTGATTTAGCTTTATTCTTTTACTTTCTGCATGCCAGAAATATAATTTAATTTTTTGGATTTTTATTTTATAAATTGTCCTTTATGGCGTAATTGCTTTGGCATTTTTTAAATTAAGATATATATATATATATATATATATATATATATATATATATATATATATATATATATATATATATATATATATATATATATATATAATCATCATCATCAGCCTGTATCGATCCACTGCAGGATGAAGGCCTCTTCAGCATGCTTTCACGGTCCTGGGCTTTCCTCTGCCACTAGGGTCCAATATACTTAACGATGTCATCAATCCATCGTGCTTTCCGTCTTCTTCGCGGACGTTTGCGATCAAGCGGTATCCACTCCAGGATTGCCTTGGTCCATCTGTCGTCCCATCGCCTCGCTATATGGCCTGCCCATCTCCATTTCAATTGCTTTACTCTTCCAATGATGTCACAGACTTTTGTTTGTTCCCTGATCCATGCGCAGGACTTTCTGTCTCGTCTTGTAATACCAAGCATACATTTTTCCATTCCCCTCTGTGCCACCCGAAGTTTTTGAATTGATTGCGATGTGAGTGTCCAGGTTTGACTTCCGTATGTCATAACGGGTTGAACGCATTGATCGAAGACTTTTCTTTTCAGGCAAAGTGGGAGTCTGCTCTTAAACACTATGTTGAGGCTACCAAATACCTGCCAGTCACATTTAACACGCCGTTCCACCTCCCGTGCGGTATTCCCCTCCATTGAAATCCTCTGCCCAAGATATATAAGGCTGTCCACAATCTCTAAATCCCTTCCTAAAACTAAAATTCTTCTGTCCTGAGCGAAGTTATTGAACATAACCTGACTCTTTTTCAGGTTTATTTTCAAGCCAAATTTTGCCAGCCCTTTGCAGTTCTTGTATGCGTCTTTGCAGCTCGTCTGGGTCTTGTGAAATGAGAATAATATCATCTGCAAATCTAAGATGGCTTAAGTTTGCACCATTGATCTTTACACCATCCTGTTCCCAATCCAGTTTACGGAATACTTCTTCAAGGCCAGCCGAGAAAAGAATAGGCGATATTGCGTCACCCTGCCGTACACCTCGTTCTACATTATTTCCCACTTCAAGATCATCAAGGTGAATTGTGGCTGTAGCTCCATCATATATCGATTCTAATAGGTTTACACAGGCTCTCTCTGCACCTTGGCTAAGCAGTGCATCCATTATCACATTATGCGCATTATGCGATGCGAGGCTTGGCATTTCTGACAATAGTAAATGCTCTGATTATACCATACCATGCTGGAACTACCTTAATACAAATATATAACTCTAAGTAAATAATGCTGGACCTAATCACAAAAAAACTGCGATAGCGTTTGTCGGTCGATCCATTGCGGCAGGCTGTCTTTTAGTTCGATTTCTTGCCGTTCTACCGCACAATACTTAAAAAAAATTACCCAAATCAAAATAAAATTAATTAAAAATAAAAGGTGCCTTATGTTTTAATACGCTGACCAGGAAATTTGATACTTTCTATCAAAGTACTTAATAACGGAATACATGATAAAAATGAATTACCTATTAAATGCTTCATAATATAATAACTACCGGGACTTCTGTGTTATTCTGTAGGTTTTATCCGCAGATGATGTTCTGTTGGCAGCTTCTGTCCACAATCGTAGAAATCTATCTATCGACAAAGGTTTGCAATAGACATACGAATCGTGTTTTAGACCCGGGAGAGGGATAAAAATGCGAGATGTATTTAGGCTCGTAGAGTAAAACATTTAATAAGATATAATTCTTCATCCATATTCTACGTAACATATTGCTAGCGAAAACAATACAAAAATAGGGTCACTCTCTAAATTGAATTTCTATTAACTCCTAAAGCTGGCGGGCTTCGGCAGAAACTACAGTCCTAACTATCATCTTCAAGCACTTAAATCTCTCACCGAAAAAATCACTGAATATATCATCCATCATCCTTCATCGACTTTAATAACGCATTTGATTCTTTTGAAACCTTGGCAATTCTGGAGTCACTGGACAATGCTCGAATCGATACCTATTAACTGATTAAATCCAAATTAAGAGAGGGGTGCGCCAAGGAGATACTATTTCACCGAAGCTTTTCACTCTTGTCTTGGAGGATATCTTCAAAAATCTACAATGGGAAGAGAAAGGTCTTAACATTGACGGAACTTATTTAAGCAACCTTTGATTCGCAGACGATATTGTCTTACTCAGTAAAAATATAGAAGATCTCAAAGATCTTTTCAGAACGTCAAGATGAGTGGCTTTGAAAATGAATATTCTAAAAATAAAAATAATGGCTCCAGTGTGAGACAATACTGCCATAGGCAACAAGAACGTTGAGGTAGTGGATAAGATTGGAAGATATAATCCAAATTAGGAAGGAAAACCATCAGGTCACATAAGCTTCAGATGAGCAGCCTCTCGGGAAACTGAGCTAAATAATGAAGAACACGAATATACCTACCTAAAATGAAAAACTTACGAAACTTGCATACTACCGGTTATAACATATGGTTATAACCTTGACAAAGAAGAGTATGATAAGATTAAGAACTACACAAAGAGCCACGGAAAGGGCCATGGTTGATATTAGTCTCCTCGAAAAAAATCTACGTTAACTAATTATACAACAAACAAAAGCAACGGACTAAACGAGGTGTTAAGAATAAAGTGGCGAATGGCTGGACATGTGGATCTGGTCAGCAGCTATATATTCGTGATACGAAAATTATAACATAGAAACCAAGACTAACCACACCAAGCCAAGGCGACCGAAGAAATGATAACATCTCTCACCCTTTCTCCACGTGGTGCCACGATGGCCTTCGCCGAACTGTCAACCATGCGACGTCACGTGTCTCTCGGGACCGGTTTCTAGCCTTTCAGCCGTCATCAGCCGAGCTCTAGACGAACGCAAGGAAAGCAGTTCGGAAAGACGATCGGGGCCAGACCAGATTAACTGGCCATTTTAGTGACGGGTCGTGATCGCCCACAACTCACGCCATCATACGGCGAATGCTCGTAGCAGTCAGGACCGCTCGTAACATTCTGCCTGGAACCTCGGGTATAGTACCAGGTATGCTTTCTCCACGTGGTGCCACCGATCGCCTTCGAACTGCTTTCCTTGCGTTCGTTTCCTTGTATATATATATATATATATATATATATATATATATATATATATATATATATATATATATATATATATATATATATATATATATATATATATATATATATAGCAAAACAAGTACATCCAAATATCAGAATCTTTAGTATAAATCAGGAGTTTACTTAATTGAGTGCGGGTCGTGTCCAAAAGTCTATGTTGGACAAACAAGAAGATATTTCTCTACTAGGCTCCACGAACATAAAGAAGTTATACTAAACAACAAAATAATGCTCATTCTCATTCATTCTCATTCAATGATAATTTTATGATATAACATAAAATAGAATAAATCCAAAAAATTAAATCTTTTAGAAAGCCTAGAAATCAACAAAAGAAAAAATTGGATATTTTGTTAAATGGCCAGCTAGACCTGAATGGTTCACCGTTATTAAAATTATATTGTCCTAGACGTTGACAAAAACTGATTGTAACCAATCAGATTACTATTGCTTAGAGAAGACACCAAAGCCATCATCAAATACGTCAGTTCCTAATAAAAAAGTGAATGAAAATAAATAATTTCAAATGAAAAAAACCCGCTCTTTTGAAAGCCACAAATTTTAAACATAAAAAAATCAAACAGTCTGAAAGCAACTACAAACGTCTACATCTTTACATCTATCATATGTACATCATCAATTACATCTTTCAGCAAATCGAATTAGTATTAAATTAATTCTTTGAAGAGAAATAAACCCTAATATGTTGAAATCTTTCGATAATTTCGATCGAAATTCGGAGCAAATATATTTATCCTCATCGGTTGCAAAGGAGCTTAAAACGAGGGTTTTACGACTTATTAAACGGGTATTTTTATTGCCTCTCTGCCTATCTACGATTTCATACTATCGCGTCTTAGTTCTATACAGACATTGCGAGAGTAAACTTAGTAGAAAATTGCGTCAGTTGTTTTGTCTCGTGCGAGATATTTTTTTGTTGATTCGTAGATGCTTAACGATGCAGGAATACCAAAAACACTGTACCGGAACGTAGCCAGATCGAGCTGTTATCGGTAATAACAATAAGCGAATAAGGATTTTTGCTAGTCGTAATAGCGAAAAAAAATATAATGTTCGAGATGTGCTGCGCAAACCACCTTAAAAAGGTGGGTTCTACGAAAATAAAGCAAAAGCAGGAAGAAAATGGCGTAGAAGTAGAAGAACCGATTCATATTTAGAACGACTCGCTTTACAAGTCTAACGCAAATCATCTCGGGATTTAAGTAGTGCTTTATTCGCTCAAGAGGGAGTTTCACTTTCCGCTAGTACATTAAGAAGACCTACAGGAAACTGATTTACGCAGGAGAGTAGCCAGATGAAAGCCGTACCTGATGGAGGCCCATAAGAAAAACCGTGTTGCATGGACCAAATATGCCCACTGGACCACTGAAGTTAATTTCTACCTCAGTAATTTCCATTGACAAGTCAAATATAGAGGTACGTCTCTGCGGTGAACTTGGAACCGCTTTGACTTAGAGGAGTGCTATTATCAAAATAATAACGTGCATTGTCATTGGACTCAAGCAACAATGCGTTGGTTCCGTAATAATAGAGTACGTGTGTTGGAACGGCCGACACAATCACCACTCCTATTACCCATCCAAAATCTTTGACACATTTTAAAGAGAAATGTGGCCAAGTATCACTGCCACGGAAAAACACAACTTTTCTCAACAATCTCTTTCTCTCAATTTTTGTCATACGTCGATGCGCGATGATGCCTAAACGCTTAAAAGCGGTTATTAAAATTCATGATCGATCAATAATATATTAAATTTGTTGCCAATAAATGATATTAACTAACATACTTTGAAATTATTATTTCTAATCCATCATTGTTATTATATTTCTTAAAATTTGGGGGTGCCTAATACATAAAAGCATGCATAAACTGTATATATAAACCACACTTTAAAAAATTACCAATCCTGTGGTAATAAAATTTTCGTATATCTCATGTTATCATTAGAAATTATGCCCCAAACTACCCTTCATATACCTTTTTAACGATTTTACACTGAATTCCTCTAGTTGACGTAATATACAAATGCAAACTGAAAAAAAAAATGCTTTCTTATAGGTAAACTTGAAGAGATTTACCACTAAACACCAAAACACTTTTTTGAACTGCTCGACGCACGTTTCGCTAACCATATTAGCATCATCAGGAGATGATTTAATCTATATATATGTTTCTTATAGATGTATTGGGGTTAGCAGTGTACAAGCCTTTAAAGGTTTCATTGAAGTTGATATAAGATAGATGAACTATTGTGCTGTAATTTTTGTTATATGTTAATATAATATTTGAAACAGTTCTCTGTTTGTTTCAACATCTAAATTATTTCGAAGAATATACTTCCAAGTTGCATCTGTTAATCAACTACAGTTGGTGCAACTTCATTTACTACATAGGGTGTGTAGAATATTTGAAACTGATATATTTATATATGGGTAATGTCACATTTTGTATGTATATAAATGAAGACTTCGGTGAAAACCAAACTATTTTATTTGAGATGACAAAAAAATATTATTGTGAAAGTTAAGAGTCCTTAATACTTATATTAAGAAGTTTATCATCGCGACTTTCAGTTTTTTTTATAGCAATCGCGTCTTGATTTAAGCAATACATATTCTTGAAGAAAACTGAATTCTCTACAAAAAAGTCTCATTATAAATTTAAACAAATAAGCCGTTTCCATGTAATCGTGCCTTGAACATTGATCAGTTTTTACAATTTTACTTTTCAAATTTAAATTTTGTAACTAATGAACAAATTAATATACAATACATATTCTTAAAGGAAATTAAATGCGCTACAAAAAAGGTATCTTAACATTTTTTGTTAAATTCACTCCTCCCAAAGTTATTCAAGGTTAAAGTTGAGTTTAAAAGTAATTTAGCGCATTTTTTGCGTTAGACCTCATTTTTTTACTTGATTAAAATTTAAGGCTTAATATTGAAAATACTTTTCTTTTAAATACAATCACAAATTTTTTTCAAAATTCATAACTTATTTAAATTTGATTTTGCTTAGAGTTGCTTATCTAGGAAAATTAATTTTACTGGATTTAACTTCGGTATTTATCCGTATTTATTCGAATTGATATTCTGCTATGGTATTAACAATTTGTGTTTTAATTTTCCTTTGCTTTTACTCGACATTATAAATCGCGAACAAAGCAGAAGAGACACGTTCTATTCACTCCAAATTATTGCGACAAAAGACAAGTTGAAGCAATAAAACAAAAGATTCGGCACCGATCGTGCAACGACGGCTTTTATCGAAAGCCATAGCGTTACGCATAACCCGGCAGCGATTTGTTTGTCAAAAAGCTTTCGTCCAATCGGTAATAAGGCTTGTTTATAAATAATTTAATACTTGTTTGTTTTGCAAATAAATAAATTTTCAGCCGCGAAGACAAGAAGTGGCCATAATTTTTTAATCCGCAAATATTGAAAACGCGAATAAAGGAACCGTAAATAAGAAGCTTGGACTGTATATCTTGTAGCCAAATATGTATACATATCATGTTCATTAGTATTTAAAACAATCGCAAAAACTTACCAAGGATAAAGGAACCTTAAAAGCAACAATCTTTGTTCCAGGGATGCATGTCCCTAATGATGTATAATCTCGCCATCTGTATAAGAAAAAAAGAAAATAGTAGCAGAAAAGAATGTTTAGTAAATGAAACTATGTTGTTACATGCGCCATCTATGTTTTCTAACAAAAACTAAAGTTGAATAGCAATACAGAAATCTATACTTGTAATAGCTCCATCTACCCGTAAATTATTTATTTCTATTGCAAAACAATACAATATGTATAATGCAATTAATAAGCCCCTTGTAAATATAAAGCTTTCCCTAGTTATAAAAATCTAAATAAGATATTTGGTCTAAATTGTGCAATGCATTAAAAGTACTTTATATAGTTCAAAACACGAAACATATGTTACAAAATAATGCAACACTATGTTAGAGAATGATAATTTACGGTTGGAAAAGATAATGTCAAACTTACCTATCGGGGATCTTGTTACCTTTACCCATAATTTTGATAAAGTAAATAGATTTTAAAGACCACAACACAAAAGCCACATCTTTATTTATTTTGAGAATATAAGGTTAAGTTCTTAGTTCAGTTTCTAGTTTTTCCAAGAGATGGCCAACTGCAAACAGAAAACAACACTTAGCTGGACAGTAGTTTAACTTTCGTCTTGGTAGATGTCGAGGGTATGATTTGGAGTATTTTATGTTGCATAAACATATTAACACGTTCACTTCCGCCGACGTCAAAACCCGTCACTGTCGCCATTAGTTTGGCGCCGGTGAAGGTATTTACCGTCGACTGTCTGTTTCGTTTGTACCGCTGTTGTTTCTATCGGCATTTTGTAAAAGTACGTTAGTTCATTGTGGCACCTTAAAAAAGTTTGTAAGGTGTTGTTTTACGTGCACGGATTTGTTTTTTTTTTACTTTTTTTAAAATAAATATTCCGTTTCAATATGGAACAAAATATTATTGAACCTGGACCATCTCAACCTAAAAAGCGAGCAAGAGTTTATTATTATACTGATGAAGAGTTGCCCCAAATTTCAGAAAATAGTGATTTATCGGATTTCGACAGGGATGATAGTGACGCGTTGTCTTCGGAAGAGACTGATGATGGGGATGATGCCGATGTGGCGGCAAAAAGTGATACAGACGATGAAGAAAGTCAAGAAGGAGTAATAAATTGGACAAATGAACCTACTGGAATGGTGAGTCACCCATTTTCCAAAGTGGAACAACTCATAATTCAACCTACAAAAAACACTCCAGTGGGATATTTTCGTCTGTTGGTTACTGACGAATTTCTGTCAAATATTGTAGAAGAAACTAACAATTATGCGACAGAAATATTCCTGTCTCCAGGTCTTCGAGAGAAATCTCGCATTACCGCCTGGAAGGACCTCACACTCCCTGAACTACTAATTTTCCTGGGCGTATTTCTGCATATGGGGAATGTAAAGCTACGGCGCTTGAAGGACTACTGGAAGAAAGACCCTTTCTTCCGCCAAGAAGCAATATCCAAAAGCCTAAGCCGGAATCGGTTTTTGATAATTTTGCGAGCCCTACATTTTTCAAGAAATCCTCAACCTGGAGAACATATATCCGAAGAGAGACTACAGAAAATTCGCCCAGTGATAGAGTTTTTTAATAATAGAATGGCTGAGATATATTATCCTGGGCGAGAATTGGCTCTAAATCAGTCAATGGTTTTGTTGCGTGGGAGACTTGTTTTCCATAAATCCAATAAATATGGGATTAAATTATATATGTTAGAGACTCCAAATGGAATGGTGCAAAGGTTTGCTGTGTATACTGGTATGGCCGATGATTTGGGCGGAAAAGAACACATAAAAAAAGTGGTAATGTATTTGCTACAAGGAAAACTAAATGTTGGGCATCACGTATATATGGACAACTACTACAATAGTTATAACTTGGCGAATTCACTGCTTCAGCATAAAACTCACTGCACAGGCACTCTACGAATGACCAGAAAAAATACACCGAGAGCGGTACAGACAACAAAACTGAAGAAAGGAGATACTATTGGTCAATACGCAAAGGGTATTATGATTGGTAAATGGCGGGATAAAAGGGAAGTTTGTTATATATCTTCCGAATTTCCAAACCATATGGTTAAAATTGAAAACAAAAGACATGTAATGAAGTCCAAGCCATTACCAATCATAAATTACAATAAGTACATGTCCGGAATTGACAGGCAAGACCAGATGTCATATTATCCGGCAGAACGAAAAACCATACGATGGTACAAAAAATTGTTTGTGCATACAATAGAAATGTTTCTAACAAATGCTCATATTTTATATAATAAATACTCAGGATCGAAAATGTCTCTTTTCGACTTTAGATTGAACATAGTTCGATCCTTATTACCACATATAGAAGAAAAATTAAAATTCACTACAAAAGGAAATTTGCACAAAGTCGTAAAACGAGAATTTCTTCCCGAAAGGAAAAAAATTCCAGCCAAGAGATGTAAATCCTGCAGTCTTGAAGGCAAACGGACGGACACCATTTATGAATGTCCTGATTGTCCTGACCGTCCAGGATATTGTCTTAAATGCTGTTCAATCTATCACAATTAATTTTTTTATTTTATTATTATTAATTTTGTAACATTTTTTCAAATATTTTTAGATCTTTGCTTTTTGCATTAGGAGAAAATGTTTATAAACCTCTTTTGTTACTGTTATTATTATTATTATAGTTTTGTAAATATTTATAGATATATGTATTAGATTTGTTTAGTTTTTGTTTGATTTGAATCATTAGAAATGTATCTCGAAGTGGTGGTGGTTTTTCTCAAAATATCAAAATCTAACCTATTTTTATTATTTCTACTGACTAACACATCCAGAAATGGTAAACTATCGTTGTTTTCGAATTCATGCGTGAATATTATATTTTGGGATTTACTATTTAGGTTCTTAATAAAATCATCTAAATTTTCATTTTTCGAATCGAAAATGGTAAAAATGTCATCCACATATCTTAACCTTCGGAAAGTAACTGAATTCATCTTTTGCCTCGATTTCAAATTTACTCATAAATAAGTTGGCTAAGAACGGTGACAGAGGATTGCCCATTGCCGTTCCTTCTTGTTGTTCATAAAACCATAACATTGTAGACAAACTAATTAGAAAACATAAGTTCAGAAAATTATTGAAAGAATCTTCAACTTTTCAAAAAGGATCAATACAAAGGAATTCATGGTAATACCATTTGATGCCCAATTAACAAGAGGACTAGACAAAATTTTGAAAAAAGTGGACGTTAAGGTTGTGTACAAACCATATAATAAATTAAGAGAAGTTCTGGGTAATCCAAAGGATAAAGTAGAGCAACATGAAAAGTCGGGGATTTACGAAATTAGCTGTCAAGACTGTGATCGAAGGTATATTGGGCAAACAAAAAGATCCATATTGACAAGATATAAAGAACATATTGCCCACATTAGATATGGGAGAAATGAAAACTCTTGTGTTGCCCAACATGCAATCGAATATGACCACAGTATAGATATTAGTAATTTAAGACTAATTAAAAGTGTTAATAATAGGGCTTTGGATGCATATGAAAGCATGCAAATAGAAAAATGTAAGAGAATCATGAACCGAGATAAAGGACCGATTCCTTTCAGTCAACTTTTTCAATTATTAATTTAAGCCTTAGTACACTTCACGGCTCATGATTTTTACAAGCTTCGTTAAGTATGGTTTTCATATAAATAGAACATAGCTTAGTTTTAGAATTAGATTAAATCATCTCCTGATGATGCTAACATGGTTAGCGAAACGTGCGTCGAGCAGTTCAAAAAAGCGATTTGGTGTTTAGTGGTAAATCTCTTCAAGTTTAGTATTTTACATCAAAGGTTCCAACAAAATAATTGAGCTACCAGAGAGTTATAATTGTCAGAGTAGTGCCTATAAATTGCCAAATTAGTTAAATAGTCATTGTCAAGAGTTAGTAGCATATCTGATGCGCTATTTTAATCCAGAACGAGACAATTGTGGTCCATTGTCACCCTTTTTAATGGTAAGAGTCACATGTTAAATCAATTGCTAATAATTGAATATGTTTAGTTTAAGTCATATTTTTCCTTAGCTTGTTGCAGAAGTCTTAAGATTGAGTATGTCCACTGTTAGTATTATTTCAGAAAAGGTGAAAAACAATGAACTTTTAAAATATACTAGAAAGAGTAGTTCTACTAAAAGGTTTACCAATACTGCAGCTTTGGAAACAAGTTCTAATCATGACACCATTTCTATTATGTATGAACACTGTAAGTATTCGTAATAAGTATGGCAGAAAAGATTGCTCTTAATCCCATATATAGTTTA
The DNA here is from genome assembly GCA_031761425.1 of Cosmopolites sordidus. Taxonomy (NCBI): domain Eukaryota; kingdom Metazoa; phylum Arthropoda; class Insecta; order Coleoptera; family Curculionidae; genus Cosmopolites; species Cosmopolites sordidus. The sequence continues at coordinate 912,914 of JARFXV010000041.1, read as the reverse complement.
TAAGTAGATACTCACAGTTTAATTCTCATTTTCAGGAGAGCATGTAACTACGAATTTCTTACATGAGCAATTAAAAGAAAAATAACTGTTTAATGGATGCCTTATGTCATTGTGCAACAGATTGAAAAAAGTAGGTTTTAAATGGAAAAAAGACGATCCAAGACGAAGGCTTATGGAATTTCCCAATGTTGCCCTAAAACGTATAGATTTTTGAGAGGTTATTTGAAGGAAAGAAAAATAGCTTTGATCAAGAACAAAAGAATCAAGCTTACTGAAAATGAAATAATGAAATGGTAGGACAGAGAGCATATACTTGATTCAAAATAAGTAATTATATTAATGAAACTATAAGTGCATGCAGATATTTCATTGTTTTTTTTATTTTATACTTGCATATTATATATCAATAAATATCATTGGTAATTATATAATATTTTTATTTTAATATCCATTCAAACATTTTAAAATGCCGATGGCTTTTAAACAAAGCGTTATCAACGAGTTTTAGCGTTTTAAACGAGCTATATCTATTTATATAGATTACTCACCGCTCGAATTTTAAGTCTGGAGTATCACTGATGGTATTAGCTGTCAAAACTAAAACTCAAATAGGTCTGCAAACTTATCTTTTACAACATTTATAGACACATTTTAAATAGTTCTCAATAGCCAGCTTTGAAATTTAAACAAAAACTAACAATTAAATCAAATTAAAAAAATAATTATTTCATTGATTAGCAAAGAAATTGCCCTTTCATACATATTAAACCATGCTAATAAGATAAACACCACATTTTATTTCAAAAGATATATATTTTGGCACCTAGAAGTCAATAATAAATACATTTTAGTGTAATCTCAATGGTTGTATCAGCTGTTTTTTTAACATTTTAGTCACTATTATACTTCACTAGCACTGATTACATTCACTTATATATAGTTCATCATTAATGCAGGAACTAAAGAACATCCTAAAAATATTTCTTTAAATTTAAGATATTAACATTATACAGTTTGCGTTAAAAAAAAACTCTTCCACAATAATTATTTCAAAAATATTTATAACCTAGCAGCATATACATAAACCATAGCTTTGTCTTAGTTTTACTTAATGAATTATATTACGTTTTTTAGCATCACAGTCACAAATTAGTTTAAAAATCGAAAACAATTATTTGTTTAAACCCTGTAAAACCTTGGTGATTTGTGATTTATTACCTAATAAATATACTTTTATTATAAATGCAATAAAATGAAAACAGTACTTCATAGAAGTAAATTTGATATCGTGGTGAGTTATTTGCCAAACAATACATTTGAAAAACATTAAATATTACAACATGAAATTTTATTACTAATAAAATTAAAAAGAAAAGAAAAATATATTGACTGGTTTTTCCTAATGGTTGACAAATTTACACCATCACAGATATATTTTTCTAATATCAAGGCCATATGTTTCAAAAATTCACATGCTATGTCAGAGATCATTAAACAATATGAGCTTTATACTTGAAAGACACATTAAAATGGAAAATTGAAAGCACAATATTAAAATTGACTTCACTATTTTGTCAAGAAACGTTTTAAAACACTTTGATCTGAACAATCCAACACTAACTGTATTTTTTAAAACCTCTTTTGCGAAATAAAATAAAATCACTAAGCACTAAATATTAAGATATTTAGTATTTCAAATTTTTGAAAACATTATACAGTAAAAACAAAGAAAATATCTCCAAAAAGTATATACTTTATGTTGGATTTGTTTTCCTACATTATAATGACTTGTTTTTTTATGGCAGCTGATAAATCTTATATATTACAACATCAACAATACCTATGTTTCTTTATTTAGTGTAACAAAGTTTAATGTGCGACATCATTTTTATAGAATCAAGTTGAGCTTTATATTGGTTTGAAAATCATTAAAGTTACTGCATTATTTTGTCAAGATTTTTATCTAATAATCTAAATATTTTTCTTTTACCAATTTAATTACAAAAATCGTATTCAGTTTAAAGACAAGTTTTATTAGCCTCTTATAAATATATTAATTATGTTTCTATTGCCTTTTAATAATACCAGTATTCAGATGTTGTTAATTATGTTTAATGTGTTGCCTAGCTATTAGTATTCGGCTGAAGCAATATACTTTAAGAGTAGAATCTAGATATAATGCTTTTGATTAAACTAAACTGGTTAAGACTTGAGGAAGTTTTGGTGTCAGTTTTAATGAATATTGACGAAATAAGGATATAAGATCTTTTTAGGAACGTCTAACTATCTGGAGCAGGAATATTTAATAACGAAGCACTGACTCAAAATGTACAAACCATTTTCAAAATATTCCAAGACGCACAGACAGTCAGCAGTTAGACTGAAAAGCTAACAATAACGTCTCACATCTACAACACACCAATCTTTATCAAGATCGTGTTTCAAACCTTCAAATAACCTCTTTCTAAAAACGTTTACAATACCAAATCCAAAATGATATAAATTCAATGCTACCTAAATAGATTTCTGTATTTTTCAAAAAGTCTTTGCAAAGTTTCCATTGAACCCAATGTACTACCTTTAGTTCCTAAACACATATTTTTTTGTTCCACATCTAACTCAGCTGAATTACACTTCACCTCGTGAAATACATGAATAACTCCTGGATCGACACATCTGAATATCTTTCTACTGTAATTATGGACCACGTGATCGAAGAAAGTGACATCTTCAGTTCCCCAGCCTGTTATAGTGAGATCAAAGCCTCCAAGAGCGTTGTAGTCTGATTTATACAACGATGCGATACCAAATCCAAACTGACGCCAGAAACCTCGATTAGAATCAGTTTGGTTTTCAGTAAAGTAGCTATAATCTATGTTGGAATAAGTGCTTATTCCAATGTCAAGTAATTTAGGACTATATAAGCTGTATAATATAGGAAAATATACACTTTTACCCTCAACAGTGTTCTTTCGCACCCGTGATAAAAACTTTTGGTCAAACACTATATCCACGTCTATGAAGAGTATAAGATCACTATCATCTAAAGTATTAATTGCTTTTTGTAAAGCACCTGCTCTGGTAAATGATTCACTAACATCACTGTGTATCACTCTCACTGGTTCCTGATTTCTATAATTTCCAAAAAGCGTCGTATGCATTTTTGAATTCAGCAAATTAATTAAAGTCAGCGCTGCCGAATGATCGTTGGGAGCTTCATCACTTTTATATAATATCACGTGTAGTCTGGTTGCTTCCCAGTTTCGAATACACACATCCTCGTACATCTTCAGGAACCGGACGAATGTTTCATAACGACCACTTAAAGGTAGTAGGAAATTGATGACTGTAGTTGATTGGTTGTTGGTTTGGGAGAAACTGAGAAGAGGTGGAAGGTTATAGCTGAGACGATTGATGAACTGGTTGAGGAGGTTGTGATCATTGGTGTTGAAGTTTTTCAGTGAACGGTCATTCACGACTTCTCTAATGAAAATTCCTAAAACAAATTAATATTGTTTCATGATCGGTTTTTTAAACAAGAAAACAGCGTACCTGTAAAAGTTTGTTGAACATAAGCGTGTCGTCGAACCTGAACTGTCATTTTATGCCCTCTGTATTTCTTGTAGACTAGGAGCAAGTCCAAAATTAAATCCACTCCGTGCAGTGGGTCCAATCTCCAATACCCGTATAATATTTCTTTGAAATCTATTATTCTTCCTCTTTGTTTCGAAAATGAATTGATCAGTTCCATAATCTGAAAGGTAAACAATATTAAAAAAGCATATTAAGAAGAAATAAAAAAATATAAAATGTTATCCAATAAGAGTGTCAGAACTTAGAATGAAGCACAATGATAACTACAAGTCATAATAGGGTAATTTTTGTTTCATTTTGAAGAACAATTAACGATATTTCGTTTCGAAAATAATGTCGCTGAAATGTCTCCCTCGGTATCGTCCGGTGAAATGCATCCTGGAGATCCAACTTTCGACTACTGTTTGACACATATCGCATGGTAATAGGTGTTTCGGTTAATAATATCGATTTTGCTAAGAGATGGCGTTACTAATAGTTGGTATAGACCAGGGTTCGCCAAAACGTCGATCGCGAGCTACCGGTAGCTCACGTGAACATTTTCGGTAGCCCCCGGCTATAAGCAATCCTCAGAAGTCGGACTCACAATATTTATACACGAAAATATCGAAATTACAATATATTAAAATTATATTTCCTTAATGGGGGAAATCCATTTAGAAATTTCAAAAATTCGATTTTTTTTCATAATTCGAAAATATAATATATTGATAGTATACTGGCAAGAAGAAAAATAAAAATATTAAATATTTACAGAGTTATTGCACATACAGTCGAGCACGCCGGAGTCCGCACATCGCGACCCAGACAGCTTAATCAGCATCTTGGTCTCTGAGATGCTCTAACAAAAGAGTGAGTGCGTCACTATCTAACAAAGACAGAAAACAAAGAGTTCTGCGAATGTACAGTACTTTGAGTATATACAACCGGTGTTAGCACAACGAATAAACTGCTTTGAAAGACCTCTGAGGCATTAGGCCGTTAGGCTACTGCGCATCCAAACCTTAGATGCTGAACTGTAAATATCGGCAGGTAAAAATCGGGCTATTCAATTACAATATGATCTTATATATTGCCGGGGTGTTTTGGAAATTTAGCAGGTTATTCGTGGTTATTATATGACCATTTCTTAAAGATATTTTTATTTCCAATACTTCTAGTAGGTCTAATTATTTACTTTTCTTTTCTGAATAAAATAATTTAACATTGTTTATATCTATAAATGATTTTTGATACGATGCGTAGACATTCAGAAAGGATTTTTTTTGTTTCAGATGAATAGGAAAAGAGTGACGAAGGCAGCACTTTTGGACCTCCCGCCAGAGACCCCTGAAAAACAATTACTGAACCGCTGTTTTATAAAAAAAATTAATAATTATCTGCAAAGATCCACTAAAATGATGTTTAAACTTTAAAATGATAAAATTATTTTATCACCTTTAAAAACACTTCTGAAAAATTACTCATCTTGAGGCGTCTAAAAGGATTTCCGCCCTTAAACAAGTTTAGATAGATCTCTCTATTTGAATTTTATTAAATAGCTCAACACATTGAAAAGGTTGGCGACCCCTGGTGTAAATTAATGACATCTACGGCGTTTTGGATGGTAAAGATACGCCTTCAAAAGCCAGTTCCTTATTAGTTGTCATTATGCAAAAAACATAGTTTTTCATAGCTTTGAATAGGTCGTATTATCTACAAGAAAAAGGATGTTTTGCCAGGAAGTTTAATAACCTGAAGGAAATGGCTGTTGAAAGTTATCGATTGTTGGTTGAAACTTATGGTGAATATGTTCTAACCCAAAAAACTTGTGAACGATGCTTTAAACACTTTAAAAGTGGTAATTTTGATATAAAAGACAAGGAGCGTCCAGGACAGCCGAAAAAGTTTGAAGAAGCAGATTTGCAACCATTATTGGATGAAGACTCAAGTAATACGTTGAAACAATAGGTAAAAGCATTTAATAATGCCCAATCCACCATTTACAAGCGTCTACACGCATCATTGGGAAATATCCAAAAGAAAGGAAAATGAGTTCAATATGAATTGAAGGAAAGAGATATTGAAAGGCGAAAAATCACAGGTTTTTTGCATTGAGCTGTATCAGTTGATGAAAAATTGATTTATTTTGAAAACCCAAAGCGCCAAAAATCATAGGTAGATCCAAGCCAACCTTCAACATTACAACCAGGGCGCAATATACATGGAAAGAAGGCATTGCTGGGTATGTGGTGGGGTATGAGGCAGTGGTGGCTCGTGGGTTTTTAAAGTGGGAAGTGTAGAAGAAAATAGTGAAAAAAATTTGTATTGTTACTAATTACAAGGACATTGGAGGATGGGTTGTTGCTTGCTGCGCAGATAAAGGAATGAATAAGTAGGTACTTACCGTTTCCCGAAGAGTAAACCATTCAAACAGTTTATTGTAACTGTTTAAAGTTCATGAGAAGTTCGAAAAGTTCAAAAAATATATCAAAGTTTTATGACAAAAAATGGTTATTGTACACATTGTCTTAAAAAGTACTACTCAAAAGTAGTGTGTCAAATCAGCGCGTAAAACTAACTACCGATTCGCTCAGTCGCAGGGGATCTACGTCCAAATCGCATGTTTTAGAAAGCAGTTAAACCCCCGAATTCTGGCAACCAACAAAACATGTAAGGCCAACGACGAGATAAGACGACGTGGTGTACGGTCGCTAGAGATAAACGTCCGACCAAAGATGTAAAAATTATGGCGAGAGGATGGAATTTTTATCCGCATTATTTAGTGTAATGGGTCGACAGACGTTCTTCTATATTTGGAGATTTTAATTTTTTATAATATCTTAAAATGAGTTAAAGGAAAAAAACTAAACGGAAATAAAATATGGTGTTTTGCTCTGAAAAATTATTTACTGTAATAAATGCTGGAGGCGTAGTCCGATCTGCTGAGATCTGGTGAAACGATTACTGGCAATCGATACCGACAACAATTGCTAAAAAACAAATTGGGAAAAATGACCAGAATACGTCGGCCCTATGTTGCAAAATATGAAATACCATTTGGAAAATGTTAAATGTTAGGTCATCCTAGCCCACCCACCGTATTCACCAGAGTTAGCCCCATCGGACTACCACATATTTCGATGGATGGATATGGACTTTCAGAACAACACTTACATTCGTACGAAGAAGAAAAAATTTGGCTGATGCATGGTTGCGAAAATGGCCTCAAAAAACCAAAAATTCTTTTGGGGCGGAATCCATTCTTTGACCGAAAGATGGGAAAACTAATAGCTAACGACAGCGAATATCTTGTTTATTAATGTAATTTATTTTGTTACGGAAATAAACACTCAAATATTCGGAAAAAATCGACATTATTACTCGAAACACATATTATATTTTCACTGGTGTCCTGAAAGTTTCGTTCAGGTCAAGAATTGTTCGAGGTTTATTTCTGTAAACCAAAAATTTAACATAACTCCCCAAAAAATAATTCAAGGACCTGACATAAAGGGCCTGAGATCACATGATCTTGGTGGCCAGTTGATATTACCATTTGGCGAAATAACGCGCCGAGGAAACTTTTCTTTTAATAAATTAGTTGTCTGGCGAGATGTGTGACTAGTCTCACAGTCTTATTGAAAGAAAACATTGTTTATATCCACATTTATAAATTCAGACCAAAAATATTCCGTTAAGATATTCCTATAGTATTCACCATTAACAGTAATATGATCTCCATAATCCTCTTCAAAGAATAAGGTGATAATGTTTGTTCACAAACCCATTAAGCCAGGTGTACTTTTCGTGGGGAAAAAAATCCCAAACTTGGGGTCGCCTTCCAACTGCTCTAAAGCCCAATTCACGAATCGTGTATCTCTCCATGACGAATTTACAGAATATATACAGACACGACAGTCTGTGACTGACATTTACAATATTTTAAACATTGTTGCCGCTATTCCATTTCTAACACTCTTATTGAATTTGAAGTTCTGGCACTCTTATTGGAATACTCTCTATGAGGTTTAATAAAACCAAGGTTAAAGGTCCATTGGCCCGACATACTAATTTCTTTGATGGGCTTATTGAAAATGTCAATATTTATCTTTAATAAATCTAAGCAATATTAATGAGATGTATTACAGGAATAATAAAAATATATATTAAAAAAAATTGATATTTTGAAGATCTCAAGGAAGATGAATATCTTGGAAATGTGGAAAATGATTTGGTGTATTGCGAACCTGTCCTTGTATTTAATATTATTGATAATATAAAAAAGAGTTAGCAATGATTGGAGAAGTGCGTTCGAATATGAAGTAAAATGATAAACTTGAGCAAAAAAATGTTTTTTGATACTGTTTTTATTTTATTTAATATTAGGTGTACAAATAAGTTCTGACCTCTCCGAATTAATCACTATAACTTTATTTTAATTATTTTATTTTTTTTTAAATGGCATACGAAAACTTTGCTACACGATATAACCTCACAAATATCACAAGTGAGCACGAGGTCGTCCGACAGCCACATGAGGCAGTTATTCTGTTCGCTTTTCAACTAAAAAAAGGTGTTCTCGAGGCGAAAGAAATGATGCTTTGAGTGAAAATGGGGTGTGTGAGAGTACATGCAAAAGATGGTATAGTATGTTTCAAGATATTTCGTTGCCTTCGGCATAATGTTAATTGCCTCAAAAAATCCAAATAAAAATATTCCTAGTTTCTTAAACTTTACTTTGCCTGGTTTCGTTACGGCTGTGTTGTTAAGAGTTTATTTCAGCCTACTGGTCAACGAATATATTGAAACGCACTATACCAAAAATTTCGGACTGATAATTTCGATCCTTCCAATCAACATCGTTTGGGAGCTCCAAAAAAAAGTTGAAAACGAGCAATTGAATTAGCTGTTGCATGAAAATCCTTGTCAAACACAAGGAGCTTGCTGATTTTTTGGATCAATTGGATATCACTCAACAAACGATTTCCCGTCGGTTGCAGACGCTCGGAAAAATTTAGAAGGCTGGTCGTTGCGTCCTGCACCTGCTTAGCCCAGAAAATAAAGCGAGACGCTACAACACAGCAGTTTGCCTGCTGTCAAGATTTAAACGGAAGAATTTTCTGTTTAAAATCGCGACAGGTGATGAGAAGTGGGTTCTATACGATAACGTATGGGTTTATCCAAGGGAACCATCAACGTCAACTACAAAGCCGAAAATTCACGCGAGAAAAGTATTGCTATGTGTTTGGTTGTATGTTAAAGGTGTGCTATACTTTGGGTTGCTAAAACCAGGCAATACTGTAACTTCTGAGCGTTATCAAGAACAATCGTTGCGTTTATGTGACGAAATCGAACGAAAACGACCATATACTGGCATAGGAACTCGGCAGGTTATACTTTACACGATAACACACGGCCCCACGAGGTGGCAGCAACCAAACAACTTATCGATACTTTGGATTGGAAAGTTCTCCCTCATGCGGCCTATTCTCCAGACATAGCCCTTTCAGATGTCCACTCTTTCATTCTCTACAATACCATCTTGTTGATACGCACTTTCGTACAATCGAAAACGACCAAAATTTTATTACCGAATTTATGGAATCAAAATCACAATCGTTTTTCCGAGCAGGTATTCGCCAGCTGCCCGAGAAATGGCAGATATGGTATATCGAAAGTGACGGGGATTATTTTCAAAACTGTATCTTGGTTTTGTATAAATAAATATTAATTTTATGTAAAAAAGGGTCAACATTTGTTTATAGACCTAATACTTTGTTGTGACTGAGAACATTGAATATTATAGTCAATCATAACAAAAACAAATATCAAAATTATCTATAAGTAATGTCGATTTTGTTTAAATTTTAAAACCATTGCCATCTACCGAAAATAATTTAATTTATAATAACATAACCTATTATATTTAAATATATTGATATTCCTTGATAATCCTTTTAAGAGTGCCTTGAAAAAATTAGGTGACTCCTATAAGAATAGAAGAGCAAGGTAGATAAGTTCCATATTAGATATTTGATGTTTTATGAATCTGGAAAGCATAACAATGTCACTAATTTCATTAATGTTATCTGTCTTGGTGCATTGGCAGCAAACATATCAGTTTTGGTTTAAATAATTCACCGTAAAAGAATGTTGTTATCCACAAGTTATCACCACTATAGTTATCTGTACAGTGGGATTTTTCAGGAATTATTGACAATGAGATATTGAATCATAATGAACCAATAAGTGTTGAATATTATATTGCTCAGCCTGATAAACTAAACATGGCTTTAATTTAAAAACAGCAGCATGATAATACAAAACCTCATAGAGCCCAAGAAAAAATCAAGGCTGGTAAGAACTTATTCACCCGCCGTATTCGCCTGATGCTGCACCGTCAGATTTCGATCTTTTCAGATCTATGCAAACATTTTCTTCGTGAAAGAAATGTCCTGCTACGACATTAAAACTGCACTCGAAGAATATGTTACTTCAAATTTAGCCTCATTTTACAAAAAGAGAATAGAAAGTTGGTCAGAGATTATATTGTAGATTAAAACTGTATTAACTCTTAAATAAAATGTGTTGTACAGTATCACAAAGCGACATTACTTATGGGTGCGCCTAATATATCCAGTCACCATCAGAGACGATGACCGGCTAGGATATCCCCAAATGTTTTGGAGAAACTTGTTGCATTTGAGAAATGCATTTACTCAACTGCTTCAAAATGAATAATTTTATTCCATGAAGCTAATGCTTAATGTACACCCACGCATTTTCAATGGGATATTTATATCGGGTAACTACGATGTTCATTCAACCATAGCAATACCATTTTACTCCTTCCACTCAGTACAGAGCCTGATGTGGTTTTTGTGACAAAGTAACTTTCAACAGTCGTTAAAGAAACTTTCTTGTAAATATTAAACATATTGAATTCACCTTATTTGTAAACAGGTACAAAATTCCCAAGCACTCAAATTGAGAAGTAGCAAATATGAACTTATTCTGAATGTTCAGGATTGAACTAGGCTCGTGGTATGATAACACATTCCTAAATTGTAGCTTTGTCAGTTTGTTCTCATAACAACATGAACGGCATGTAAGAGAACTTGCAGATGGATTCAAAAATAAATTTTAAATCTTGTTGAGGAGGATTCAAGAATCATTCGGGATTTTTTTACTTTAAAAAGTCCTTACTTTAACAGTCAAAAAATCAACTTATCAACTTATCAATGTATCTGTATCAACTTAAGTAATGTCTGAATGATTGTGGCGTGTTCATATATTTTTTTCCTTAATTTGGGTGTTTCGCCACTATCTAAAACTCAAAATATATAAAAAATACCTGTTCTTATGTAAAGAATCACTGGGTAAAAACAAAAAATGGTCAAAATAGAAGTAATTAAAAGTTTATATGACAGAGCAAAACTTATTTGCACCGACAGTGATACACTACAAAAAGAAACAAATCACATAAAAGACATTTTAATAAAAAACAATTTCCCAAAAAATTTTATAGATAAATCGTTTAATAATTTTGATACTAGATAAAACAGACAAGTTATTAATAACAATAATAATTACTCTCAAACAATTAACCTCACAATTCCTTATATCCGCGGTATTTCTGACACAATTAAAAGAGTAGGAAATAAATACAACATAAGAACGACATTTAAAACAAAAAATACTCTTAGATTTCTATTAACAAAGACTAAACCAAACAATATACAACAAAATACCAAAAATGTGGTTTATAAAATTCCCTGCGAATATGGCAAATTCTATATAGGTGAGACATCTAGACCGTTAGATGTTAGAATAAGAGAACATTAAAACCTTCTAAAAAAGGCTGATTTTAATAAATCTAGAATTTGCCAACACGCATGGGAATCGGGTCATAAAATCAATTGGAAAAAATTCCAAAATGGTATTAAAAGAATCGGTAACAAAATACAGAAGATTAAAAGAAACCGCTATAATTAATTTAAATAAAAATAACTGTATTGCTATGGCTTCGGTAGATTTAAATTCAATATGGTTCCCGATTCTAAAGAATACAATTAAGCACATTTAAATATTTGAATACACAATCAGTACAATAAACAATCACACAGTAAACATTACCTACATATATATTTTTTGGTAGTATGTCACTGTCATGAAAATCTATTGTTGTCAATGTAAGTATCGTTGACATACACAAAAAAATATATTTACTTTCAATATTACAAATTAATATAATTTATTTTTTAGTTTAGTTTTGAAAACGGGGCGAGAGGACCCTCCGAAACGTTAACGTTAAAAGTTTGTAAAATTTTTTATATCTTTAAAATTTTGTTCGTTAGGCAAATTTATTACTACAAAAAAAAACAAGAAATTTGTCTCCGTTTGGTTTTTTGCTTTTACCCAGTGATTCTTTCTTTACATAAGAACAGGTATTTTTGATATCAACTTAATACACACACTGTACATGATTAAAAAGGACCATAAACCATTAACTAGTACGTATATTGATAATAGATATGAGTTAAAAAAATATTAAGTACATTCTTTTATGACAAGTTATAAAACGATTTATATATATGATAATTCGCACTTATGTGCGAAAATTAAATATTGTTATGAAATAGTAAATACTATTTGGACACCAATTATCATCCTTAGTCATTCCAAAGATGAATCTAATATCAAATGAGGCATCTCAAGCATCTAAAGTAACATAATTTGTTTACGTATAAAAAAGAATTTCGAGAACAGTAATTTCAACTAATTCTTTGATTGGAACCTTTAAAACTCACGGCGATTTCCCAAAAAACATCAAATAGTTTTTTAAACCCTCTGAACGGGCGCTTCGATGAACATCTTAGAATAACCAGGACATCAAATTCTAGAGATCTAAATCGAATTAAATTTAATCATGTCCGGATGATGCTAACATGGTTAGAGAAACGCACTTCTAAAAAATTATAAAAATTGTTTCACTGATTTCCTATCAAGGTTTGTAGAACAAAGAATAAATATTAATGACAAATGTTATATAGAAAAAATTATTGCTGGAGACGATTATATTAACAAATCTGTGTCGCACGCTGGATTTGTCAATACATTAATTGTGTAAAGTTTCTGGAGAATGTCGCTTGCTTATCTGACAGTATGTGGTTCTGAGCTGTTTAATCTTCTATCTCGAAATTACCATCTCGAGTTTTCCTATATTCAATTTGAGCCATATTTCCTAGTTTTTATTGATCTTCATATTACGTTAAACATATACAATACGAAGTGTATAAATAAAGTTATTAGACTTGTGGCTTAAGGTACGACATGGTAACATTATCGTCTTCCCCTCTGAAGAGAAGGAAAGCCAACATCTGATGCGTTTTCAGTACAAGTATTCTTTTAGTGAACCGAATGTTTTTAGTGCGTGTTTAAAAATGAGTGACAGCAATTTGACTAGTGGTGTGCTATGAAGTTTTGTTTCAGACTTAGGCAAAGTGCAACTTTTACAAAACTTCGTAAAAAAACTGGTTCTTCTGGCGTTCCGTTAATTAGTCGGTAGCACGACTGTCCAAAAAGAATGTGCGTTCTCACAATGATAACACTTCTCCATTCACGTCTCGGATTGTTGCTACAAAACTCCATGATCTATGCATTGAAGTGCTTTGGGTCAGATTTAACTCCCCCTTCTTCTAACCAAACTTCCAGAAGTAGAACTGAATGAAGATTCAGTTCAAATGATGAGGGTATAAAAGCAGCTTCTGCAGAGAATGCTATTGCAGGACTCAGAGCTATAGGAGTGCGTCTTTTTAATCCAAGCGCAATTCCAGATTATGCTTTTACACAAGAACCAAGAGAATTCATATCAGCCTCTCAAAATGACTTCCCAGACACAATTTTTGCCAGCAGTTCAATGTTAATAAATCTGGAACAATTTTCAAGAACTTCAGAAGAGCCAGTAAGTGAGTCTGTCACAGCCTATGAGCCAATCTTTTGTGTTGATAAACACCGAATCTCAAATGCAAGCCCTGAATTGTTACCGAAGAAAAGACTTTATAAGAACATGATTAGCAGTGGTTCTGGAGTTGCTGCAATGCTTCCATCGACGTCAAGAACTCCGCCAAAAAAATGACGTCCCGCATTTAACTCCAACACGAATTTTAGCTCAGCAAGCCGGCACACTCCTGACATTAAAAGAACATATTCAAATGAGGAAATGTAAAGAATATATGAAAAGTGTCAAAATGCTCAAAAGTATTGCTTAGAAGAACGTAAAATAAGAAAACAAAACTGAAAAAAACGACAAGATTGAGAAAGACAAAAAACAGCAGTGAGTGACAGCATGAGCCCCATGATAGAAAATATCCTTAATAAGGATATTTGGCGTCAGCGACGATGACGAACAGCCAGTTTTATGCAATGCATTAGATGAAGAGAGGGAAGGGAGAGAAGAAGATAACTGTACGAGCTGTGGAGAGAATTATTTTAAAACACGTCTTCTCGAAGACTGGCTTCAGTGTATCATTTGCCAAGTTTGGATGAAACGAAATTGCATTGAATTTGACGACGTGTTCAACATGTAGACAAAAAAAAGAAACTAAAACTCAAGAAATGCCCGATGACAAAGGAGAAACAGTAGAACCGACAAACTCTCCCGTACTACTAATACTAAGGTCATCTCTCTCTGGGAGACATGGCCAGTTGTGTTTTCTAAATTTTATTATTTTAAGGTTGATCCTATTAAAAGTGATTATATTTTTATTAATTAACCTGTAGTATTGTATTCAAAGTTTAATCAAAAATAATAATTACAATCTACATATAGCTCATTCATGGAAATAATGGTGACACGTCATCAATTTAGAGAAATTTATTGCCAATTTAAATCCATAAGAAAGAAAAAATAATTTAAAGTCCGAACCACTCTCTTTCGTTCTTCCTCTGATCCTATTAGAATTGGATAAAAATACGGTGAGCCGATGGACCACATTTTGTGAATTCACTGTCAAGATAACATTTAGGTTTGTGGGTTCTGGACGGTACTGTCATTTTCATGTTCTGATCGTTTTTGAGTTGTGCCTTCAAACGTATTCTTTGCTGTTTTAGCTATTTTCTGGTTTAGTTTCTGTTCTTCTGAGTTCTGTAGTAAAAAATTTACGATTATATTGCAAAAAAACGCCAAAACCATTAAGCAGTTAGTGTAAGCAACTTTTCTCGTCACTTATCAGTAATTTTGGACAGGAATGAGATAATGGAGCTCCTCTTTTGCCATTAAAGCCTATGAGAGAGGAATCTATTAATAACTTAGTAGGTCTCATGGTTAATTGTAGTTTTTTTAGTTAGTTTCAGCTGCACTAAATATTAGTATTGGTATAGTTAGTGCAATTTCGAAAAAGTTGAAGAATAACGAAATCTTAAAATCATTGAAGAAAAAGCGTCTACATCCAAAAGGAGTACCTAATCTACATCATCTTGATGTGGGCTCAATTCGCAATCAAATCTATAAAATGTATGAAAAAGGTGAGTAGATTTATATGGTGATATTGTATTTTCATTAAATTTTATTGTACTATTTCAGAACAAACGGTTAATCTTGAAAGTATTCATGAAAAACTAAAGAACATTTCATACACTTCGTTTCATACACTTCTAAAAAAAATTGTTTCAAATGGTGTCAGGATAATCTATATAGGGACCTGATGGAACTTTCAGATATTGCCTTTAAGCGAATCCAATTTTTGAAGATGTATCAAAATATCAAAGATGAATCTCTGTTTGATTTTGTTTATTTGGATGAAATATGGATATTTCAAAACGGGACCTTGAGTCACTCACAAGGTCCTCAAAAAGGTGAGTGTTATACCTAATATTTAGGAAACATTAAAGTCATGTCGTGAATAGTTGTTTTAGGACGTGTCAATAATAACATGTTATTGCAGGTATATTGTTCTTCATGCTGGGAACAAGAATTGCTTTATTCCAGAGGCCGAATTGGTGGAGATAACGTTCTGTTTTGATTTGAAAGCCAGCTGATGAAAATCTTGGATTTTCGTGGATAATGCACCGTATCACAGTACACTGATGGATAAACCTCCAACTAGTGCATGGACAAAACCAAAAATTGCAGAATAGGTGACGAAGCATAATCTTCCTTTTGAAAGCACTATGTTACAAAGTAAACTGCTGCAAATCGTTATTCGGTAAGCAGTAATTAAAGGGACAGGTTTGTGTTTCATAATGTTCTTTTAGGAACAAGCGTAAAAATAATATGTGGTAGATCATATGGCTGAACAGTATGGCCACAAACTGTTACGTCATTGTATATTCAATCCTATAGAATTGATATGGGGGGAGGGGTGAGATAGCCAAAAATTATTATAATCGTTATATAGGCCGAGAACGTTTGATAACTGTTTGGATATGTGGAAGGAAGCTTTATCGACAATTACACTACAGATTTGGATGAACAGCATGCAGACATACAGAAAAAGAGATTGAAAGATGATCGAATCGCGAAAAAGTATTTGATAGACTAAAAGTTAATACCCTAATAATTTACTTGAACAATTTACTGAAAGCTGTTTTAGTGATAGTGAATAATTAAACTTTGTGTGAACTAAATGAAAAGCCGCTATGTGCACAAGCCGCAGTTTTGAAACAAATTTTTGATCAAAACTTTTAAAGAAAAAACTTTTCGTGTTACCTTTTCATTTAGAGTTTTATTGGCCATATAAAAGCCAAAGTCTGGGCATTTTGGTGTTGATGTGGCAACATTGTAACGTGAGTGCGTCATAGATTTTGATGACGTACAACCATTATTTCCCTGAATGAGCTATACATGTAGTTTTATTTTAACTGGATCTTGAAAAAACTATGACCAACTACCCAGGACTTATCTTATTGAATTGAAAGGTGTGTTGGTTCAAAAACAAAAAACAAATCTCAAAAATATTATGTTTTCTCTATCAGACCGTGAATTTTCCACCACGGTGTATATATCTGAAGGAATTTTTTTCCCACCTTGTTAGGTTCATTCATAATGAACCACTTTGTATATAAACCTAACATAAACCTGAAACACAGTTTACACTATTGTTTTGTAATGCTGCTGAACGCGAATACTAAGATCAATCTAAATTAAACAAACAAAAATGTTGTTTACATTAGTCGAAGTGAAATTTGCAAGCGAATTACGAGTTAAGCTATATAAACAAACTGATATTTTGTAGCGACAGATATTTTCGTTGCTAACAAGAGATCTGAATGGAACTGAAACATAAGATTGAACCGCATGGAATTTTTTTTCTCGTCGAGCATCCGTTATTTATAGTCGCAAAATACGAATTTTCTATTTTTATATTTTAAAGTCAATATATCATGTGTAAACATTCTTTTATAGGTATTACATGTAATAGATACAAAACATTTTTTTTCAAAAATGACCAGAATTTTTTCTGTTTTAAGAAGGAATTTTTCAGTTTTTAACCATGAAATATTAGGTGTAGAATATATGAAGAATTTTTATTGCAATGAAATAACTGTCATTCAGTGGGCATTTTTTTCAAAAACATTTCGCCGTCTTTCAGCCAAATATATGATTTCGCCTTCTCAAAACTTTTAAATAATTCAAAATGTAGGTATTACCCAAGAACGAGTTTATGATTGTATAAACTAAATTAATTTCTGATGGTACAATGTCAGTACAATGACAGGACTGAGTGAGTAAAATATGGATAAACTAGCAGAATTGTGGTTGGTTGTGGCATTTTCTTGGTGGAAATTCATACTAAATTGTATAAATAAAACAAAGTTGTCTAATTTCCACTTATTTATACAATTTAGTATGAATTTCCATCAAGAAAATTCCGCAACCATCCTCAATTTAAAAGAAGCATGACATAGTCCCTGGCGACTTGGTATTTCAAAATACTATTGAACAGTGCAACAATAAAACAGAACATCTGATTTTACAACCAGTGTATAAAGAATGAAGTCACACCAAAGTATATCAAGCCCAGTAGTCAGAACAACAGCAACGTAGCCCGTAAAGCAGCTATAAAGTCACATTAAATGAATAAAAGAAGATAGAAGAACCCAGTATAGCAAAAGAGACACGATCTATATCTCAAGATAATTCCCACAGAACTCTTATTCAGAAAGTGGAAATTAGACAACTTTGTTTTATTTGCGCAATTTAGCAGAATTGTGTTCTAGTAAGATAGTTAGAAAGTCTTTCATCATCAAACAAAAAGTGTCTAAAATTAATTAAATTGCTGAAGACTAATATTTCCTCAATAATAAAAACTAAACCAACTACAGCATTTGGGGTCTGCCATCTGATGGCAGGTGATTTAGTTATGAGTTACGAATTTTTAGGTAACATTCTCGCATCACTTCACATATTCTATGTAAACCACGAGCCACATACGTAAGATGTAGCATATTTGGGAAATATTATGAAAATAAGTGCTGTCAAGCTTTTCCCATATATGCTTCATTATCGATCAAAAAGAAAAGAACGTGTGCACGAATAGTGTTTGTTTCAACAAACAATAAAATGGGACTTTTCTTTGCTGTCTGAGCTATATTTTCATTTTTAGTTTTGGAAGGAAATTTACTGCTGATTAAATAAGATCCTCCAAACTTGGAATGACTTAAAGGACCCACTATGATAGTTGCCTTTTTATCAGTGGTTTCATTGATGCTGAACCATAATTTTTCCCTTTCAGATCTTGGCCCTCTATCCTACTTTGCCTATAGTTTTAAAATACACTTCGTCGACTTATTTTTTTCGTAGAGTTGATTCGTCTGATATTGACCTTTTGCAATTTTTTCTAAAAAGGATCTTACTGAAGTTTTATTCAATTTATAAAGTCGTATTTGGGTTTAAGGTTTCGTATCCGCAAACACATTCAACAGAATATTGATGCGGCGTTAGTACAGTGGTTTAGGTACCAAACAAGCGTGAATAATCCAATAAGTGGCTTCATTTTCGAGATGAAAGTAGAAGAGTTCATTGATTTTCATTTTCAGAAAAGATGTGTGAATGGGGACTACATTACTGATCGGGTTAAATCAAAATTGGTTCTGCTCATTAAAAATTAGGACACGTGATGTTAATGTTGATAAGCTTGGTCTTTTTTACCAGTTAACCCCAAATCGTACGATGAACTTCAAAGGTGATTAATCTAACAGAAGCTAATTTTGAAAAATGATTCTTCATATAATGCAATTCAAACAAAATGCAGTAATGTATACTTAGCTAAAATATTTATATATTCGACATTTGTGTAATTAGAAAATAAATGAAAAAATGTTGTTTAATTGAATATCTCAAGTGTACGACAATGACTAAACACACTGATAAGTAGTGACCTTGTCCGAGCTCCGGCAGAAATCCGCTCTATATAAATAAATGTTAAAGGTGGTCAATAATGGTCAAGAATTAAGTTAGAGACCTAATAACAAGCCAAATTTTTACTATATACATCATTTTCGTCAGACCTAAACACGTTGATAATAAACCTACGATTATGCTTATGAAATCAAGGGTATATTTACCTCTCTAATAACATCATTTAACCCTTCTTTAATAGAAGATCCAATTCGCTTTCTAGGATTTAGATCCCTGTGGGAATAAAGAGTTTTTGATATCAATTCCCATTCCAAAACATTGTCGATTTTACCAGGCTGATACCTCGTAATACTGATTGGTATACCTATTAAACAATATAGAAAAATTGTCGGCGATGTGTATTAAAAAGACAGAGTCAAACAAACCTACCTAAAAGGCTGGTATCTCCTAAATAGCCAGTCTGACCTTTCTTGATTGTAAAAAGGGGAACGTCGTCGGTTAAGTAGGCTGTTTCTAGGCTACTGGTGCGATATCCTAGTTCTTTCATCGATGCTGCTATGTCTCGATGTAATAGGATGCTTTCTTGAAGTGCGTTTTGAATAGCTAGGCCCTAAAATGAAATAAATAATGATGAAAATAAATTATATAAACGGCGAAATCTAATCAGGGTCAAAATATAATGCCTCATGAGGAATATATTTTTGTTATTTTATATATTTGTCGATGTAAAAAAAGCTAAAAACGATAATATAAGCTGCTAAACTTAGGTTTCGCTATATTTCCTTCTATTTATAATACTGGGTGTATCACCAAAATCCTTACAAATGACAATTCCAATCAAAATTCAGACTAAAGACGAACCATGAAATGCGTAACGTTAGGAATCACATTAAGAATAATAACAAACAATATATGTAAACTATTAGTCCAGAAGTTTACCCAATCGTTCATTGTATTCCGTTTTTCCAAAATAGAAACAGTCTGACTATCTTCAGACTCACATTCACACAACACATACACACACAGACACACAAAATAATAATCAAAGTATTGGCCATCGTTCGCTATTACTTTCTCCCATCTTTTTGTCAAGGAATGGATTCCGCGCCAAAAGAACTTTTGGTTTTTTCAGGCCACCCATTCATCAAGCCAAAGTTTCACTTATTCGCAAGAATTTAAGTGTTGTTGTGAAAATCCGTGCTGCATCGATCGAATAAATGGTATTCCGAAGAGGCTACGTCCGGTGAATATGGCGGATGGGGTAGGACGTCCCATTTAACGTTTTCCAGATAGTCTTTGGGCGTATTCTGATCGTTTTTCCTTCAGTGCTCGGTTAAATTTAATTAATTGTTGTCGGTATCGATCGCCAGTAATCGTTTCACCAGGTTTCAGCAGTTCGGAATACAGAACTCCCCTACTATCCCACCAAATATACAGCAAAGCCTTCTTTCCATGTATATTGCACACTGGTTGTGATGTTAAAGGCTGGCCTGGTTTTACCCATTATTTTATGCGCTTTGGATTGTCAAAATAGATCCACTTTTCATCACCAGCCACAACTCAATGCAAATAACCTTTTCTTTTCTGTCTGGCGTGCAAAATATCACAAGCGCTTTTTCGCTTTTCAATGTCTCTTTCTTTCAATTCATATGAAACCCATTTTTCGCCCTTCTGGATCTTTCCCAATGTTCATAAATGAGTTGAGTCATTACCCAATAAGGCTTACAAATCTGCATCTTTTCAGCTTTTCTGAACGCTCTTTATCTTTTATTTCAAAATAACCTCTTTTAAAGCATATAAATCATCGTTCACAAGTTTTTTGGGTTAAAGCATGTTTACCATAAGCTTCAACAACTAATCGATAGCTTTCAGCAGCCGTTTTCTCCAAATGAAAGAAGATTATTAAACTTCCCCGTAAAAGTTTTTTCCTGGTAAGTAATTTAACATATTTGAAGCTATGAAAAACTACGATTTTCGCACAATGACAATTAATAAAGAACTAACGTTTAATGGTATATGTTTACCTTCCAAAACTTCATTGACTTCATTAGACTATACCAGCAAATTTATTAGTAACGCCCCCTCTTATCAAATCGACATTATTAACCGAAAAATTATTAAAAACGAATTTTTTTTTTTAAACTTTCACCTTTGACTAACTTTACTTTGACTAACTAAGGTATCGACTTAAAATGTTTCCCTTGACACACATTTTTTTTGGCATAATGAAAAAACATTTCGGGATTATTAAAAGAAATTCGAAAAAAATGGATTTTAGGCCCACCCTTACATATATATATATATATATATATATATATATATATATATATATATATATATATATATATATATATATATATATATATATATATATATATATATATATATATATGGCTTTAGTCGTTCCTTCATCCGCTTTTCAGATGTCCAGCTTAAGCCGAACTGAGGAAGGCTTAAGGCCAGATACCGCTCTTGGGAGACGCTTGCTGCATAGTCTGACTGCTGCGACCGTTTACCGCAGGATGACGTGGCTGCATGTGATTGCAGGCTCCATTCGACATGGCTAATTTAAATGGTCATGGCTTTAGTCGTTCCTTCATCCATTTTTCAGGTGTCCAGTTTGAGCCCAACAGGCTTAAGGCCAGAAACCGGTCTTGGGAAACGCTTGCTGGCGCTTTGGGTGGCGGATGAAGGAATGGCAAAGTACGACGCAGAGCACGGGTGAACTTCCTTAGCTTTTTTATACTTTTCTCCACGGGTCCAGTTCACAATTAGTTTTCTATAGATTAACTATTTTCCAATTTAATTTGTTTTAAGTTGCAAAATTGCCCGTTTAAGAGTTAACGTGTAACCATCTACAGTGCGCTTTTGTCCAGGTTAGACAGAAATCCTTTTCTGCAACGAATTGTTACTGGAGATGAAAAGTAAATTCCATACAGCAATCCATATAAGAAAAAGCAACAACACCTTGGACTCTTTGCCCAGTCCAAAACCAGATTTTCACTCTAACTGTGTTACTGTCAGTATAGTGAGATTTTACAGGAATTATTCACAATGAGGTTCTGAATCCTAATAAAACCATAAGTATTTAATATTATAGTGCTCAACTTGATAGACTAAATAAGACTTTGATTCAAAAACGTTCAGGACTGTTCACTCGAAAAGGTGTTATTCTGCAACATGGTAATATAAGACTTAACAGTGCCAGAATCACCCCAAAAAAAAATCAGACTGTTAGACTGGGTAGTTCTTCCTCTGCCACCACACTTTCCTGATAATGCACCAGATGATCCTATTTTCAAATATAGGAACATATGGAATGGAACATTTTCTTCGTAGGAAAAAAATCCTACTGCGACAGCTATCAAAACTGCACTCGAAGATTATGTTACTTCAAAATCATCGTCACTTTACAAAAGGATATGGAAAGTTTGTCAAACAAATGGGCAAATATTGTCAATAACGATTGAGGATATACAGAGTATTTTCAAAGTTGAGTCATTTACTTTAACAGGTTGTAGAACTCGTAATAAGTAATTTTACCAAACATCAATTATATAAAACATACAAAATAAAGAAGTTATTAACAGTTACAAAATTTTAAAACAGACCTGACTTTTTGATATTCTCGACCACTGTGCGGTAAACACAAAGTGTTAAACACATAGTGGGTATGACTCGTTTTTTGTATTCCTGTATGATATTTCTTTTGAGTGCGATGTTCAATTTGACTAGTAGTATTAATTCCTTAATAGTGCGTGTTTCATTTTTGTGTACTTTCAGCGATTAAAATGCTACACGTTTATGAAAACAATGAACAGTGGACATAATATTAACTTACAGGGAGCGCTAACAAAACGCAACAGCAGCTTGTCGTTTGTACGTGGAAAGGTTTCCTTTAAGAAATCATCAAGCTCCGCGGATGTTTGAAAATTGAATTACAAGACTTCCCGACACAGGGCACTTAAAGGCACAACGAGGAGGTAATGCTAGAAGACCTCCTCCATGCGAAATTGTAAAGATTAAGGAAAAAATTTTAGAAATTGCCGGAAACGAGCCAACAACGAGCACTAGGTCAAGTTGAAGTTGGTCATAGTAAAGAACACTTTTATTCCTATCATTATCAACGGGTACAAACGTTACAACCCGACGATTATCCTAGAAGAGTTGAATTTTGTCAGTGGTTTTTAAACCAGTACAACAGAAATAAAAATGAAAATCTGCATGCTGTGAAAAGAATCCATCTTCAAAACAGATTTTTCAGTAAAGCTTTGGGCTGGCGTAGTAAATGGTATGCTTATTGGGCCTTTCTTTCTTCCAGGTCGACTGACAGATGAAAATAATTTAGACTTTCTTCAAAACAATCTCCCACAATTATTACAAGATGTTCCTTTAAATGTTAGACAGAATATGTGATTTCTACTTGATGGAGTTGCACTTCGTTTTAAACAAGAAGTTTTAAACAACGTTGTTTACGAACATTTAAATAATAAATTTCCTGACAGATAGATAGGGCTCAATGGACCCAATTCTTGGCCTGCATGCTCCTCTATCTTTTATTTCGATGGAGAAGTAAATACTGTAGAAGAACTACAACAGCTCATCGAAAACGTTTGTGATATTATTCGTAGATACCAGGATTTTATTTGTGGATGTATGTAGTGAGGCATGCAAGATTGTGTGTTAATCAAACAAATAGTGACAATTTTGAACAATTTTTGTAATATGCAACATTTTTGTGTTTGTTATTCTGCAACTTTTATATATGACTTTTGCTAAACTGACTTCTCTTTGCGAGTTCTACAACGCAGTGGTCGAGAATATCAAATCTGTCTGACTGTTTTCAAATGTTGTAACTGTTAATATTTGTAACTTCTTTGTTTTGCAACTTTTATATAAATGATTTTTGGTAAAATTACTTATTTTTACAACCTGTTAAAATAAATGACTCAACTTTGAAAACACCCTGTATTGTAAATTAAAACTGTATCAACACATCAATGAAATAAAATTTTGTCCAGTATCAATAAAAGACATTACTTATAAGTATATCTAATAATATTGTTTCCTAGATCGTAGCCATAGTACATTATCGAATCGACTGAGGAACACTACGTTAAAGGAGTTCTAAAATAATTCTCAATTATCTAGTTTAATAGGCAAAGCATTCTATTTTCAGGTTAACGTAATAGGCTTGTTAAGAAGCTAAAATTTAACTGAACCTATATTTAACGAAGATTTATTATAGTATAATACGTCATACTACATACCCATCTTGTTTCATCTCTGATACATACTTAATATTATAGTAATATATGAGGGAGACTGATAAAGAGTGACAGTGTGTTTTTATGACTTGAACAAAATATGTTGTATATTGTGTAAAATTTGATCTAAAAACACCCATCATTTAATAATGGATATTTTTTACTATAAAGTATTGTTGAATTGTAACATATTATAGCGATAACGGGTCTTTCAAATTGAGCGGTTTTATTTAATTCTTAAATAAAATACAGATGGCGTTTTGAATTTGCCTAGCTCTAGTCTTATATCAGAAGTGTAATGTATGACATTTATAAAAATGGAGTCGTACACAATACAACACCTTCAAATTGTTGAATTATTTTATGAAAATAGGCGTCCGTTAAAAAATAAAAGGAGAGTAATATATAATAGTAGTGGTCGTTCACAAGAGCATATTGATTTGGTACGGGAAAGTATTGGTGAAAACCCAGAAATGTCCATTGGTCGACGTTCACAACAATTTGGACTCAGCGAATCCACAACATGGCATATTTTACGAAAGGATTTAGCTCTGAAAGCACATAAACTAAAGCCACTGGATCATTTAAAATATCGTGTATTTGTCAATTGGATCAACACGTTTTGAAATTGGTGGGTATGTTAATAAACAAAATTACTACATTTAGGGGTCAGGAAAATCCACGATTAGTTCATGAGAAACCTTTACATCTTAAACGAGTCACTGTTTGGTGTGCATTATGGCCAGGAGGTGTAATTGGGCCGTATTTATTTCAGAATACTGCTGATGAAGCTGTAACTGTGAATGGTGTTCGATGTCGTGAGATGATAACTGGATTTTTGTGGGCAGAATTGAATGATATTGATCTGGAGAATATGTGGTTCCTACACACTCAGTCTGCAAATGAAACAATTGATTTATTGAGAGAAAATTTTTCTAAACGAGTTATTCCAAGAATCGGTAATGTTAATTGGCCACCAAGATCATGTGAGTTGAAAAAGTTAGACTATGTTCTTTGGGATTACGTGAAAAGACAGATCTATAAGAACAATCCACAATCGATTCCTGAATTGTTCGAATCACTGATGAGATAGAACCACGTTTACGCAAAAATGTCATAAAATTTTGACAAAAGAGTGGGTGTCTGTGGAGTTGCAAGAGGTGGTTATTTGGTAGAAATTGTCTTTCGTATTTAAAGGTCACACACTATGCTTCAACTTTCAATAAAAAGTTGAAACGCCCTTTATTATTACTAATAATAATTTAATCTTAATATATTGTTGTATTGATGTACGATGGTATTTTCTTTCTGGAGATTCCCTTATTGATATCCAGTAATTATCAACAAGTAAACTGAGGCTATTTTTAAATTGATATCACCTTTGCTCACTGCAGATACGTGCCGTGAGTTTATGGAAATACTGCATATTACAAAATATAAATTTACATATTGAGGAAAATCTATAGGTGACAGAAAAATTGTGTTTACAGATTTTTTTCAAGTTATATAATAAAAACCCAAAAATCACGATAACAAATATTGTGTTTGTTTGTCATTGTGTGTCTCACTAACGTCCAACATGTACAAACCCAGAGGCACTTTACCATGGATTTTTCCTTATGGGATCGGCAAATGTCGCGCACTATAAATATTAAAGATCGTGGAAATATCGTTTTCGAATTGAAGAAATCGATGAAGAAACGTTGGGAAGAGTGGAAGCAAACTCTCGAAAACGGCTTCAAACGTATGTTGGTGAACAAACCATAAGTCGAATAAAATTATTTTCTAGGCTTAAGTATTGAAAATGGCATACTACACCGATTATTTTTGGGTTATTTTTTTTTTATAAAAAATTTATGGAGTCATGCTTCTTTAACAACATCCGCTTTCGTACATAATTATTATGCTTAGCACCTAAACTTTTTATTACAAATATTATGAATATATGTATAAGTAAATTTCGTGAGATTTTTAAAATATATAAATACTTTTCTGATGATTAGCAGTCGGATCTAGTGAAGCATGATGTTTTCATCAAAAATATTAATAAAGCAGGTATTTCTAAGTTTGCGGGTAAAGGAGATTCCTTTACTAAGAAAAAAGTAGTTATATAAGATATTATAGATATCTCTAAGTTTCAAGATATCATCGTGGATCAGCAAAGGGCAATAATTTGTCTTTAATCTATTTGATTTCCAGATTATTTATAAATAAATAAACGAATATATATATATATATATATATATATATATATATATATATATATATATATATATATATATATATATATATATATATATATATATATACATCGCTAGCTGTACGTTTTTCGCATCTCCCCCAGGAAGACTACAGGTACATTTTTTGAAGTGGCCACAGGACTATTTTGATATCGGAGCTATTTTTCTACATCTCAGTATTTGTTGAAGAGTTTCATGGAAAGTGCGTAAGACATCGATGAAAACACGTGGTGGACGGAAGGGGCCAAATCTGGTGAGTACAGAAATGGTGTTGACCGCTTTCGTGTGATGGGGAGTCATTGTGCTGCAAAATGACTTTTCCGTGTCTTGTAGCCGATTCTGGTCGTTTTTCGATCAATGAATGCTTCAAATTAAACATTTCTTGTCGGTAGTGAACGGTATCAACTGTTTTACCTTTTTTTCAGCTCAAGTTCAACATTTCTCAGCTTACCAAATGCACAACATTGTCTTCTTTCCATAGCGATTCGGTCGTGCAGTCGATGTTGATGCTTGTCCTGAATCAACCCATAACTTTCTACGTTTTGGGCTTTCGAAATATAACCACTTTTCGTCTCCAGACACAGTCCAATGCAAAAAAAGTATTTCTTTCGTGCCGGGAAAGCAAAACTTCGCAAACAGTTTCTCGATTTTCCATCTCTCCCTCGGTAAGCTGATATGGTACCCATTTGTCTGCCTTCTGGATCTTTCCCATGGCATGCAAGCGATCACAAATGGTTTGGCGACCAACATTTAACCTCTCTGTCATTTGTTGTTGAGTTTGCATATCGTCCTCAATTCGGCATCTGCAATTTTTTCCGATTGGCGTTTTTTGTCTTTCAAGTCGAAATTACCACTTTTGAATCGACTAAATCAAACTCCACAAGCGTCTTGCATGGGTACATTGTCACCGTAAGTCTCCATAAGTATATGACGACTTTCCTTCATTTTATGACGCTAACTCGAAATCGTTTAAACAAAATGTTATAAGAGTGAAATGTTATATATATATATATATATATATATATATATATATATATATATATATATATATATATATATATATATATATATATATATATATATATATATATATATATATATATATATATATATATATATATATATATATATATATATATATATATATATATATATATATATATCATCATCATCATCAACCCGTATCAATCCTTCTCTTCAGCATGCATCCAACTCTCGCGGTCCTGAGCTCTTCTCTGCCATTCGGGTCCAATATACTTAATAATGTCATCACTCCATCCAGTTTTCGGTCTTCTCCGTGAACGTTTGCGATCAAGCGGTATCCAGTCCAGGACCGCCCTTCCAACGATGTCACTCACTTTCGTTTGTTCTCTGATCCATGTGCAAGGCTTTCTGTCTCGTCCTGTAATGCCAAGCATACGTCTCTTTCCATTCCTCTCTGCGTTACCCGAAGTTTTTGAATTGATTGCCATGTGAGTGTCCAGGTTTCACTTCCGTAACGGGTAGGATGCACTGATCGAAGACTTTTCTTTTCAGGCAAAGTGGGAGTCTGCTCTTAAATACTATATTGAGCCTGCCAGTTACTCCAGTTGAAATCCAGTTACTTTCTGTGTAACTGTCGAAATGCGAAAAGCTGGTGGTCGCACGTTACATAAAACACTAACAAAATTATACTCAAAATGCCTCAAAGAACAAAAAGTACCTGACTTGTGGAAAAATGCAGAAGTGATCCTTTTACATAAAAAAGGAACACATGAAGATTTAAAGAACTACCATCCATTAAACCTCCTATCAGTGGTGTACAAAGTTTTCACTAAGGTAATATCTAAAAGAATATCAGGAAAACTGAATGACGCGCAACCAAGAGAACAAGCAGGATTCAGAAGTGGATTCACAATAATCGATCACATCCAGGTTGTTCAGCAAGCTATAGAAAGGCACAACGAATACAACATTCCACTCTGCTT
Source organism: Cosmopolites sordidus (assembly GCA_031761425.1). NCBI lineage: Eukaryota > Metazoa > Arthropoda > Insecta > Coleoptera > Curculionidae > Cosmopolites > Cosmopolites sordidus. The sequence continues at coordinate 884,503 of JARFXV010000041.1, read as the reverse complement.
GGCGAAAAAGCATTTGACTCCATCTCAAAGCATTCCATAATGGATGCACGGCTTAGCCCGGGTGTAAAGGTCAATGGTTCAAACTTAAACCATCTTAGATTTGCAGATGATATCGCTCTCCTTTCACAAGAGTGAGAGGAGGTGTAAAGACGCATACAAGAACTGTAAAGGGCTGGCGAACCATTTAGCTTAAAAATAAACCTGAAAAAGAGTCAAGTTATGTATAATAAATTCGCTGAGGACAGGAGAATTTCAGTTTTAGGAAGGGATTTAGAGACTGTGGACCACTTTATATATCTTGGACAATCAATGGAGGGGGATACCGCCCGGGAGGTAGAATGGCGTATTAAATGCGGCTAGCAGGCTCAATATAGTATTTAAGAGCAGACTTCCACTTTACCTGAAAAGAAAAGTCTTCGATCAGTGCGTCCTACCCGTTACGGAAGTGAAACCTGGACACTCACATGGCAATCAATTCAAAAACTTCGGGTAACGCAGAGAGGAATGAAAAGATGTATGCTTGGCATTACAAGACGAGACAGAAAGCCTTGCGCATGGATTAGGGAACAAACAAAAGTGTGTGACATCATTGGAAAAGTAAAGCAATTGAAATGGAGATGGGCAGGCCATATAGCGAGGCGATGGGACGACAGATGGACCAGGGCAATCCTGGAGTGGATACCGCTTGATAGCAAACGTGCGCGAAAGAGATCAAAAGCTCGATGGACTGATTACATTATATATATATATATATATATATATATATATATATATATATATATATATATATATATATATATATATATATATATATATATATATATATATATACCAGTTAACGATATGACCAGTTGACTTGGTCTTGCTATGGTCGTTTCGTTTCAGCTGTCTCTCTGCGTTGAGCTCGAGCCCAGCTGATGACGGCTGTGAGGCCAGAAATCGGTCCTGGGAGGTATTTGTCTCGGCATGGTAACGGCGACTGATTTGAGACGAGCAGAGTTACGTGGTAGTACGGATGAAAAATTTCTGTTTTTCAAATATATATATATATATATATATATATATATATATATATATATATATATATATATATATATATATATATATATATAAATCTAAATCTAATAATATCTAAATATATATAAATATATAAATAAATATAAATCTAATTTAAAGCAATAAAAATTGTTCGTTAACCTGTAACCTGCTTTTTAAAAACCCACCACGCTCCACCAAAAATTAGTATAACTAAAACTTTCTAAAAATACGGAAACCTTGAAAATCGTTGAAATCGAATTCAACATGATTCGCATTATTCGAAACTCGAACATTCCAATAAAAATCCCCATATTGTTAGTTTCCAGGATATAATTGACGTTTAAAAAACAGTAAAACATTAAAATCGTGGGAAAGATGAACTTATATAGTATAAACAAATAAAGAAATATAAAAGTGTAAAAATAGTGTAAAAATGAAAATAAACTTTTTGTTTTATTTAATGGGAATTCGAAGTGCAAAATTTAAAAAAATAAATATTATAGGATGGCTGATTGAATGATTATCCATTTAACTGAGGAAGCTGGTACTTGATGGATATTTATTTTAAATAAACATCTCTTATTAATTCATAAAAACATGACGATATGGACCAGTGTATTAAGTTAGATAAAAGTGCAAAAAGAAGATATATAAGGGAGATGCTCCACCCAGAGGACATCAAAAGATCTGACATTGTGTGAATCAATCTAGTGTCAAAATTATTTAGTATAATCTGGCAAATTATCATGAAAACATCAGAGCAACGCTTGCAAATTATCGAAATTTATTATCAAAATCAGTGTTCTGTGCACCAAACTTATAAAGGATTTTATGGTGCACATAATCATCCAACCGAGCGATGTATTCGCCAAATTATCGACAAATTCCGAAGGCATTTCACGCTGCTCGATATTAAAACAGAAACAAGACAAGATACTGTGCGTTTTCAAGAAATCTACGGCGCTGGTGCTAGTATTGTAGATGAAAATAAAAATTTATTAATTGGTCGCCGTTCGCAGGAAGTTGGGCTTTGATATTCGACTACGTGGAACATTTGATCTGGAGGAGATGTGGTTCCAATAGGCCTTTTCACGAGCTGATACGCGCAAGCGCAACCGTCATTTTGAAAACGCGGCAATTCAAAAGTTTCGTATTGTTTTGTGTAATAATGGCCGAAACGCTATATTATCTCCGATAGCAAATAGTTCATTAGAAAAATTATTGATGGTGCTTTACTGATTCACAGTTCAGTAGAAGCACATACTTGTGAACAATTAAGAAAATGGTTGAAATGTCATGGACGTCCGTAAAAAGGAACTAAAAGAGATCTGATTGACAAGTTATGCGTTTGTATTTATATTCTATGTTAAAGAAATGAAATAAAATAGAAACAGAATGATTAATTATTTTGCATTGTATTTTAATTAACTAAAAATAAATTATTAGAACTTGCGGAAACATTTTCATCAAATATTTAAGTCATTCACAAGTATTATTAATAAAATAAATAATTTAATAACTTGATGTCAGTCATATTTTATAGTAATTCCCAGGTGTGTCGGTAATTACTTTCCGGTTTTTATAACAGATTTCACTAGCCATAAGTATGCAATGTTATGATTTGATACATATGCCGTTTTATTCTACTGACATTAACCTCAAAACTACACAAGTTACGTTCCGCCAAAAAAAAACAGCGTTATAGATTAATAATTTTTTGAAAATGTCGAGTTTTGTGCCTGAAAATGTGCATTTGCGGCACGCTAAAAATCATCGTTTGCTGGCAGAAACTTACAGTGAGCATGCTCCAACCATAAGAACATGTGAAACGTGGTTTCGACAATTCAAAGGTGGTGATTTCAACGTTTAAGAAAAAAAACGTCGTGGTACGCCGAAAACGTTTGAAGATGCGGAATTGCAGGGGTTATTGAATGAACACCCAACACAAACTCAAAAACAATTGGCAGAACAGTTGAATGTGAGCCGAGTCGCAATTTGTGAATGATTACAAGCGATGGGAAAGATCCAAAAGATGGGAAGATGGGTGCCACATGAATTGAATGACAGGCAATTAGAAAATCGAAAAATCGTCAGTGAAATACGGCTTCAAAGGTATGAAAGAAAGTAATTTCTGCATCGAATAGTAACGGGTGACGAAAAATGGATTTATTTCGAAAATCCCAAGAGAAAAAATTATGGTTATCACCTGGCGAATCTGGCTCATCGACTGCAAGGCCAAATCGCTTTTGTCGCAAGACCATGCTCGGTGTTTGGTCGGACCAGGTTGGTGTCGTATATTATGAACTATTGCCACCTGGAAAACCAGTTAATACTAAGCGCCACCGACAACAAATGATCAATTTGAACTCTTCATTGGCCGAAAAACTTCCACAATACGCTCAAAGACATCATAAGGTGATTTTGCAGCATGACAATGCGCCGTCTCATACAGCAAAACCAGTTAAAGAAGTATTGAAATCACCTGAATGGGAAGTTTTATCGCACCCGCCGTATTCTCCAAACCTGGCTTCATCCGACTACCACCAAAAAAATTAAAAATGGCTCGATCACTGGTTTAGCTCAAAAGAGAAACTGTTCATTTGGAATAGCATCCATAAATTCCCTGAGAGATGGGCAAATGTATAAAATCAAATGGCCAATACTTTGAATAAATTCCTTTTAACTATCCATTGTGAATAACGTATTTTCGTTAGCGAAAAAACCGGAAAGGAATTACAGACACACCTGGTAATTATATATGATCCGATATATTGATGTATTTAAAAATATCAAAATAATGTATAAAGCTTGACAATAAATTAAAAATAAAAAAAAAATAGAAGATGAAAAATGCTATCAGAAACAATGTACCGGTTTATCCAACTCTTAACAAAGGAAAATGACTCGCTATTCAGAGCAAAGAAAATCAAAACCAAAACACCTAAAACAATCGATTATCATCGTCTTCGACAACCATTCCCTTCAATACATGTGCCGAAAAATTTGAACTGAGGATCAATTTAAAAGGTCTAGAGCTTTGCTCCCGCCTTTTTTTTTTTCATTGAATGCTTTATTGTAAAAAACTGGTTATAATTTATGATTCCAAGTATTGACCATCGTTGGCAAAAATACTTTCTCCCACCTTTCAGGCAGCATTCAAATCCTGCGTTAAAAAAACTGGTCATCTTTTAAATCGATCCAATTTTTGACTTCTTCATAAGACCGGAAGTGCTGGTCAGCCAGGTAGTGTGCCATCGATCGAAACAGATGATAGTCAGAGGGAGTAATGTCTGGAGAATACGGTATGTGGGGTAGGATTTCAGCGTTTCCAAATATGTTTTGACCACTTTCGTAACATGGGGCCGAGCGTTATCATGCCGCAAAATCACTTTATCGTGTCTTTCGCTGTATTGCGGCCATTTGTCTTTTAATGCTCGACTCAAACGCATTAATTGCGTTCGATAACGATTCCCTGTAATTGGTCACTACACCGAGCAGGTTCCACCAAATACAGAGCATGAGCCGTGAATATTCAGTATGGCCGTCGGCGTGGAAGCGTGGCCAGGATATCCCCATGATTTTCGACGCTTGGGGTTATCGTAATAAACCCATTTTTCGTCCCCAGTCACCATTCAATGCAGAAATCCCTTCCGTTTTTGCCTTTCAAGAAACTGTTTACAAACAAACAAACGGCGTTCAACATCTCTCGGTTTCAACTCGTATGGCAACCAATATCCTTGCTTCTGGGTCATTCCCAGGTCTTTGAGGCGTTTTGAAATTGCTTGTTGAGTCACTCCCAATGAACTTGCCAACTCTTCTTAACTTTCACACGAGTCTTCACTAAGCAATGCCTCTAATTCTTCATATTCAAAAACTTTCCCTCTTCCATCGCTATGCCGGTCTTCGACGTGAAAATTACCGCTCTTGGAGCGTGAAACAAACCACCCACGACACGTTCTCTCACTCATAGCGGTGTCACCAGTGTCTAAGAGCATATGAGCCTCAGCCTTTCTTCATATTAACGAAATAAAATAACACCTCCCGCAAATGGCGAGAATTTGGCTCATAAACTGACATTTTATATCATGAATAACTTTATGAAGTAAACACAAATCGACTACTAGTTATACAGGGTTGTTTGTTGATGTTTACAAGATGTTTACAAGATGGCCAAAGATATTGCATGACATCTATGATGTATTTAATTCGACGACTACTTACTGCTAACGTCATCTATAGGAAAACAGCGGGAGCAAAGTTGTATACCTTTTATCATTATTTAGTAACATTCTTGTATAGATGATAGTAAAGATAATAGTGATATTGAAAATCAGTATAGTAATCAACTTGCGAAAAAAGACTATAGCACATCTAATCCATTAAAACAAGGGAAATTAAACGTGGAGAGCGGCCACGTGTTTGATATTTTTATTGGCATAACTGATGATAAAATGTTCTGTATGCAGTACAGACTTCAAGCTTCGTTTAATGTAAAATAAATCCATAATGTAGCAGTTATGAATCACTCTCCACATGCCAGAGTAGTTTGTGGTACTTGTGACTGTAAAACATCAAGCATGGGTCGTTGTGCTCATGTTGCTGGTCTCTTGTATATTTTATTAAATTATGTGGATGAAAGTGATGAAAAAAATGTACCTTCTACAAACAAATTATGTACCTGGAATCAAGGTCGTAAAAAAAAGGGTCCCATACATCTGATGATCAAGAACACAAAAATAAAATAAAGAAAACAATTATAAGAAAAAAAAAGATAAATATAATGAAGACAAAGTTTCGGAAAGTTTATAAAATAGAATGTGTTATATTTAAATGATTTATATCGCATATCACTCTTACACAGTGGATAACAACACCGATTTGTTGTTCCTTTTCGTACGGATAACATAATTATACTGAGTATTGTCTAAATGACTGTGCCGTGTTCATGTATGTTTTTTAATTTTTGGGTTTTTTCGCCACGATTTAAAACTTCTAAAATAAAACTATCTAAAAAATGTGAAAATATCTGTTCTTACGTAATAAAAGAATGACTGGGTAAAAAACAAAACGGAAACAAATTTGTCAGTTATTCTTTTTCTATAATAAATTTGCCTCGCCAACAAAAATTTTAAAAATATTAAAATTTTCTAAAATAAATATAAATTTTTCAACGTTAACGTTTCCGGAGGTCTTCTCCTCCCGTTTTCAAAACGAATCTAAAAAATTATTTATATTAATGTCTATATAATACTCTAAAGGTAGTAAGTAAATATATTTTATATATGTCAATGATACTTAATGATAGTTCAAGTTTGTATTTATTTTAAAATTTTTTATATTTTTAAATTTTTTGTTCGTTAGGCAAATTTATTACAGAAAAAGAAACACTGAGAAATTTGTCTCCGTTTTGTTTTTTACCCAGTAATTCTTTTATTACATAAGAACAGATATTTTGATATTTTTTCAGTTTTAGATCGTGGCGAAAAACCCAAAAAAAAAAGAAAAAAGAAATATATATATACTTATACTGGCTTAAAAATGTCGTTTTTCTCAACTAGACCACCTATCATTTTATTAATTACTCGCTTTTTGGAAATTAAAATACTTAATTTTTTATTTTTATAAATTATAAATCCGAAAAAGATGGTGACGCATGCACACTAAATAATATTTCGATGAAAAGTCCTATAGCAACAATTCGGTGAGAAAATTATTTCGAGAAATGGACCTGTTAATTGGCCACCAAGGTCATGTGATTTAACATCTTTAGATTATTTTCTTTGGGGTTATGTTAAATCTTTGGTCTATACCGATAAACCAGCAACTATTGATGCAATGAAAGCCCACATAACTCGAACAATTGCGAACATAAACCCCCAATTACTTGAAAAAGTGCCGGTCGCGTTGGTGCGGCGGTATGAGCGTCTGCTTTGCCGAATCCGCGCTGGAGCGGTAGCTGGTTCGATTCCAGCGCTCGGATGGTTATTTTTCTTTCTTCTGTCCGTTTATCTTTCCTAAATGTTTGTGATTGTTTCTAGGCAAGAGTGTAAAATCCGACTACGAATTACCCCTCAGTCACGCCAGTTAAAGGCTGGGTAAGGCCGGATGCCTTCTGAGAAGTGTTCTGCGTTGGTCACTCGCCAGTCGGTAGGTTTCCTGATAGACTTATGGGTAGGCACATAACCAAGGGTTTATAGCCCGAGGGGGGTGCTGGCCTGGGTTTGTCGGAAGCTGATGACCGTGGTTCGGAACCCACGTTAAGCTGTAGGTCCAGTCGCTAAATAGCCTAGTTGCTGATGCGCCTCTAACCCAAACACTTTACTTTACTTTACTTTACTTGAAAAAGTGGTCTGAAATTGGATTGTCAGAAGTAGCCTCGGCGGACATTTGCCAGAAATTGTTTTCAAACATTAATGCCATTAAATATTATTTCCCCTAAAATAAATAGTTTCAAGCTATCTAATTCGTTTATTGTTTTATTTGAATTTATAATTCAGACGCACTAAAAAAATCATCCTATATAAATTTGATACTTACCGCACTAGGTTTAAATATAAAAAATAAATTAAATAAGTTAATTTTTACTCTCAGTCAACCCCTGATGATACTAACTTGGTTAGTAAAACGCGCATCAACATTAATGTGAGTAGAAAAGTCAAAGTAAAGTTTTTAATATTAATACACACTTTCACAACAGATGGTCTTCCACGAAATTTGCTTTTACGGTGCCAGTACCGGAGTATAAGGTTTTTTCCAAAGATATCATACAGAGTGTAAAATATAAATATTTCCATAATTCCAAGATTAAATTTTTTTGGTTTGAAATTCCAATTTACTTACATTGATTTCAGTGAAATCAATCATTGCTAAAAAAAGATAATTTACCACTAAACCTCTTTATCTTCTAAAGATTACTTTAAGTCATCCGAATGAGATCATTACGTTTTTTCACGCTAATTCCAACGAATTCATATATTTAGAACTAGCTAATGGATACGATACGAGGGTCGTTCAAAAAGGTATCAGCCTTACATAAAGATGATATAAGTATAAACAAACGATTAGCTAGGATGTTTCAAGCGCATGGGTTTAATTGCTTGTTGTTTTTTTTTAAGTGGGTAAAACGAAGTTCAAGCTGTTATAAAGTGCTAAACTCGAAGAGATTTACCACTAAACACAAATCAAATTAAATTTCTCGACGCACGTTTCGCTAACCATGTTAGCATCATCAGAAGATGATTTAATCTAATCCTAAAACTAAACTATGTTCTATTTGTATGATAACCATACGTAATAAAGCCTGTAAGAATCATGAACCGTGAAGTTTACTGATCGTTACATTAATAATTAAAGAAGTTGACTGAACGGAATAGGTCCTTTATACCGGTTCATAGTTTTCTTGCATTTTTCTATTTGAATACTTTCATACGCATCCAAATCCCAATTGTTATTTACTCTTTTAACCAGTCTTAAATTACTAATATCTATATTGTAGTCACATTCGATTGCATATAGGGCAACACAAGATTTCACAAAAAAAAATCAAAATTGAGCAGTCAAAAGAACATATTCCAGAAAAGAGCATGAAAATAGTAGAAAATCTTTCAACACAGTCGTTTAACAGTCAAAAACTAGATCTTTTTTAAAAAAAAGGCCTCAATTTTCATCGGCATCCCGGCATCCCCCATTTCGGCATCCCGTAGTGCTTTGGAGGATATGATAGCTGGTATTGAAGCTGGTATTAAAGCTGGTATTAAACCCTTACTGGAATATTCTAAAGCTTTCATCAGAGTCATATAAAGACAAAATTGCAAAACATATTATAAATAAAAGTCAAAATATGCCAAATATTTTTAAGATCTAGAGAAGGATTGCTAGAGGAGTCTGCTAGAGAAGGATTGTTTTTATATAAAAGCAGAAGTGCTATCACATCCACTATATTCGGCAAATTTTGCTCCTAGCGATTATTTCCTCTTTCCAAACCTGAAGCTATAGCTCGACCGACCAACATTCCCTTCAAATGATAAAGTCAATGCTGAAACTAGCATTTATTTTTCACAGTTGGTTGGAAAAAGTTGGAATGTTGTTAATCTAAATGTATTTAATTGCAAGGTGACCAACTTAAATAATAAAAATTCTTTGTCAGACCGAAAACTTTTCGAGTGATCCTCGTAAATCCATCATATAGTCTTAATACATCACCATCGGACTTTCATTTAATTTTTTTTACGAAATTCTTTGTAAAATAAAATCTTCCATGTATCAAACCAAGCTCTTAAAGAGATTTTTTTGAAGAAAGACATTTTACAAATTTAAGAAAAATCACGTCAATGAAAAACATCAAATGAAATTAATTAAAAATCCACGCATTTACTTTCGTACCCCTGAACAATTTATAGTCATTAGTCACAACATATTCCATTTTAACTATAAGTGAAATCGAGCTATACAGACCTGCATATAAACGTGGAGCTTAGATAAATACTCTGGTTTCTTCAGAGGGTGTAAAGTTATAGCCTTGTGAACCTCTTTTTGTTTCAGGTCTCCGGCATAAGCGGCTTCTCCACTGTTGTTATGATAAAAGATCACTTGCATCTGGAAAAAAAATACATCTTACAAAAACAGTCATGTCTGGATCGTCATACATTACAGAGAGAACACAGAAAAATAGTTTAGAAACGAAATTTGCAGGGTGTTTTTTTTTTGCTGCAATAAGAAAAATAACTCCAGAAATGTTAAACAATGTAATGGAAAAAATTGTTTACCGAAATTATTTATGTTTGGAGAATGAATGTGGAATATTAACTATTACATGAATTTTTTAAAGAACTTCCTCTGATTTCAGAATTATTCATACGTTTATAACATTTTATTGTTAGTTTCTATTTCTGTAATAAATTTAACATTATTGTCAATAATGTAAAGAAAATGTCTTGAAAACCAACAAGACTTGTGACTAAACACAACAATACAAATATTTTCTTTAAATAGGCTTATTTGCATTGATGATCAGTTTCTTAGTCGAAAACGTATAATAAATATTAAGTGTGACATGTCGTTGGATTCATAACAAAAAGTAGAATTTACTAAACATAAAATAAAATTTTTTAACTATTTAAAAAAACAAAGTTGACGATGGTCGAAAAAAGCCGAAACGTCGGATCAAAAATTTAATTACACCACCTTGTAGAGGAGAAAAAGTGGCTAACTTATTTTGGCATACCTCTTCAAATAAAATCAGAAAAGAATAAAATCCAAATCGCGAAAATTTGGTTTTTCCCGCATATCTTCGGAAATATTCGAATTGATGTATTCAATTTTGATCAATATTTCACTGGAATTCTACAAAACAATGTTGTTTTTATAACTTTAAAAGTACTCAAACTCTGACGAGCGTAATTGTATGTTTCAACCTAATAATTTTAATAAAATACAAATTTTTGAACCACAGTATACATATAATCATGCTATCTAGGTAGTATAAATCCCGGAAGATATTTCCCGCTTATAAAAATAAACCTGAGCAAAATTTTGTAGATGCAGTGCTTGTACAAGCGAAGTTATGAGAAATTTTAAAAATATACAGATTACCTTATAGGGTACCTCTGAAGATGATATACGAGCTTACTGACATGAATTAAATAACCTAAATATAGATAAAATATTAACACTCTGTACATCGTGAAATTATTTACATTCAATCAGAATTTATTTCATAAAATCGAAAAACATTTCTAATGTAAATGGTAAACTACATTGTGATTTGTTTAATGATAGTTAACTAATAATTGAAAACCAGTAGTATAAACGTATTTTCCCTGACCTAGCACCATGCAACTTTCGTGCAATTTTTTATTGGTTTATATTTTAAAATTTCTAGTTCTTCTATATTTTAAAAATAGTTTGATTACAATTTTCTTTGCTTCATAAATTATGTGATATATATTAATACTCGTTTTATGGGTTTCAATGAAGTAGATTTAAAAAATTTACAGAAACTATCTAATCAAAATTCAAACTCTTAGAAAACTACACAATACATTTAAAAAAAACTCATACACATTTATTATAATTAATCCTTAGAAAATATAGTTGTTATGGGAGAAGCATAACTTTAAAGAAAAGATACGTTACGATCTCTACGTAACATATTCAAAATAACAAAACTTCTGTCCTCGGGAGTTTATTAAACATGACCTGACTATCTTTGGGGTTTATTTTTAAGCCAAATGGTTCTTCAGCCCTTGGCAGTTCTTGACTGTATTTTTGTAGCTCCTCTAGGACTTGTGAAATAAGAACGACATTATCTGCGAATCTAAGATGGCTTAAATGTGCATCAATGAATTTTATTCCATCTTGTTCCAAATCTAGATTACGGGATACTACCTACTAACCGGAAAAAACCTCCTCAAGGCAGGCGGAGAAAACTGCAGATCACGGGCGTAGCCAGGATTTAGTTGGGGGGGGGTTAGTTTGAAGTAAATAAAACAACAAAAAAATAATACTTACATGAAATTTAATATCTATATATTCATCGGAAAAATTACAACATATTTATAAAGTTATTAACTTTAAATGAAATGGTTAAATTAATTTCGTTCCTCTGCGCTAAATATAGACCGGATCTCTTTAAGTATATGGTGTTTATTATCTGTAAAATCAACATATCGAAGACATAACGAGACTTGTTCTACACGTCCGATGTCGGTGGTTTCGTCAGCCAGAATCGCAAATAGTTTGGCTTTCTTTACTTCTTCAATTATTTTATGTTGAATTAATTCGCCACAAATGTCAATTATTTCTTTTTGGATCTGAGGGCTTGTGTACAGGGCATTCTTCTGTGAAGTATTCAAATGCTCAGCCAGATCTTTATCTCCAAACTCAGCCGCAAACCGCAACAGGGCTCTAAAATTACCATCATTCTGTAGTGGTTGTTCAGGTTCTGGTGATTCTGGTGTAATTTGTATGCGCCCCGAATCGATTTTACCTCTCAAGGAGATGCCTTGTTTGCCGCAAAAAATCAATGCTTTTACGATAGGGATTAGTTTCTTTCGATTCTCCTCTTGTTGTCTCTTTCTTTCAGAAGACAGCTGTTCAATGGCCGAAAAAGCCTGCGAAGACATTACTTTTAGAAAGTTATCTGCCAGTTCTGAATTTCGCTTGTGGTATCCCGATTTCGCTTGTGGTATCCCGATTTCGCATGAGCTTCAAATATTTCTAGGGCATCCTATCCACCTACAAAAAGGTTCGGTTACCAACTGGCCGATCCTTTGATGACCGCCTTTACCTTCATCAAGCGAACGTCCCATTACCACGCAAACTGTGCAGTATGCTCCACTTGTATATTCCGAATATGACAACCAGGGGATTCTCTGCAAACAATTCAATTGAAAACGCAAGTTTCGTTTTGTGGAAATAGGAAACTTATAATCTCTGGGTGGGTTCCATGGCGTTTTTAAAATTTGGACTTTAAAATATTCATCCAAGATTTTTTTCTTGATTCGCGTAAAAACCAACATCCAACTTAGCTACAGTTGTAAAAGATGAGGTAACAGGCAAGCTGGCCTGTTGCAGACTAGATGTAGATTCGGCAGTTGAAGGTATCGAACAGGACACCAGCGACATGGCATCGATTTCGACATTCGGTATTGTGATTGAGGTCGAGGTCGAGGGCCCGCTTGTCATCACAGTCTTCTTATCAGCATGCAAGGTAGCTGAAGCTTTGATAGCTAAATCCAAATTTGTTTCTTTATTAGAAACCCCTTGACTACACCACTTTTTCCAGTAGTCCATACCTTTAAGTTTATCACCTTTCCTTTTTTCCCCTCCATTTTTGGACAGTAATAATGATTCACGTATCTATCCTTAAGAAGGTCACCGAATAACACTGCACTAAAATTACTCACTTACACGGTACACTTAATTCTCTTCACTATTCGTTCACCACTTTTCACTTATATTCGCTTCGAGTTCGCATGGCACAATACTGCCGTAAGCGCGGTCACGCGCCGCTTATATAGCAGCCCAGTAGTAGCCGTCCAGAAACTACCACAAACTTCCACAAAGCTCCGCTCATTCCGACCGAGGGGCGTGGCGAATAATCGAGAAACAACGCAAAGTTTCCATACGATACAAAATAGTTCGACTACTCGACAAGAGATGGCGTTACTGTGCGCAACGTCCACTAGTTCGGATATATATATTCAATTCAAATGTAATAATTTAACTCTTCACTCCTCGTATTTTTTCGGTATAATATTAGGTAATATTTGGCTTATTTCGGGGGGGGGGGGGGTGTTTGAACCCCCCCCCCCCCCCCTTGGCTACGCCCGTGCTACAGATGATATAAGATCACCTTGCAGTACATTCCGTTCTAAATTAATTTTGACTTAAGATCATTAATGGGAACTGTCGCTGCAGCTTCATCGTACATAGATTATGGTAGGTTTACATAGGCTCGACCTACATCTTGGTTAAACAATACATCCATTACGGCTTGCTTTGAGATTGAGTAAAATTCTTTTTTATATTCGATAAAAGCCAAGCACAGTGGCATGATGTGTATTCATTATACCTTTCTCTCGCCTGTTAGATAATCTGGATGTGATCCATTGCACTCTTGGTTGTGCGTCATTCAATTATATTTATATATATATATATATATATATATATATATATATATATATATATATATATATATATATATATATATATATATATATATATATATATATATATATATATATATATATATATATATATATATATATATATATATATATATATATATATATGCAAGTATATATTTTAAACAATAGATTAATTTTAATTATTACCCAGTAATTTTAAATTATCAAACATTACAAAATAAGGAAACGTTTGAAGCTAAAATTCCAGTATTACACAAAAAACTTTAGGACTCATGTATATGGCTAAAAAAATTAAATTTAGCTGTAAACAAAGCGCCGAACATAAAAGAAAAGTTTGTTTTTTCTGAAAACTAGCAAGTCTATAACGCGCCTTCATTACTATTCGAATTTTTAGAAATGTTTATTTAAAGTTTACGTCAATAGACGTTGTACATTTATTATCGTGACCTAGAAAAGAATTTTAATAAAAATAACCGTTGCTTGTTGATCGAAATTCGCTAATAAAACCAAAAAACAATATTTTTTCGCATATAAATAGATTATTTTAAAAGACTAAACTTGGTTAGGAGCAAATATAAATTATATACAGCGTTAACCGGCTTGTTTACCGGCGTATTTTTTTTTATTTTTCAACGTAGTCACGTTGCAATTCAATTCGTTTAGTCCAACGATGTTCTAATTTTTTTAGTAACCTCAGTATAGGGCGATTTGTCCAAGTCAGCAAAGCAAGTGATTGCCTCAACATTGAGACAACTTTTTTGGCCTCATAGTTTGAAGTGTATTTTCGTCCAACCGTTTCGTTCCTGCGAGGAAAAAGTAATACCTAAGAATCAATTTCAGCGAATAAGGAGCATGTGGGAACACTTCGAAGCGTAGATTATAGAGTTTTACCGCAACAATCCGAGACGTGCACACAAGATGCATATCATAATGAAAGAACACCTTATTTTTCGCTGAATGTGGATGTTTAACCTGAATAGCATACATTAATTACTCCAGTAGTGCTTCGGAGAATGAGCACACCACGAAAATTCCAGAAAATCTTAGAAATAATTTCGCTACAAAACCCATTTTACTTTCTTTGATGTATTTTCACATATGTCGAGACTATTAAACAAATGTGTGAAAACTTGGTTGGATACCCACAATATTGTTTGTTTACCTTGGCCATCTCAGTCCCTGGACATGAATCCTATAGAAAATTAGTGGAAAATTTTAAAGACGCATGTAACTTAAATGCCATTACGGTGGAACTCCCAGCACGACAATGAGCCTAAACACACCGCCATCAAATACAAAAAACTTATAAGAAACTGTTCAAGAAATCTGGTATTCCATTCTGGTTGAAGTTTGTCGCAATCTTATTGACTCCACGACTAGACGATGTTCCGCAGTTTTGGAAGATAAAGGTTATCCAACAAAATACTAACCAATTAATTTTGGCCCGTTGATTTTGATTAATTTGTCCTTGTAATACTACTGTTTCTTTTTTGGTGTGTGCTATTTCTAAACACTCTTATTTTTGTGACCAAGCTCTTATTTATTAAAAGTTATGTATTTTTTGAAATTTATTTTACATTATTTTTTTATTTATATATAAAATATTATGTTTGCTTATGTTTGCTTTTGCTAACTTTCCTCCCATCTTTTGAAGCGATCCACGAATCGATTCAGTTTTTGACTTCTTGACTTTTTCAAGACCGGAAGTACTTGCCAGCCAGGTGGTGTACCATCGATCGAAACAGGTGACAATCAGAGGAAGCAACGTCTTGAATTCTCTAGAAATCTCTAATGGATTACTTCATTTGGTGTATATATAAACTATTATCTTCTAGTTTTCTTTTAGCCAGAACTAGATACGTATACATATATATATATATATATATATATATATATATATATATATATATATATATATATATATATATATATATATATATATATATATATATAGTATACCTAGCCTAAGGTACTGGACAGGTCACGGATGTGGATAGTGAAAGATCCATTAGATATTAATGGACAGCAGCGAATATCTCAAAATAAGCAGCCCCGAACCAACGCAAAAAAACTAAACTCCACTTAGCGTCCGACTTGTATCAAACGGCTGAATGGTCAGCATCTGTTTACCAGTGGTGCGGCTGAGATTTTAATTCTGAAACTAACCCCTCCAGTCTTAACCTCTGAACCGTCATGGCTCAAAACTTTAATTCAAAGTACAAGATGAAGCGTTCTAGTAATTACAAAATTACTCCAGGAGGTAAACAATCCTCTGCCAGCTTTACTGGTACAACCGCACTTTCGGATTCTGGGGCGTCTGGGCTTAAACGCACAATCTTTCAAAGAGAGTCGGAGACCTCTGGCCAACGTCTGAAACCGAAAACAAAAACTTTCTTTGGAACGGTAAAAATCAACTCTCTACACGAATTGGGGCGAACATTGAATCAGCAAAAAATCCAAATATTATCTCTGCAAAAACAGGTTGACAGGTGATAAATGTCGACAACTACAGACTTTTTAAAAGTAAAACGGACAAAAGAATACTCAAAAATACACCACATCTCGGTGTTGCTTTCCCTACTTCAAAAACCATTTTTGGTTCTATAATTAATGTCCAGCCAATAAATAATCGCCTTATAACACTATTCCTCAAGTGTGCTAACAAAAACTATACATTAATCAATGCACACCTCCCAGTTAACAAAGAAATTAAATCTAATCCTGAAAAAGAAAATAAGTCTAGGAAATTCTGGAAAAGACTATTTCTAAAATTCCCTCTAACCATGTAAAAATCCTATTGGGTGATTTCAATTCCCAACTAGGGAAAGAAAGAAAGTACAGAAAAACAGTCGGCACTTTCCCCGCTCAACATCGGACTAACCATAATGGCAGAAGATTGGTTGAATTATGTTCGCCGTTTAATCTAAAAATAATGTTAACCCATTATAAGAAAAAAATTACAAAATAAAAAACCTGGAGGTGCCCAAACACGTACATGGGTGAATTTCAGATTAACCATGTTGCAATTTCGTACCCCAATTATAAAGACCGTTTGAATATTCAAGTCAGGAATGGAGCTAACGTAGTCACGGATCATTACTTGACTAGAATCAAACTTAGCTTAAAACCTCGAAGACTTATTTAAAAGAAACTGCTATTACTAAAGTTCAACCCTACGAAAATACAACCAACCCTAACAGAAGAGCTTGATAAACAACCAGCACAAAACTGGCAAGAATTGAAACAAAAAATTATTAAAATAGCCTTAAAGTTGGTCCCTTTACAAAAACGTAGAAAACATCCGTGTTGGGATGAAGTTTGCGAGCAAGTAATACTAAGCCGAAGTATAATGAGTTAGTACTTCAGTACCGAATGATCAATGAAGTTTAAAGAGTGGAACAGTAAAAAAACAGCAATAAACTATAACATCTTTTTGAAAGTAAGAGATGAAACATCAAAGCTAATTAAACAAACTAAAAGAAAATATGAAAACAATCAACCTAATGAAATAGAAAAAAATCTCCAAAAAAATAATACCCGAAATTTTTACAAAACATTTAAAACTAAATTAATAGGCTATCAACCCCAAAGTATTTGCTTCCAAAAGGAAAACGGACAATTAGCTCTAAACAACCAAGGCAAAGAACTTGCGAAATATTTTGAATAACTACTAAACTGTCCTGAGCCCTTAAACAGATTACCAACACTAAACCCTGGACAAACAAACCCAGATTCATTACCACCGAATGAAGATGAAATAATTAGTCAAATCAAGCGATTTAAAAATAACAAAGCTTCTGGTGAAGATGGAATCACTGCTGAACTTTTGAAATCCGCTTGTCCAGGTAGAATCAAGGAAATAGCCAAAATTCTATAAGAAGTTTGGCGAACCGAACGAATTCCGGAAGATTGGAAAGATGCTCTGATCCATCCACTACATAAGAAAGGAGATAGAACGGATATAAACAACTACTACTAGAGGGATATCTCTTCTCCCAGTTTGTTACAAGATTCTATCTCAATGTCTACTAGGCAGAGCACAGGGACAGTTGGAACATAAAATTGATGAATATCAAGCAGGTTTTTGATCGGACAGATCCTGCCCTGAACAGATCCTGAATCTAAAGTTGTAAAAGTGTAAAAATCTCGTCTGTACATTTGTGGATTTTAAAAAAGCATATGATTCTATTGACGCGAATCTTTATTCCAAATCTTAAAAGAACAAGGATTAGATATGAAAATGCTGGCAATTATTGGAGCCACACTAACTAACACAAGGTCAAAAGTTAAATTCATGGGTGACATTTCAGAGCCGTTCGAAATTAAAACTGGAGTGAGACAAGGAGAGGGACTCTCGCCACTCTTATTTAACTGTGTTCTAGAAAAAGTAATGCAGGAGTGGCCTGAAAAACAGTCGCCCCTGAATATTGACCAGCCCATTAAACTGGGGAGAACCAACTTCAAAATTGATTGTCTGGCGTTTGCTGATGATCTAGCAATTTTGGCTCAAGATATATTAACGGCACAAAAACAGACTGAAATCCTAAAAGAAACAGCAGGAAAGGTAGGACGCCAAATTTCCTTTGAAAAGACACAATACATGACCTGCAACAGACTAAGAACACCACTTCTAAAAACAAAATATGGTAACATCAGACGAGTTTCTCAATTCAAATATTTGGGTGAAATAATAATGGAAAACAGGTTGGAAAAAGCAGCCAATAAAAAGATGTCAAAAAATGGAAACTACATTGAGACTTACAAAAGCATATTTAAAAACTAAAAAATGCATATCTAAAAACACAAAACTGATACATTACAACACAGTTATTAAGCCAGAATGTCTATATGGGGCAGAAACGCTTATTTCGAATAGAAAGAGAGACATCGAAGAGATTGAAAAGAAGGAAAGAAAAATCATAAGAAAAATCTTAGGCCCCAAACAAATAAATAGCACAACATACCGACTTCGAGAAAACAAAGAAATTAAACAATGCACAGATATACATAGCGATATGAGAAAAAGAAGACTTAAGTTTTACGAAGACATAAAACGGATGAATCCAGTAGGCTAACTAGATAAATAGTCGAATTTTATGAAAATAGGAGTAAAACTAAAGTAGAAATTATTAAATTGATTCAGCAATTAAAGAGGACCTAAGATCAGCAAATATTACACAAAGTGAAATTCAGGATAGAAGCTGTTTCAGGCTCAAGGATAATATATTTTTTTTTTGCTTATGGTTGCTTTTGCTAACTTTGTTTCCACCGTTTATATATATATATATATATATATATATATATATATATATATGCTTCATTATTGCTTATACATTACCTCCACTCCTTTTAAAAAAGTTAAACTTATAATCTTCCACTTACAAGTCAGAAGACTTGTTTATCGAGTCCCGCCTATTTAACAAAGCGGGAAAAAAGAAAAAATATGATTTATCTTCCAAGAAGCAATAAGTGACAAATAGGGATAGGAAATGCAGATCACATTAGATAGATAGCCTTTCACATCCTTGACCGAATCAATACTGAACGTTATTACATCTGTGTAATCAGCCAGATAAACAAAAGCAATTTTATCTCTTTTGTTTTCGCGAAATTTCGTGAACGTCAAATGGTCCGTGAAATAAATCGTTATGAAGGAGAGACAGTATTTATGTGTCATAAATTTCGTACTGAGGCAACAGCAAAATACCGTAATAAAAAACTAGTTTTTATGGCCACTAATTACCAGAGCAACATTTCAGTCCAACTGAAATGAACATGCCATTGGGCTATTTTTTGTATTTTTACGGGGGCTCTCCATACAGATACAAGAAAATTATTAGTACTTCCCACAGAATAATATAAATGGTGTCTCAGAATGTTTTTCGTTTTTGATACTTAGAAAATAAAACATGAGAATTAATTCAAACTTGTTTAATTGTTGTTAAGCTACAGAGTAGTTTTTAATTTTTTATTTATGAAAAACCCTCATTCTTCACACTCATTTAGCCTAAAAATAAATCAATCACTCACTGAAGCGTCGCTCTTGGAATTGCGTGGATTTTATCTGTTATTCTTTGTGTTACATCTGGACCCCTCGGTGGCCAGTTGTTTTCCCCTCAGTGACTAATCACTCTTTCAGGGAATAGATTGTGAAGAGCTACTAAAGAATCATAGTTTGATTATAAAATTTATATATGATCTTTACATTTATCACAATTTTTACTTCAAAACCCCAATTGCGATTCACTTTCACCAATAACTTGGCGCAGGTTTTGCTCTGGGTCATTAACTCCCAAAAGAAGTCAAGGGGGTTTTGCAGGCCATCTTGCAGGTCACTGAATATCAACATTTTGAAAAATGAGGCGGACAGAAAAACGTGTCCGTAATAAATCCAAAGATTCCCTCGCTGTATTATACGTGGCGCCATCTTGTTGCAAAAACATACTGTTAAAGTACATATTATGCAACTGGGACCATAAAAAATGTTTAAAATATCACGCTAGTTCACTACTTACATTTCACCACCGATATTTTCATGAAAAAATGGCTCTATAATGCCTCCAGCCCACAATGCATACCACACTGTTATTTGAACAGAATGTAAAGGTTTTTCTGCGGTCGCTCGAGGATTTTCAATTACCCAAATCCTACAATGTTGCTTGTTCACATAACCTGTAAGGTGGAAATGAGCTTCGTCGAAAAACATAATTTTATTGCAAAATTATGCATTATTTCTAACTAATATTTTTCTAAAAAAAAATGTATTATTTCTAACTTCATCAAAGATAAAATTACCAGATCTTAAATTGCCGGGTATCTAGAAGTAAAATGTCTAGGTTAAATCATTTAAAAACGGCGCTAAATTTAAATTCTAAAGTACCTATTGGGACACCCTTTACTTTTCGAACAAACCCTGTATTACGAAAAAAATGGGCACGAAATCTGACTTGATACTTTAAATTCTCCACCTGAGCAAACGATAAATATCTTGAAAAAACAAAAAAATATTTGCTGATGTTATCATTTTCTGCAAACTTTGCCAGTTTTTATTTGTTTAAAGATATCGTAGTGGATTTTTATAGCTTATTAACTTTTACCACAGTTATAAGAACCAGTGATAATCAGGAAATATTAAACTGATTGGGAACAACGTTTCCTAGATGAAACTGGAATTCCCAAAGTTTATATTCCTTTCCAACGTAAATGATCGAAATAGATTTACCGTTGAGAGAGATATTTACATTAAAAAGAAAAAAATGTTTAACGCATATTTTCGATAATAATTAATTGCAATTAACAAGAATGATCGATTATTTGCTTAACAATTACTCATCAATCAAATACAGAGTGTAAAAGTCCTAACCTGCCAAAGTTCAGATGATAATTGGGGTTTTGAAAAAAATTGTCATAAATGGAAAAATCATATATAAGTTTTATAACAAAACTATTTTTAAAAAGTTATATCAATTTGAAAATAAATTTATAAATCTAGTACCGAAGACGCACCGATAGTTCCCGAAAAATCCCGAACGCATGTGACGTCACAATGTTTATTTCCCCCTCAGCATTACGAACAGTTGTTAGGAGTGTTTTAGTTTTTAATCAACTTATTCTTCGTTGCTATCATCAGTGTATTGATAAATTTATTGAAAATGTCAAATCTAGTTAGTTTGTACCTGTTTCGTACCATTTTGAATGAATTCGACAAAAACAACATCTCAATAATCAATGTCGAAAATCAATGGAAATCAATGGTTCCAAGCAACACGACGCATTAATTCTAAAACAACATCAAATTTGTACAACCACCTATCATGAAATATATACGAAAGATTATTATTTATAACATTATGTATTTTGTTATTTTTGAGAATTTATTATCTGCTGAAGCTACACAATAGTGACATTGAGTGTCTTAAACTTTTCTTAGTTTTTCAATAATAATTTAGGTAACTGCATAAACTTTACTCAGAACTTTATGTTCTGGGCGTCCTTTCACTGTACAAATACAATTTTTGAGGTTAAATTGAACATAACCTATAGCCTTGTCACCGTAACTTTCGTGTGACGCCCTACAAATAATTGAACTATATTTAATAGAAGTATTTTGTTTCTTATTTATATTAACATTATTATTTTTTTAAAAAAACTCAACTGGCTTTAATACATCGAACTTCAATTGAACTGAATGTCATTTTTGAGAAAATGTGTGACCATAAAAATATCCTCAACAGGTATATTATTAGAATTGGCCTATATGAACACTTTGTCACACATTACTAAATTAAATTAGAAAACTGCAATATATTTTGCACTAAACTTTAATAATTTTCACAGTATATACACAGGTAAAAACCGTTAACAGTACTTACGTGAAAACATTTTAACATAATGACGTCACAAACATGGCAGCCAATCGTGGCACTTTCGTAGTCTCGTGATTTTATTTTAAATTTTATAATTCATTTATAATTAATTGTAAACAATTTTTTAAAAGTTTTTCGCATCGATTTTCAATATTATTTGTGATAATGTTTTAAAATAAAGTAAAAAAATCTATAGTTATTTTTTTATTCAAAAATCCAATTCTAAATTTAATTTCCAATAAATACGATATATAAATAAAGTAATAAGACTGATTTTTTAAAATTTTTATATTCATTTCAAATTTCAGTTCTTTTGTTTTCTATGATTTTTTATAATTTTTATGTTCATTCCAAATTTCAATCCTACAATTTCCTCTTTCAAAGTAGTTGTCTTGGGAAGCCACACAATACACTCCACTCTTCATAGTAGTACTAGAACTCAGATACTGAAATCGACTTCAGCTTCAGCTGACCAAATTTTTAAGAAGGGAAAAGTCACAAGGGCTCAAGTCTGGTGGATAAGAGAGCTGCGGAGCCATAGTGATATTTTTACTTGCCAAAAACATGAAATCTATATGGTGAAATCGCTATACAGAGAGAAAATATTACCAAAATCTAGCATCTTGTGCTAACTAATCGATAATTAAGTCTTATATCATAATTATCTATGTAACTCGTCACTCGTAAGTGTCGAGTAAGTTGACTATATTTGGTTTCCGTACGGTAATCCTCCAGGTACTATCCGGTTAACCGAGCCAAAATTCGCTTAATTTCTGCTATCGAGAACTGATGCTCGACGCGGTGCGGCTTTTTTCCTGATTAAGTATTAAAGACAAAACGTCTAAATTTAAAGCACAGAATTCATGGTTTTTGAATAAAGATTATGCACCATCACAAAGCGCAATACAAAATTCAACTTTGTTTGTCACCCGAAAATGGCCACTTAACAAGAGTATATTAATAAACCTCAGATTTCTTTGTAACATTCGAATATATATTTTTATAAAAAATGTCCGAAAATACACTTAAATTTATACAATTATCCACTTATACACATTATTTAGGATTTTCACGAGTACTTCCGCTTCCGGTAGGTTCCTTTTCAATCCCCAACAGTAATCAGCTAACATCCCAGGACTCCATTTCCCTGGATTTCGCCTCTCTATAAGGGAAATATCCTGGCGGAATCCCTCGACGTGTTCGTCACTCATAGCACCCAGGATTTCAGGGAAAAAATTCAAATGTGAGTTCAGGATATGTATCTTCAAGAACATATTGCACCCCAAAGCTTTGTATGAGATCAATCGCGTTAGCTGCGACGCTAGGGCGGTGGTTTCTCGCCACTGTGCCGAAACTGCAGTTGGCGCGGTAGTTGGTTCAATTCCAGCAATCGGATTGTTGTTTTTCTTTCTTTCTTCTGTTAGTATTACTTCCTATTAGTTAGTATTACGTCTCAAATCCCAAATCAAAACAAGTAGTCGCAAGGCGAACGAAATACGTGACGCGAGACATATCAAACACTCTGTACCCGTCAAATCAGCGTTTAAAACTAATTACCGATACGCTCGGTTGCAGGAAATCTACGTCCAAATCGCATGTTTTAAAAAGCAGTTAAACCCCCTAGTTCTGGCAACCAACAAAACATATAACGCCAACAACGAGGTAATATGACGTGGCGTACGATCGTTAGAGGTAAACGTTCGATCAACGATGTAAAAATTATGGCGAGCGAATTGAATTTTTATCTGCATTATTTTGTGTGATGGGTCGACAGACGTTCTTCTACATTTAGAGATTTTAATTTTTAATAATATCTTAAAATGGTTTAAAGGGAAGAAACTGAAGGGAAATAAAATATGGCGTTTTGCTCTGAAAAATGTTTTACTTGGATAAATGCTGAAGGGGCGGCGCCCCAACACCCTCTCTCTCAAGCCGCCATTGGCAACAGTGTAAAATCCGACAACGAATTACCCACCAGTCGCGCCAGTTAAAGGCTGGGTAAGGCCGAATGTCTTCGGAGAAGTCTTCTACGTTGGTCACTCGCCAGTCGGTAGGCTTTGTGATAGTGATGATTTTACTTGCCAAAAACATGAAATCTATGTGGTGAAATAACTATAACTCCATATATGGAGAGAAAATATTACCAAAATTTAGCAGATTGTGCTGACTAATCGCCGATTAAGCCTCATCTCATCTATAGATAATGATCTATAAATACCCGTAAGTGTTGAGGCTACCTATATTCGGTTTCCGTACGGTAACCCTTCAGTTACTAACCCACGTTAAGCTGTAGGTTCAGGCGCTATAATAGCCTTAGTTGCTGATGCGCCTCTAACCCTAAAACCTTTAAACCTTTTAGTTCCCTTATTTGAGAACCTACAAATATACCCGCTCTAATTTTTGCGCCGCTAATTTTGGGAAATTTCCCTTTGAGATATAAAAATCCACGACTATTTTCGTCCATCGCTTTTACAAATTTTTTTATGAGGACGAGTTTTATATGCAAGCGTGGTAATAGTACATCTTCAAAATTCATTAGAGGCGTACTTTTAACATTTTTCTGTTCTGGAGAAAGTAACTTACGCTTGGGCCACTCTTTCTTTATATAGTGATTTTTTCTGTCTCTACTGTCCCATTCGCAAATAAAACAGCAAAGTTTTGTGTAACCAAGCAGTAGTCCAAACAAAAAAGCAATGACTTTAAAATCTTCACAAATTTCCAAGAATATTTACTTAATTCAATCCTTTCCAGAAGGAATTTCAAATTTTTGTAGGTTTGTTTCATATTAGAACCATGGGGTACATGTAGTTTTTTGTTGAGTCAATGAACAATCGCCAGTGACTTGAATCGTAATCAAAATTTAACCGATTTATTAGTACATGAATGTCATTAATATAGACCAAATCATCTGCTTGAGAAAAATAATCATCGTCGCGATGGCCAAAAAATAGGAAATTTTTGTATTGGAAGAAAGTAGATGCCAGCCGTGTAATCTAGATCCCAAAAACTGAGCCTTTTTTTAGATAAATGTTAAATACGGACCAAATCATTTAGATCACCTTATGACAATAAGTGTCCTTCTTTTGAAGTACTTGCTTCATAAATTGGGTTTGGTTTAGCCAAAGGGTTTGGTTTAGTCTCTAAGTTATGGCCTTGGCTAGCAACAGCTTCTTGAATTTCTAATGGATTTGGAGCTGGTGGCAATTCGGCACTATGTGGGATTGATCCATTTGCAGATGATAGCTATCGGTATTTTATGGTCGGTTTCGACTTAGTTGTGATACCCTTTATATCACTCAATCAAAAATATATAACAATCACTTACGTAATCTGTTGGTTCCATATCAATCATTGGCACAACAAAGAGCATCTTTCTAGATCCCTTTGCTCAACCCAGCAGAAGTCTCACACATGTTAGACAGCAGATATGTGGGACCGAAGATTTGTCTTGATTACGCCCAGTAAAACCAAAGTAGCTATCATCTACCTATCTAACCTCAGAAATGACGTTATTCAAACATAAACACGTATATGAGGTAAACTTGAATATGTAGCTGTCACAAAAAACTGAGGGTAACTGGAAAAAAATAACATTGATTTTGTAATGAGAGTAGATAAGTTCAATCAAATACGTGCGTGTGACAAAAACAGTATTTATCAGTGTAATAAGTCATTTTTTCTGTAAAAATCAAACAAATAGCGTTATACAAATACCATATTCACCAGGTATATCATCGTGTGACTTTTTCCTGTTCTCCGATTGCAGAAACCACTTCCTTCGTGGACAATCAAAAGAAAGAAAAAAAACGTTGGAAGGCCTGATATGCCTTAAGTAAAGATTAATTATATCCATTCACAATATATGGATGATCGTCAATATCATTTGAAAATTATATAAAAATATTTATTTACAGGGAATTAACTTTTGTCTTCTCTTATAGCCAACAAAATAATTATCCCGATACCAAAAATGTCTCGTAAATTTAAAGAATTTCAAATAAATATATGTAGTTACACTAAAATTTTCAATTTCGAAACGTTATTTGTCGTAACAAATAACATAAACGATTTTCTTTTTCGAAAAACTAATGAAAACCAGTTAAATTGCCACTAAATACGTTCTGAAAATTACACTTTGACGGAAAGTAGTTATAATTAATGCTGTTTCTATAATAAAACATTGAAAATTATGATCATAAATAAATGATTTTACTTTAATCAAAAAATATAGTATAGATTTGTTTGAAACATACTTTTAGTTTTCAGAAATAAATTGCATTGATTCATTATTCCAGGAGCTTTAAGAAAACGTGGGGGAATAGCAAGCCCCGGGAATAGCACGCGTAGACTGAATATCTTTAACTTCCTAATTATAAAGAAATATCTTAAATGACAGGTCAAGAAATTTGAACTTTTTTGAAGTAAAAATTGATGAAAATAATTGTATATGAAGTATTTTGTAGTCCTAAATCCGATAATGATAAGCTAATTACTGTAACACGTACAGTTTTTTTGTTACAGGGGGTTGGTGGTGGGGAAAAAAGGAGACAACATATTTTTACAATCTAATATTTAATATAAGCATATAAAACTCCTTAAATATATGTAAAGGCATTACTAACGATTATGTGAATAAAAAAAAATCAGGCAGTCATGGGGTCTGCCGACAGAAGTGAAAACTTGAAACTTGAACAACTTTGAAAACTTGAACAACTCGCCAGTCTGACGTAATACGTCACTAGCATGTCGGTGACGCGGAGTTTTGGCCCTACCAAAAATCGCTCAAGGCGACTAAAAAAGTTTTCACTTGAAAAATATATTACATGAGATATCATACAGCGCCAAAAACTTTCACTTTAACCTCTTGTGTTGTGTAACATCATCTCTTTTTAAAAACCAGCGGTAGTCGCCCAACACAGATGGGTTCCAGCATCTCTGGTACCTTGCTTTCATCGTTCTAATGTCATAATGAAATATCTCTTCTTATTCGTCGCTTACCGCACCCAAATTTTCTGGACAAAAATCCAAATGGGAATGTAAAAAATTAAGTTGACATCGTAGAACTTTTTTTGATAGGATATGCCGCCTTTGTTATCCCAAAAAAGGTGCTTTTTCCGCCTCTCCATATTAAGCTTCGACTAGTGAAAAACTTTATCAAAGCCATAAACATATAAAACTCTTTAAATATATGTAAAGACATTACTAAAGATTATGTGAATAAAAAAAAAAGTCAGGCAGTCATGGGATCTACCGACAGAAGTGAAAACTTGAAACTTTGGAATAACTGTGTTATTTTTTGTTTTTTTAAATTAATTATAGATCTTTAAATTAATTATGGTATGACAAAAATATGGAACATAAATTAATTATGGAAATATTCGAAAATAAATGTTTTGTTTTTCTACATAAAAATATTAGCGTATTAAGTACTCACTCTTGTACTGCACAGTGATTCTACAATTAAACAATTAAAATAATGATTATCTGAAACACATTTTATTTTAAAACACAACTGGCGTCGCCAGTCTGACGTAATACGTCACTAGCATGTCGGTGACGCGGAGTTTTGGCCCTACCAAAAATCGCTCAAGGCGACTAAAAAAGTTTTCACTTGAAAAATATATTACATGAGATATCATACAGCGCCAAAAACTTTCACTTTAACCTCTTGTGTTGTGTAACATCATCTCTTTTTAAAAACCAGCGGTAGTCGCCCAACACAGATGGGTTCCAGCATCTCTGGTACCTTGCTTTCATCGTTCTAATGTCGTAATGAAATATCTCTTCTTATTCGTCGCTTACCGCACCCAAATTTTCCGGAAAAAAATCCAAATGGGAATGTAAAAAATTAAGTTGACATCGTAGAACTTTTTTTGATAAGATATGCCGCCTTTGTTATCCCAAAAAAGATGCTTTTTCCGCCTCTCCATATTAAGCTTCGACTAGTGAAAAACTGTATCAAAGCCATAAACATATAAAACTCCTTAAATATATGTAAAGACATTACTAAAGATTATGTGAATAAAAAAAAAGTCAGGCAGTCATGGGATCTACCGACAGAAGTGAAAACTTGAAACTTTGGAATAACTGTGTTATTTTTTGTTTTTTTAAATTAATTATAGATTTTTAAATTAATTATGGTATGACAAAAATATGGAAATTAAATTAATTATGGAAATATTCGAAAATAAATGTTTTGTTTTTCTACATAAAAATATTAGCGTATTAAGTACTCACTCTTGTACTGCACAGTGATTCTACAATTAAACAATTAAAATAATGATTATCTGAAACACATTTTATTTTAAAACACAACTGGCGTCGTCAGTCTGACGTAATACGTCACTAGCATGTCGGTGACGCGGAGTTTTGGCCCTACAAAACCCGCTCAAGGCGGCTAAAAAAGTTTTCACTTCAAAAATATATTACATGAGATATCATACAGCGACGAAAACTTTCACTTTAACCTTTTGTGTTGTGTAACATCATCTCTTTTTAAAAACCAGCGGTAGTCGCCCAACACAGATGGGTTCCAGCATCTCTGGTACCTTGCTTTCATCGTTCTAATGTCGTAATGAAATATTTCTTCTTATTCGTCGCTTACCGCACCCAAATTTTCTGGAAAAAAATCCAAATGGGAATGTAAAAAATTAAGTTGACATCGTAGAACTTTTTTTGATAGGATATGCCGCCTTTGTTAACCCAAAAAAGGTGCTTTTTCCGCCTCTCCATATTAAGCTTCTACTAGTGAAAAACTTTGTCAAAGCCATGGACAAAGAAGATAATGGTTACAAGTACCTAATATTCCGCTTTCCCAATATTTCCTTAATTAAGTGATGCTAAACTAAAAAAAAAACATATTTATTGGACTCATTGGTTTTCAAGAAAAATTAAATGAAAAGGAATTGGCAGCTTGGAAGTGTTTTTTATAAGTGTAGTGAAAGGATTTCTAGGCAACAAGAAAGATGAAAACTATAAAAACCTTATAGATGAACTGTTCAAAGCCTATGAAATAATTTGTCCTTAAAAATGCATATTTTACACTCCCATTTGGATTTTTTCCTGAAAATTTTGGTGCCGTAAGTGGCAAACAAAGAGAGATGTTTCACCAGGACATCAGGATGATGGAAACAAGATACCAGTGACGCTGAAACCCATCTATGTTGGACGACTACTGTTGGTTTTTAAAAAGAGATGATGTTACAAACACAAGAGGAAAAAGGGAAAGTTTTTGTCGCTGTATGACGTCTCATGTAATATATATTTTTACATAGATTTAACTCGTTTTACATGTTTATATTAAATAAATATCATATTATATTGAATATTAGAAATATTAGTAAAAATATGTCATATCCTTTTTTTCTCCAACACCCCGTAACAAAAAAAACTGTACGTATTACAAAACCTATATTCTAATAAAATATATTAATATTTATTGTAGTCATCGTTAAATTTAGAAAAAAAATTATAAACCTTATTCGAATGGATGCCCACAATGTGAATAAGTTCATTTGATGCTGTATGACTTTCGAAAGCATAACAATACCACAAATGTCATTAATCCTGTTTATATAGAGCAGTATATGGTCAGCGTTGATTTAAAAAAAATGAAGAAAGGTGATTTCAGTCTTTTCGCTGTGTAAAATCTCGAAGACTTGTTGAGGTTGATAAGGATCTAAAATTGGCTAAAACTGAAGCTGATACCAAACCAACCAAAAGGGAATTAGTCGCCAGGTTTAAAACTCTAGATTTGCAGCAAAATAATTCATGCTTTTTGTATCATAATAATGCATCATCTCACACCGCTATAAATATTTGTCATTTTTTCGCTAAAAATCGAACAAATAGCGTTCTACAAGCACCGTATTCACCAGATATCGCACCGAGTGAATTTTTCCTGTTCCCTCATTTGAACAAACCACTTCGTGGATGCCCTTTTAATTCCACAAATATTATTTAAAAGAGTTATCTGGCAAATATCAGAAGCGTAGTAAAAAGACTCTTTCGAAGGCAAAAAAAAAATATTAGAATAAGTGTATTGCAGTGAGATTGAATTATTTCGACAGAGGCAAAATACATTTGGAAAAATAAATAGCTACTTTGTGTCTTAGTTAAGATTATTTTAAGAGCAAAGTTGAAAAGATGCACGATGTACAAGGTCCGGCGGGGGGGTGGATGTTGTCGAAACGACCGTTCCGCGCGGCAATGTCGAGCGAATGTTTTCAGGATGGTTGATATCTACTTGTTACATATTGCTAGCAAGGTCTGGAGATCGGCGAAATCATTACGGTGCAGACATATAGGCGTCTGTTTCTCTCACTACTACTTTGAGTCTGAAACGCATGTCCGAGAATTGAATATGCTTATAGACGTGCGTCAGTTTGCATATTTTTATGGTTTTGTGTCATGTTTATTTATCGCGATATTTGCGCACAACGGGCCGAATAGCAGAAAAAGACATAGAAGCATGGCCAACTCAGTAGCCATGGAGCCGTGGTCTGTGGCACATCGTGTGTTTATTTACAACACTTTTATTGAACCTAGTCGTTCTGTTGTGCTCACCCATCGACGATTTCGAAATAATTTTAACGTTGGTCGGCATAGTCGTGTTCCAAAACGCGATACCATTATAAAGTAGCTGAACAAATTTCAAATAACAGGATCGTTGAGACCTGGGGCTGAACGGGGAGGAAATCGCACAGTACGAACCCCGGCAAACATTGAAAGGGTGCGACAAGCGGTGGAAACCAGCCCTCGGCGTTCAGAGGTATATCACGCTCGCGCAGAGGTCAGTTCGCAGAATCTTACACTTGGACCCTTATTTCAATCCGTATAAAATTATGATTGTATAAAAAAATGACTTTGTAAGACAGCGTAGGGTCGCAGAAAGGATGTAGGAATTGCTCGACGACAACATCATTTTATTCATGAGTGACGAGGCCCACTTTTATCGGAGTTGATAAACAAACAGAACTTTTGATAACGGACACCCAAAAACCCCTGAGAACTACATAATCAACATCTGCACTCCGAGAGAGTAACTGTTTAGTGTGCCGCATCTCAAACTTGCATTAGTGGAGCGTATTTTATTCGGTGAAAACGAACAACCAGTGTCTGTTAACACAGATCGGTATCGCGCCATGTTGCGTGATTATATTCTGGCAGAACTAAGAAGACGACGCATTAACCTCAATACATTTTGGTTCCAACAAGATGGGGAGACTTGTCATACGTCAAGAGCAACAATGACCTTTTTAAGGGAACTTTTCCCTGGGCGCCTTATTTCGCTGCGTGGGAATGTGGAATGACCACCTCAGTCAGCAGACTTTTCAGCTTGTGACTACTTTTATGGGGCTACTTCAAATCCAAAGCTTACAAGACAAAACTCTTTCCGAAACCATAACGAAAATGCGAAATTGAAAATATTCTTCGTGCCATGCTCGAAGGGGGTATGGACGATTTTGTTACCCGCCTACAAAAATGCCTCAACAAAAATGGATGCCACCTAACTGTTGTGATTTTTCGCACATGACTATGTTAAGTATACTTTAATGGCAATATACCACTAATGTATAAAATCAATACATTTTTTTCCTTTATTTGGGTTTTTCGCCACTATCTAAAACTCAAAAAATATCAAAAATACCTGTTCTTATGTAAAGAAAGAATCACTGGGTAAAAACAAAAAACCAAACGGAGACAAATTTCTCAGTGATTCTTTTTTGTAATAAATTTGCCTAACGAACAAAATTTTAAAAATATAAGAATGTTATAAATAATGTTACAAACTTTTAACGTTAACGTTTCGGAGGGTACTCTCCCCCCGTTTTCAAAAAGGAAAACAATATATGAACACGCCACAATCATTCAGACATTACTTAGCAATACATTTTGATATTCGTCTAAAAATAAGAGTGTGTCAATTTTTTCAAAAACACCATATTTCTCTACCGTACTCTGTACAGCAACATTTTTATAGTCTCTCGAAAGTCAACACGCAAAAAATGCTGCGGTTAGATATGAACTAAATTAACTGCAAAAAAACTTCTAAAACATATTACCTATGAATATTAATGCAACAGTCTGTAAAGTCAATGGCTTACATAATTTGTGAAAGCACCTATACAAAAAAATTGATTTATAAACTGCAAACAGTATATTTAAATGATTATATCCGCTTGCACGGAATATAAAGCCGAAACTTGCAACTGCTTAATAATCAAACAACATAACTCGTACGTATTTAATGTACGCGACATGAGTTTTATTCAAATAAGTTAAAGTATTGTCTCCAAAATAATCGCTTTTCCTCAGAGTTTCTTTAGGTTATTTATCTGTTTAATGTACATCCTGTATAACAATTTCTTCTCCAAACTGGTTTTAAACCACAAAATTCACTGACTAATTTAAAATTTCGGACAGGTTCATAATTTTGTTTTCCCGAGAACGCGGTAAAAAGGTATAAAAAATGGCCATACTTAGGTTGACGACTAGCTTGCGTCACAGCAGTTCATTAAATAATAACTGATGACAATAAAAAAACGAACGTTTATTCACACATGCCTTATAATTAATTACAATTCTGTAAGGTCAGTTGGTATTCAAATATCGGGTTGTTAGTTCGCAGGATTTTTTTGAAAGAAAGAGAAACATAAATAGTTTAGTAAATATTTATTTAGTCAACTATTATTATTATTATTATTTACAACTTTTTGCTAAGGTAAAGGTAGGTCCATATTAGAGTGCATTTCAAGATATATCACTGACCGATTGGCTGCAATAAACTCTTAACAACCCCTACCGTAACGAAACCAGACAAAGTTGCAAGAAACGTAAACAGGGCCGAGCCTAATAAAACAACAGGTTAAAGGATAAAATTATTTTTTAGCAGTTTCGAAAAAATTTAGTTCAGTTCGCATTATTTTCTTAAACAATGCAGTTCTATAATTTCGATCGTATACTTTGTTATTCCAAACGCGCTAAAAATGTGGCGTTCTTGGCAAGGTAATGATCACTGTGCCTCCGGTAGTGCTAATTTTTAAAGAAAACATTTATCGCCCGATGCTAAGCAAATTGTTAAAAATGTGTATGTTTCTTTATTGAATAAATGGCTTAATGAAAATTCAGCCGCAGCAGAAACGTAGTATCATATACTAATAATATAAAACCACTTATTATTAATGTAGATCAAAGTGACAGTGAGAGCGAAACCGAATTAAATGAATAATTAAATTTAAGTTATAATTTTTATTGTACTAATAGAAATTTGATTTATTTATTTTTATTGTAGTAATAAATTCAAAATACACAAACCAATAAACAGTGTTTTAGTCCTACAGAATAATAATAATTTAATCATAATTTAACAATATTATATTTTCCCCAAAAATTTTCAGAAGTTAAACAACTCCGGCTCTGGCGCCTTTTAAGAGACAAGAAATATTTTTACTGAGGTTGATTGGGGTAATTAACATTTCGCCGAAGGGTAAGGAAATATCTTGAAACGGACTATACATTTTTACCAATAACTGGCCTCATTATTGCCCTAAAATTTCAACAGGTTTTTACCCTTACTTTCGTTTTAAAAAATATTTGTTTAATGAGAGGCTGTTTTGTCTATATTTCCATTTTATTATTTCCATTTGACTCATTTCGCTAACATTGTAGCTTCTTCAGAACTGACTATTTTCGATGTTGGGACAGGTATAAATATAAATATTTTCTACAATAAAATATATATTTTTTATGAAATCCACACAAATGCTATTTATTGTTTGGACAAATTCAGTAAAGGGATTATGTTCAGGTCAGTTTGGTCAGTTAGAAGGGTTTTCACATCTTTGAAATAGTTTAGCTCCAGATAGTTTAGTTGTTTGCCTTTGTTATATACATGCAGTATTTTAAATTCACATCTTTGAGACGGTTTATTTCTATACTTTCCAGATAGTTTAGTTGTTTGCCTTTATTATATACATGCAGTATTTTAAATTCACTAATAAAACGATGGTTCTCATTTAACAGATGTGAGGCATAATTGGAATTATATTTATGACAGAGAAAACTTCTTTCGAGTTCTTTAATTATTTCCTTGAAAGATCTGCCTGCTTGTCCTATATAAGTTTTTGGACATGACCCACAATACAGTTAATATATCTCTGATTTCTTTTTTATTTGTTCTTGCTTTGCAATTTTTGATGTATTTTCCGAGGATGTTATTGGTTTTAAAGGTTACTTTTGCGTTATTTTTTTATAAGAATGTTTCAATAATTTCCGACGATTTACCAAAGTATGTTATTAATTTAAATGGTCTTTTTCCGAAATTCTTTTTTATAAAATACGAAAAACCTTCTAAATGACCAAATAAACCTGAACAAATCCTCTTTACTGAATTTGTACAGACAATAAATAACATCTGTGTGGGTTTCTTAAAAAATGTATATTTTACTATAGAAAATTTTTGTATTTATACATATTTCAGCATCGAAAACAGCCAGTTCTGAAGAAGCTACAGTGTTAGCGAAACGCTTCAAATAATAATAATAAAGTGGAAACCTAGATTATTAATCAATAAACATTAATAATGATTTTTCAAGTAGAAGCAAACACAATAAAAAAATTAAAGATTTTCTATTTAAACAATTTTAGAGGGAGCGGAATAGATGGTAGTCCGAGGATACGATGTCCGATGAGTAAGGTGGAAGGAGCAAAATATTCCAACTAAAGCTAAAAATTTTTTTGGTCGGGCACTATAATGATGAAACACATCGCATTTACACTGTTTAGTAATTCTGGTAAAGTTTATTCAGATGAAGGCCCTTTTTCGCCGTTCTTAAAACCGTTAACCCTGACAACCCCTTTTTCAAAGCACACCCCCTTTTTTTCGATGCACGTTATTGTACACAATCAACTTTTCATCAACAGTTTCAGAAATCACCATCCGGTTCATATAGTGTACTTTTTTAAAACCTGATACAGGCCAACTTTTTATTTGAAGTGATATACTAGTACTTCTAAATAGAGAGTTGTAGGAAATGACTTGACTAAGAAAAAATTACAAATAACGCTTTTCGGTGTTGCCAGATTTTTTCAGTAGCTACTAAAAATGTTTTAATGGCAACACCGTATTTTTTAACTTAATTTGACAAATCTTAAAATTCGAAATAAAAAATGTTATGTCACATTTCTTTATTGAAGTAGCCGTTTTAGAACAATTAATTATTATTCAACAACAATACAACTTTTTTTGCTGAAAGAAACTAGTTTAAAATAACAATAAAAAATAAGTCTTATAAACTAATCAATGATTATTTTTTAACAAATATTATATTAATAATATATTAATAATAATATAATTAATAATAATAATATATTTTTAAAAATAAACAATAATGAACTCTTTTAACAATATTATTACTAACATTTTCCAACATATTGGGCATAATGTTATTAATTTCTCGCCAAATTGATTGTTTCAGTTCATGAACAGAATTAGTTTCAGTTCATGAACAGAATTACGAGCGGTTATGTATACTTTGGTTTTTAAGAAATCCCTCAGGAAAAAAGATGTGTGGTCAGGCGACCTAGCAGGCCACTCAAGTGAACCCCTTCTTCCTATTCATCTTTCTGGCAGCAGTTCATGAAGATAATCCGCACATTTCACGTAAAATAAGGTGGTGCCCCATCCTGTTAGAAGCAGAACAGCCTTCTTTCGGCTAACGGTAGTTCATCAATAAACAACTCAAGTTCGTTTCTCAATAACTCTAAATAACGTTCATCATTTAAATTTTGTTCTACGAAGATAGGTGTGTCGAAGTGGTCGACCACTTTTTTACTGTAGATTCCGCACCATACGTTAACTCTTAGATTATTTTGTCTTCTTCTTTCTTTAGCCAACAAGGATTATTGTCAATATCTATAATTTTGTCTATTCACCATGCCATTTAAATAAAAAGTTATACAAATATGCTTCTCGAAATTGGGTTGCTGACGCTTCTTGTCCAAAAACCAGTCGCAAAATCCAATCTTCTATCACAATCATCATTGTGCTGTGCGTTTCTCATTTTTTATGGATAATAATTGTTCCCCTATAAAGTGGCTTAAACCTAGTGACTATAAACAACCTACCTCTTGGGCAATTTTGTGCGTTGATTTTTTGAGGATTTTCCACATCACAAAGAAGAATATTTTCTTCGGTAACAACATTTTTGCGTCTTTTGCGAATCCTTGGATACACACTACTAGTTGTTTTTAGTTTTACTAAATTATTTCTTAAAAACTCTGGATTTGATGGACTTTAGCCACCAACATGAAGAAAAATTAATTTAACTTTCTCTTTTTGGTTAAATAATTGATTCATCTAAGCAAGTGAATTAAAACGTTATTTTTATACACATTCAAATACAACAAATTTCAAATAGTACAGTGTCAGCACAATAATGATGGTTCCTTTCAAACAACACAATTTTTGTTAAATTTCCAAGCCCTCTTATTGCCATGCTAGCTTCTTTTAGACCATGCCAACTACAAATTATTTTAGTTGTTCTAAAACGCCTACTTCAATAAAGAAATGTGGCGAATTTTAAGATTTGTCAAATTATCGTAAAAAAATACGGTATTGCCATTTAAAAAAATATTGTTTTAGTAGCTACTGAATAAATCTAACAACACCTGAAGGCATTGTTTGTAAATGTTTCTTAATCAAGTTATTTTCTACAAGCATTTGAAAGTACTACTCTATCACTTCAAATAAAGAAGTTAGCCAGTTTCTTAACATATATCTTTATTTTTTATATATAGTTATATAATATATATATATATATATAGATATATATATATATATATATATATATATATATATATATATATATATATATATATATATATATATATATATATGTATATATATATATACGTGTATATATGTAAATTATAGAAAAATATAAAAATAATTTTGTAATTAATATTATTATTAAAATATTAAATAGCGTCAAATATATTAATTTTATATCCTCAAGGTCATTCGAATATATCCATAAGCAAATTAAAATAAGACTGGCATTTGTTTTAAGAATCACAATAAAAGATCGGCGCCAAAATTCGTTTTTTTTTTCTTTTAACATTTGCCATACGCTCTTACGTAATGCTTGACCCAAAAAAAGAAATCGTTGATTCACTTCAATATTTATTGTATATATGGGAAGCTATTAATCTGAATAGTTAACAGCCAAGAAACAGCAATTTTAATTATTTACGCGAATGGTATAATATATAGCTTAGTTTAATTTTCGTTAATTAGGCTAAAAGATAATTAGATCAATCGAAAAAGTAGTGTTGGACAATAAATTATTGGATTATATAGTCAGATAGTGTTGAATTGGGTGTGCCGATTAGATTTTACACTTTTCAATATTAAAATTAAACATTTTTTTTTAATTTAACTCAAAGAGCCTGCAATCTACCCAGTGGACAAAAAACTTTTGATGTTATACTTATTGAATCTAAATACAGGGTGTCCCAAAAAATGTATAGGGTAGAGCGCTGCTAGTTGAGCAACTTTTCGCTTGATCTTCCATAACTTTAAGAATATGCATCGGATTTAATTGAATCTTACTCTACTAGGTTCCCCAATAGTGGGGCTTAACGTGCCCTACTAG
The DNA here is from genome assembly GCA_031761425.1 of Cosmopolites sordidus. Lineage (NCBI taxonomy): Eukaryota > Metazoa > Arthropoda > Insecta > Coleoptera > Curculionidae > Cosmopolites > Cosmopolites sordidus. Next base: position 846,793 of record JARFXV010000041.1, on the reverse strand, counting down.
TGGGGCTGGTTGAAAAAATAATAATTTCATACAATGAACATCTACTGGGACTAGTTGAACAAGCATTGAACGTGTGTTGCTAAACTAGCCCCAGTTGAGGCAACAAAATAAGAATTAGGTTATAAAAAAATCATAAGAGTTAAAAATAAATGACCATCTATAATCCAAAGAACAATAATTAAGTAATCTTTAAATACTTACGTGGTCCTTATTAAGTGTTTTTATACGTGTATAGTAGAAAAATTATGATGACCTGTAATATTTGTTTTGACGCCGAAAAAAAAACAAAGCGTTATCTTATTTTATCGGAGCACTGGACAGCAATTGACAGTCGCGCTATGTATTCCCTCCCATATCCCCTTCTTTTCGCCATTTACACTTTTGTTGTAGGTTAAGTGAGTTTTCGAGATATTACAATTGCACAACTTGCCCCTATGATCAACTAGCCCCGCTCTACCTTACACACTTTATTTTCAGCAGTGATCCCACGCATTCGGCAAGCTTTTGAAGGCGAGAACTTCTATTTTCAACAAGATAGTGCACCTCCACAAAATCATCATGACGCAAGGGCTTATTTTAATGAGACATTACCGAACAGATGGATTGGACGAAGAGATTGGGTAGAATAGCCCGCACGTTCACCTAACCTTACGCCGCTCGACTTATTTTTATGGGGAAACATTAAAGACAAGGTTTATAAGACAAAACCGACAACAGTCAATGAACTAAGAGTAGCGATTAAAAGAGAATGTGGAGCAACACCAATGATTATCGATGTTTGCGATTCCATTGCTTCTCGTTATCAGCAATGCCTGGCCCTTGACAGTGGGCAGTTTAAAAACAGGCGTTAGTCAAAATAAAGGCTGCTCCGTTAGTTTTTTTTTTTTGAAACCCTAATGTAAAGTATATGAAAATAAATACTGATTTTAGTACTTGTCAAAGTGTGTATATCTTTTTTTGGGTACACCATGTATAAATCTAAAGTTTATTTGTCTTAAAGTCCTGTAGCCAGGTCGTGTGACAGTCAACATTTCAATTAGAGTGCGCACACACACTCTTAATGTGAACCTAAAACTAACCCGATGAATAGTTCCTTTGACGGATTCCAGAGGATGTCACGTTGGATGACTTCATTAGGAACGTAGTACGGATCATCAACAATGGTTCGAAATACTTTGTTCTGGAACCTTTGTAGGATGAAGATGTTCGAATTAGCGATTTTGTATAGCAATACTTTGTTGTCTAATGATAACTAAAAGGTATACAACTTTACTCCCGCCGTTTTCCTATAGATGGCGTTAGCGGTAAGTAGTCGTCGAAATAGATACATTATAGACGGCATGCAATACATTTAAGCATCTTGTAAACATAACCCCATAGCACCAGTAGTTGATTTGTGTTTACCTCATAAAGTTATTCGCAATTAAAAATGCCAGTTTATGAGTTAAATTCTCGTCATTTGCAGGAGGTGTAAAGTGTTTCTTTAATATGAAGAAATCAGTGACTGACTAAATGCTCTTGGACACTTATGGTGAAGCCCCTATGAGTGAATGAACGTGTCGTGAGTGGTTTCAACGCTTCAAGATCGGTGATTTTCACGTGGAAAACCGGCATAGGGGTGGAAGAGCGAAAGTTTTTGAATATGAAGAATCTAGTTTTTGTAGTGTTATGACTCATGTCAAAGTCAAGAAGAGTTGGCACGATCATCGGGAGTGACTCAACAAACAATTTCAAAATGCCTCGAAGACCTGGGTATGACCCAGAAGCAAGAATATTGGGTGCCATACAAGTTGAAACCGAGAGATGTTAAACGCCGTTTGTTTGCTTGTGAACAGAACAGGAAGGCAAAAACGGAAGGAATTTCTGAATCGTATTGTGACTGAGGACAAAAAATGGGTTTATTACGATAACCCCAAGCAACGAAAATCACGGGGATATCCCGGCCACGCTTCCACGCCGACGGCCAAACCGAATATTCACGGCCCCAAGGTCATAATCTGTATTTGGTGGGATCAGCTCGGTGTAGTGTATTATAAGCTGTTAAAACCATCTGAAACAATCACAGGGGATCGTCATCGAATGCAATTAATGTGTTTGAGCCTAGGATTGAAAGATAAACGGTCACAGTACAACGAAAGACACGATTGAGTGATTTTGCAGCATGACAATGCTCGGCCCCGTGTTGCGAAGGTGATCAAAACATACTTGGAAACGTTGAAATGGGAAGTCCTACCCCACCCGCCGTTTTCTCTAGACGTTGCTCCCTCTGACTATCACCTGCTTCGATCAATAGCACACGGCCAAGCTGACCAGCACCTCCGGTCTTATGAAGCAGTCAAAAATTGGATTGATTCGTGGATCGCTTCAAAAGATGACCAGTGAAAGATTGGAGAAAGTAGTGGTCAATTCTTCTATTGGAACCTTTGGTGTGAAACTCTAAACTTGAAGAGATTCACCACTAAATACCAAATCACTTTTTTGAACTTCTCGATTAACTTTTAAATTAACAAATATAGAACATGTTCCTGTTCTGTGATAAACTAAACCAAATTCATAGAAAAAGTCAAAAACACACATCTACAGGAAGGTGAGGTTTTGGTTTCCTTTGACGTTTCATCGTTGTTTCCGAGTGTTTCGATTCCACATACATCTCCTTAACAAGATTATGTATGAAGCAAAATTGTTTTCAACGTAATAACAGGTTTTACAAACAACAAGAAGGAATGGCAATAGGCAATCCTCTGTCACCGGTCTTGGCCAACTTATTCATGAGTAAATTTGAAATCGAGGCAAAAGATAAATTCAGTTACTTTCCGAAGATATGGTTAAGATATATGGATGACGTTTTTGCCATTTTCGATTCGAAAAATAAAAACTTAGATGATTTTATTACGAACTTAAATAGTAAATCCCAAAATATAATAACGCATGAACTCGAAAACAATGATAGTTTGCCATTTCTGGATGTTTTACTCAGTAGAAATAATAAAAATAGATTAGATTTTGATATTTTTAGAAAAAAACACCACCACTTCGAGATACATTCCTAACGATTCAAATCATAGCTTCCAAAATAAGATGGCTGGTTTAAATTTTATGGTGTATAGATTAATTAGTTTTCCTTTAAATAAAGATAATTATAACAAAGAATTAGGAAGTATCTGAGGTGAATAATTATAATAAGAATATTGTAGATAAATTAATGTTAATACTAGAGAGAACTACTTTGAATACTCAACCTGTAGTTTTCGCCAGTTTAAAATTTTCCAACTAACCCTGGTATGGAAATGATTTTCCTTAGTGATCGCTCCAACAAATTCCATTGACTGTCTCGACGACTTCATTCATTTAGTTTAATTTCATTCAGAAATTAAATAATATTGTTTGGATGCACACCACAATACAATATTTTATTTTCAACTGTATAACATAAATACAGCATGATTGTTCTTTTAGATAATTAATATTTGTTGTCACAGTCAAGTTTATTCAAAACCAGATTTTATGATAATATTGAACATTAAAAAAAATATACATATTATTTCATAATGGAAAATCATTATAAAGGATAATAATAATAATTTATTCAATCTTCACAACAACACAAAATAGGTGTATCAAATCAATACGAGGGAAGAAATATTCGACGGTATCTCGCTACGTGTCCCACCCATCTGAGTCGCTGAACCCTCACATAGTATGCAATATCAAAATCTTTGTAAAGGGTTTCTTTTAATAAGAACAATTAGATTTTAATTTGAAATAAAACACATTCGAAAAAGGTGCTCATTATTTGTATTACATGGTACATTTTTTTATTCGTCCGCATCAATTTTATCATTTTTCGGAAAGACAAAATTGCAGTGATTATTTCTCAGGATGTAATGGGGTCTGATGAATCAGTTGTGGGTTTGACTCACACCAATAATGACAATTTTGTTTATTGACATAGCCGTTTAACCAAAGTTGACCCCTATCAGAGAAGATACGTTTGCGATGAAAATCCGGATCGTTTTCCATTGCTTCCAACGCCCAATATTAGAACTCCCGACGTAATCGATTGTCAATTGGCTTAAGCTCTTGTGCCAATACAATCTTGTAGGGGTGTAAACCGAACACCAAACGCAAAATACGACAGGTGATCATCCTGGATAGACCCAACTCTTAAAAACGGCGCGAAACAGACACGGCCACTATGAAGACGTGACGGTGGCTTTTGGTTATGAAGACTAAACTCACGTTCAAACGTATCAATTATACGGCGGATGGCTTGATAAGAAGGAGCAGACTGACGACCGTGTTTGAACGAAATTCCCTTTGAATAGGAAAAAAACTCGAATTTTGGTAAAATGTTTGGACAATTTCCAAACGTTGTGGCAATGAAAACTTGTTCATGGTTAAATGGCAAATCTTACTGAAAACAATGACAGCAAATGTTAAGAATTCGAGATCAAATATGGCCGCTATCAGCTGTCAAAATCCTATCGTCGCAGCTATAAGCGACTACTACCCAAATTAGAGTTTTGTAGATCTTATCTTTCGTGTTCCTTTGTATAGGTTAGGATTTTAGGACAAACTGCATGGAGTAACTATTTTTGTTAGCCTTTATAATGAGATTTCTGATATCTCCTATGAAATTATGTTCATCTAGTTTACTCCCCAAGAGATAATTAAATTCGTTCATAACTTCAATGTTGTCATCGCCAATCGACCAATTCTATTATCTTCTTCGACTGGATCTCTTTTCCACCTGCCTGTTTCACTGATGACTTTGTTCAATATTACAGGACATCACAACTGATATCTATCCATATCGCTGCCGCAAACATTCTCCAACTCCCGAGTTCTGGGTATTGTAATGAAGCTCTCGGTTTTTTAAATTTGTATCACTTTTCGGCTGACAAAAAATAAAGTGTCCAAAACATATAGTAAGGACAAGGGCAATATTATGAACTGCTTAAAAATGTATGTAACATATAGTCCATAGTGACACCCCAGCAATCATTTTGATTATAAATAAATAAACAAAGATTAAATTCAAAAAATTTCCACTATATTTAAAATTGTATATATGACAATTGTTTCGACACAGTGCCATTTCAAACTATACTAAACTAACGTTACTATACTAAACTATACTACTAAATATACTAAACTAACGTTAATTTAGTATAGTTTGTATTTGAAAAAGGCACTGTGTCTCGAAACAATTGTCACATATAATTTTAAATATAGCGGAAATTTTTAGATATTAATCTTTGTTTATTTATTTAAAGTAAATTTCCATCAAATATCGGCTACCTCAATTAAATTTATTATTGTCGTTTCGATTATTCTTATTCCTATTTTGAATACACATATTAAATAAGACAACCCACCCCACAATATTAAAATTATACCTATTAATATAAAATTTCGCATAGTGTTATGAATACATAATTCCACCATCATAGTGCGTTCCAAGATATACCCGATTGGCTGTAATTTCCAGTTGACCGATTGGCTGTAATTCCAAATTGTTAAAAAAAATCGCCTTCATTAACGAAAACTCCATTGTTTATAGTTAAAGATATTGTGACGAAGCCAATTACAGCCAACAAAGTCCGTAGTGATTCTAGTAAAAGTAAATGTTTTGACGAAAGTGACAAAGACTTAATTCGAAGCAAAATGTATGGTATGTATGAAGAGCAAACTGAGCCTACATTGCAGTCATTGCAACAGCGACTAAGGAAAGATGAAACCAACGTTATTTGCAGCAGAACTAGACTCCGGAGAATATTATCTCAAATGGGTTTTGCATATCGGACCATTAATAAAAGACAAATATTAATGGAATCACAACGATTGTGACGATAGCGGTTTGACTACTTAAACTCCATAAAAAAATACAGATTAGAAAATCGTCCCATTATCTATCTTGATGAAACATGGTCCAATACACATGAGACGCCAGCAAAAGAATGGGTAGATACATCAAGGGGAACAAGGGAAGAAGAATTGCAATTTTACATGCTGGTTATGACGATGGTTGGGTTTGTTGTTTATGGGTTATGGGTTAATTGTTTACGGTTATCTTCCAAAGATATTAAACATTCATCATTCAACTTTTTGACGATTGGTTTATAAATAGCCTTTTGCCCAATGTACCTATGGATAGCGTAATTGTAATGGAGAATGCTAGGTATCATAACCGCAAAAGTTCCTAATGCAAATAACACTAAATTCGAAATTCAGAACTATACGTGAAAAAACGATATATACTTCAATATACTATCAGTTTCACGCATTCCCCTGTATGACTGTATTTTTAATCCAATTCAGTATATGTGGCATCAGGTAAAATCCAATGTTAGAGCAGAAAACGTTTCTCCAACTCTAAGTGCAAGTGCTGCAACAATAATTAGGAAGGTAGTAGATAGTATTCCCAAAGAAAGTTGAATAAATTCGATTAACCATGTTATTAAAATAGAAGATCTGTAAGAAGATATGTATCATATACTAATAATGTAGAACCACTTATTATTAATGTAGATCAAAGTGACAGGAAGAGCGAAATCGAATTATGATACCGATAGATAAATAATTAAATTTAAGTTATAATTTTTATTGTACTAATAGAAAATTGATTTATTTATTTATTTATTTATTTTTATTGTAGTAATAAATTCAAAATACACAAACCAATAAACAATGTTTTAGTCATACATAATAATAATAATAATAACAATAAGGCGGTAGGGTTTTGCGGACAAGAACCCTTCGGAACCGTCGGGAGGATTTGTCCGGGGTTGGTGAGTCTGGAGCGAGTGGCAACTCCCAACTCTATGGCACCACAAGAATGGCAATGAACAAGGCAACTGAAAAACTCCATCCACAATTAGAATATAATAGTCAATCAACACCAGAGACTTCAATACAAACCCAACAAAAAGCAAGAGCTAATAATCAGGTACCGGCTGGCTCGCCCCCCATAAGGAGGGCTGTCAGCAGGACCGAGCGTATTAGATGGACACGTGAAATGAATATTGAAGTAATGAGTGCCTATTATTACGTGAACCAGTGTGCAGATATACCGCTACCTGGATGGAGAAGTGCACTTCACCAAGAATATAAGAAGAGGTTTGCTGAAACACAGTTATCGGAACTAAACTTAGCAGACCGTAAAAATCTTATATTAAGAAAAAAATATTTTACCGAAACAGAATTAATGAACATCAAGAGAGAAGTCGGTAATAAATTACACCAAAGCATTACATATGACCCACCTCAAGAAAATAACATGGATATCCTTAACTTGAACACAGAGAACCAACCGGTAGTAAAAACTGCAATCCTAGCAACAGAAGTATCATCAACTCACAATGAAGAAACAGTCATGAATGGAAACTTTTTTAACATACGAGAAATATTTTACAGTCTATTGGCTCATTTTACTGGCTCAAATCCACTAAATACGCCAAAAATACCGATTCTGCGCAACACTGCAAAATCCCGCTTTACAATATTGCAGGTCAATAAAGTTTTGGAATCGCATTTATCGGGGATAATGAACCTTAGTGACATACATCTTGCGTTGTACTGTGCAGCAGTAACTGTAATCGAGGTTTCAGGTCAAAAAACTTACACCCTCAATGCGACAAGGCGTAATATCCAAAAAGATACACCTGCCTGGAAAAAGCGCCTGGAAAGTGATATCAATGATTTTCGAGCGAAGGTTGACATTATTTCTGAGTATCTTGCTGGAAATACATCTAGCAAAGTGACGAAAAAAACTAAAATAATTGCTAAAAAATCTGGCATTGGATTTGAAGAGTCAAACTTTCGCGAGAAATTATTAGACCTGAAAGATCGATTTAGACAGAAGGCTAAAACGAAGGGAGCCAGACTGGCCAGATACAATGAGACAGAAAAACGAAAACACCAAAATGCAATGTTTCAAAATTGCCAGAAGAAGTTTTATAGAGAACTAGAAGCCCAGGGTAACCAGTCAAAACATGAAAATGTGAATGAATCTACCTTTGAGAAATACTGGAAATCTGTCTGGAAAAGATCTGATGGTTATGAAGAAATGGCCCCGTGGGTTGCAACAATTCGAAAACAGACTGATGCACTTCCACAAATGGAATTAACGGTCTTGAAGCGATTGACATCTGCACTGCCATCAAGAAAACTCAAAACTAGAAGACACCTGGGCCAGATGGATTACACAACTTCTGGATCAAAAACTTCACAGCTGTTTACCAGGTACTTGCTGATGCATTTAAAGAAATAATGGTGAATCCTGATACTTTCCCCGACTTTCTGATGGAGGGAAATACATATTTGTTATATAAAAAGGGTGATGCTAACCAACCCAGTAACTATAGACCGATAACATGTTTATCCGTGTTGTATAAATTATTCACAGCCCTGCTCAATGAAAAAATTTACCAACATTGCGACTATAATAACATATTAGAAGATGAGCAGAAAGGGTGTATTAGGGCAAGTATGGGATGCAAGGAGCAACTGACGATTGATGCTATAGTTCTTGCGCAAGCCCGGACAAAAAAGCGCAATTTGAATATGTGCTATATAGATTACAAGAAGGCTTTCGATAGTGTCCCACATGACTGGTTATTAGAAGTTTTGAACATCTACAAAATTTGTCCGCAGATTACAAACTCTTTAAGGTATCTCATGAGTAAATGGAAGACTAATTTATTTGTCCATCAACAGTACATTGGAACAACAAATATCGAGAGAGGAATATTTCAGGGAGATTCATTTTCCCCTGTTTGGTTTTGTCTAGCGTTGAATCCGATGTCCACATTACTTAACAATAGCAATATTGGTTACAAACTTGACATAAGAAATTCCAGGAAACTATCTCATTTGCTATACATGGACGACTTAAAACTCTATGGAGAAACAAGAGAGAAACTAAATTCATTAATAAAAACAGTCGAAATATTTAGTAAGGATATCAAAATGTCATTCGGACTCGAGAAATGCTCCACTATCAGCATACAAAAGGGAATAATAAAAGAACAACATTCAACAGTCTGCGATATACAAGAACTAGCATCAAAAGACTCATACAAATATTTAGGAATGCTTCAAAATCATAAATTTGATCATAGCCTATTAAAGAAGAATTTTTCCACTTTGTACCAAAAACGACTGACCAAACTCTTAAACACCAAACTGAACGGTAGAAACCTCATTAAAGCGATCAATGGCTGGGCGTGCCAACTCTGACATATTCTTTTGGCATTGTTAAATGGTCTGAAGCAGATCTTGATGAACTGGATAGATTGACACGAAGAACATTGACAAAGTTCCGATGTTTACATCCCAATTCGTCCACAAAAAGGCTATATATTCCAAGAAAGTTGGGAGACAGAGGGCTTGTGAATGTCAAGAATCTTTGTCTCAATCAGGAGAATAGGATGAGAGAGCGCTTCATTAGTTCACATAGCACACTAATGAAACTGGTTGTTAAGAAGGACCAGGGTTTCACCCCACTAAATCTAAATAAACAAAATCGTGTTGATAGTAGAACAGCACTGAAGGATATCGTTCAAGAATGGAAACAACAGATATTACATGGGAGATTTCCTAAATCACTTCAGGATGACTCCATTGACAAATATTTGTCTCTAAACTGGCTTACCGATGGACTATTATATCCAGAAACAGAAGGCTTCGCGACAGCTATTCAAGATAAGGTAGTAAGGACAAAAAATTATGAAAGACATATTCTACACATGGATGTTGTCGACAAGTGCAGGAAGTGCGGTGGTGTAGGAGAAACAATTGAACACCTTGTTGGAGGGTGTTCAGTCCTTGCCCCTTATGCTTACCTAGTCAGGCATAATCAGCTGGCGAAAATTATACACCAGCAAATCGCTTTAAAGCACTCGCTATTTGATAAGATGCCTCCACCATATTAGAAGTACACGCCTTCCCCCGTACTTGAGTCAGCCGATACAATTCTTTACTGGGATAGACCAATTACAACAGATCGGACGGTTGACTATAATAGGCCGGATATTGTTCTAATTAACAAAAAGCAGCGGAGAGCTTTCATAATTGACATTGCGATACCACTCTCTCATAACATCAGAAAAACTGAAATGGAAAAGGTCACGAAGTACGAAAATCTTGCAATTGATCTGAAAAATCAATGGAAACTCCAGAAAGTGGAGGTGTTACCTTTTGTGATATCCGCCGAAGGCCTAGTAAGCAAAACCTTTTCCAAAAATATGGAAATTCTTGGTGTTTCAAAATCGATTACCACAGTAGGACAACGAGCAGTTCTCTTACAAACTTGCCACATTGTTCGTAAGGTACTAAACTGAATGGGGGGAGCTGAACTGCTTTCTCATTCTGGCATTGTAAACCCGACCACCCTAGGCGGAGTTGATCGATGAATCATGTTTGTGATAATAATAATAATGAGACTCGCAACTCAGTTTGATCACAATTATACACCACTAAAACTGAGCCATGCAAACTACACTATCGAAACAGGGACAATACAAAACAACATAAATCTCTGGGAACATAAATCAATCCATGGTAGATATGTAGAATTATTAAATGGCAATACTATTGATAAGAAAGCTTCTCGGCTCTGGTTAGACGAGAATCAACTATATCTGGTCAGTCCTCCGATAAAGTCATCAAAACTAATAATTACAAGAAATAGATCCTTAAAGAAAACACTGAAGATGTATGTCGAAAATGTGGTAAAATAGGGGAGACTGTTGAGCACGTTATTGGTGGATGTCCTACTTTAGCAGAAAACGCATATTTAGGAAGGCATAATCAGCTTGCTAAAATAATCCACCAAAAACTGGCACTTAATTATTGTCTTTTACCAACATCTACTCCGCCGTATTATAAATACAGTTCTCAAGCTGTTCTGGAGTCTGATGATGTGCTGCTCTACTGGGATAGACCGATAATAACTGACAGGGCTGTCGACTACAATAAACCAGACATAGTCTTAATAAATAAAAAAGCAAAGTGGGGAACAATTATTGATATTGCCGTACCACTATCTCATAATATACATAAAACGGAGGTGAAAAAATTTCTAAATATGAGAATATTTCTTATGAACTGAAGAACATCTGGCAACTTGAAAAAGTAAACATCGAACCTGTTGTAATTTCCGCAGAGGGATTGGTGAGCCACAGGTTCTCTGAAAGTTTAACAAATTGCGGACTAAATAGAAATATCATAAAAGTAGGACAACGGGCTATATTGTTGCAAACCTGCCACATAATTCGAAAATTTTTGTCTTAATGCCAACGGAATACTGGGTTATAATGAAATTTATTCCCATGCTCCGAGCCGAACTCCAACATCGCAAAGGAGGAATCGATTTATGGTTTCCAGCTTTTTGAGCTGAGAGAGTGATACCAAGTCGATGAGAATAATAATAATTTAATCACAATTTAACAATATTTTATTTTTCCCAAAATTATTCAGAAGTTAAACCACTTTGGCTCTGGCGCCTTTTAAGAAACTAAGAATATTTTTATTGAGATAATTGGAGCAATTACCTTCTTGTTTCAGCATATATGTAACAATTGTATATGTAACAATTATCTTGTATATTTCATTTATATAGAAGAATTTTATTTTTTCATTTTATATAGGAGGATATCTGCTGCTTATCGTTAATTTTAAGTAAATATGTAACCAATTGTAGAATTTATGAATTATTTCTTGGACCTTTTGAGTGGCTCCCTCGATAATATTAATCCTTCGTTAACCGTGCCAAAATTCCTTATACCATTACTGACGTGGTATCTGCAAGACACCTTGTACTTGTGTGTACTTGTGTAAAGTGTAATTTTCACACTTTACATAAGTGTATTTTGTTATACGCTTTTTCTTCCGACCACAAATGAAACATCTTTTCTTGATACCAGTCCTGATAACTGATACAAAGATTTCTTACTAGTCGCTTCTTCATTATTACTGGGTTCGGTTACATTGGCCTTTTATCTAGTCCTTTTCTGTAGGTCTTTAGGTAAACATAAAATTTTGAATCTATTTTTTATATGGTCTGTTGTCAGTTCCAATGCTAATATTTTTATGAATCCCCTTCTGTTTGCTATTACAGGATTTTGATTACCTTAGCTGCTGATAGCTGCTAAATTTAGTATCGCGTAAATGAGTGCTATAGGCTAACGGTTAGTATTTCTGAAAACAGAATATGCAGTACAAAGTTTGTCAATACCAACATCAGATTTTGGTTCATTGTAGAAGATTGCTTTTTTATTTTCGCCCGTTATTGGATCTATGGCTGTATCATGGTGCATGTTAGAAAATACAAGAACATTTCTTCCTTTTTTAAGTATATAAGACGCAAAAGTTAAATTCTCTTAAAAGACAAATTTTGATGAAAATACTTCTCGATTGCGCACTGATTTTCTTACAGTCCCGACATAGGTGAGTCGGAGATTTTTTTATTAGATCGATGACGAGTTCTTGGCTGGCAAACCAGTTGTCGGCGGTAACATTCCTTTTACTGCCACTCAGTATTGCACATAGTCTTTTTACCACAGTTATAACACAATTGTCGACTATATAAGGTCCAACAGATTGCACTCCTAGATAGATTTCTAAATTGGTAGTATAAAACATTTTGGCGTCTACAAGCGCTAGGATATTTATACCATATGTCGATGGCTTGTTTGGGATGTACTGACGAAATGGACATTTACCTCTGAATACTAGCAACATTTCGTCAACTTTCACATACTCACCAACGGAATAATTTTTTGTCTGTGAGACCCAAAGATTTGCTGGATTTAGTGGGCTATTCCTATAAAATCCTGCCATGTATAATAAACAAATAAATGCTTTTATTTCAGATAAATCTGTTGTATTCAGATAAATCTGCTATATGACTTATTTTTGCTAGAAATATACTTATTGGTATTACTGACAAAAAACGCAGTCCAACAAGCTGCTAAGATAGAGGTTACATTCCTTGAAGCTCCCTTTACCCCGGGTAAATGGCTGACAATATTATGTGAATTAGTTCTTACATTCTGAAGAAGTATCTGTAGTTTCCACATTGTACCATCTTTTCTGAGTACCGTATTTGCACTTGATTGTGTAATATCTTCATCATCTTCACTGGATATTTTTTGCTCTGTGTCTGTGTCCTCCAGTTGATTCTCTACATAGTTAGAAAATACGTCATCTTCCATCTCTGCTAATTCCCGCAGAATATAAGCATCTTCTTCAACAAGAGGATCAACAAAGTCTTGCCACTTTAAAAATATTATTCATTACACCACAATTTTAGGTAATGTGTTGTTATAACTTACCATTTTGGAATAACAATACGATTTCATACGAAGGTTAAAGGGTGGTGCCATTATTTTTTCGTTTTTTTTCTATTTGGTGCAGTGCAGACGTGCAAGTTTTATTTTGGATAAATATCAAGTGTGGCCGTTAATAACTCGTCATTTTTTAAGAGATGTCGATGGAAACAATGGTCGGTTCGCGGTCTCTTATATAATTTTGTTGCTGCAACAGTATCTTTTAAATGGCCATTGATCGATTAAACGATTTAAACGATTTCGAGTTAGCGTCATATTTTTTTCGTACACATTAAAGGAATGCAATGAAATTATTGTAATTTACATTAAAACAAATTTATTATTCACGTATTACTCAACGATAATTGTCCGGCGCCTCACAAAATAAAAATTTATCGTTTATTTAAGCAATTTCAAGAATTCAGTATAGCTGTCAATGAAATGTTCAGTGACAGTGTCCTGAACAGTGTGAACCTCTGAATATATTGCACATGTAGAGCAAACTGTGCAGTTTCCAGAAACGTCAATGTTGTGCACCATTGGTTTATTCACGCAATTTACGCTAAATTTTGAGAAACGGCTTGCAGATGTTCCTCTATAAAATTCAAATTGTTCAATACAATAACAAACGATTAGAGAACTGTAACATCATCATAAACCACTTCCATTATATTGAGAATTTTCATCCAAAATTGATTTGATGGTTCCGGGTTATTTTTATGGTTATTTTTGAAGGAAAAGTTTTACATAAATAAGCCCCAAACCATACAGCAACTAAAGGACAACAACTGAGCTGAAATCTATAACAAGTTGACTAAAGTTATGGAAAATGTGTTAAAAGGGCACAAACAAGTTGCATTGCTGGTAAAGGTTTACATTTTAATTAACATAATTATCAAAAAGTTATAAATTATTAAAATGGTAGCATGACCATTAGGAGTAATAGTCAATGCAAATGGTAGGCAATAACGGATGGGGTCCGTTATTGCCTACCTAATATCTGTTATCATCAGCCATCACAAACGTTTGGCAGATCGTTAACAAAATACCAGTAGACTCCAGAACTGATCCCTGATCCCCGAAGCACTCCAGAACAAATTTTCTATATTGCAGATGTTGCCCTGTCAATTTGAACAACCACTCAACGATGTTGAGCAAAAAAATTATATTTTTAACACCCGGTACTGTTAAACGGTTATCAGAAGATACTGAATATATTTAAAAAAAAAATGTAAAATGGTATTTTCAGATATGACTTCTTTCCTTAGCTGTTATAGAAATAAGATGATTCAATCATTTGTCATCGAAATAAGCTTAACTGATTCAGATATTTGAAGTGCCACTTTAAAAATTCTAAAGTCTATTAAACCGAGTACCTCTTAACTTTACACGCACGCTATTTTTAGAGCGTCTTTACTGTACATCTGCTTCATAAAATAGAATGGTGTAGTTGTTTTTTTATGTCTCTTAAAACAAGAGCCAATTTGTTTCAAATACAGAAGCCAATATATTGTATGACTATATGCCTGAACAAATATTTATAACATTAGTTTTTGTAGTGGCATTAATTCGTCGACATACAAGGATCGTTCGAAAAATTATCGTCCTGACACCAGATGGAGCAAGCATGACAAAATGACTGTGATCGCAGGTTAACAAATTTAAACTTTTTTAAGGTAACATTGATGAAAATAGGTTAGGTTGTAGTTCTAAATCCGAAAATGATAAGCTAATTACTATAACACGTGCCGTTTTTTTGTTACAGGGGGTCGGTGGTGGGAAAACAAAGAAAACGATAGATTTTTACAATCAAATATTTATTTAATATAAAAAATGTTAAATCTATGCAAAGACATTACTGAAAATTACGTGAATAAAAAATATATTATATGAGATGACATACAGAGACAAAAACTTTCACTTGTTCTTCTTGTGTTCTGTAGCATCATCTCTTTGTATCACTAATATCTTACTTCCATCGTCCTGATGTCCTGGTGAAACCTCTATCCCTGTTCGTCACTTACTGCACTCAAATTTTCCAGAAAAAAATCCAAATGGTAGTGTAAAAAATGCGTTTTTAATGACGTGCGATACCCTAGTATTTCATAGGCGTTTAAGAGTTCATCTATGAGATTTTTAGAGTTTTCATATTTCTTGTTGCCCAGAAATTCTTTCACTATGCTTACAAAACACTTCCAAGCTGCCAATTCCTTTTTATTTAATTTTCGTGAAAACGGAAAGCACCTAGAAGCTTCCTAATTTCAGGTCCAATAAATATTCCTTCTTTTTGTTTTGCGTCACTTATTTGAGAAAATATTTATTTTAGGTACTTGAAAGCATTACCTTCTTTGTCCATGGCTTTCACAAAGTTTTTTCATGAGTGTAAGCTTAATATGGATAGGAGGAAAAAGCAGCTTTTAGGTTAACAAGAGAAGTATATTTTATGTTTGAAGCACCAGGTTCAAATGGTACCAGGTTGACAATTCTACCTCTCGTAAGTGACTCAGAATGTTTCGTGAAAAAGCACCACTGACCCAAATATTGGCACTAATTGAATGTGATCAGCAAAAAAAGAACTCTAGCAACCGGAGAAACTCTAGGAATCAACTCTCAATAGTATTAAGGTTATCACGTCAACCTGGAAGGAATAGCAAGGCCGATGTATAGATGCCACCTGACTTAACTAATTTCAATAGATTCTCTATTGAAATGCAAAAAATTGATTCATTTTTTAAGATGATGAAAAATGGATTGTGTATAATAATGTTAAGCATAAGAGATTATGGTGAAAACGCAGTGATGTCCCTTCAACTAAGGCAAAAGTCAATTTACATCCGAAAAAGGTTCTAAGTATTTGAAGGTACTGGAAAGGAATCGTTCATTATATAGTAATTACGATGGTCGTTCAATAACTCCTTAGAAAATCCAAAAGCTGGGGCTCGTAGCATCGGAAATGGTTTGTATTTACTTAGCATCATTATTCACCCCTTAGCCATCAAAGTCTCAGTTATATTCATCCCATGGTTTCATTTTTATTGTCGATTTAAGCAAGAAACTTTTGTTTATTTAGGAAAATGGAAATTAAACACTTATATTTAAAAGGCTTAACACCGAAAGGTATCTAAGCTGAGTTGGATGAACGAAGTTCATGGCACGTCTGCCCCTGTGTTTGCAACTGTTTATAATGGAGTAAATGAGTTTACACGTGACCGTACATCCACAAAAGATGAACATCGTTCGGGATGTCTAGTGGACGTGGCTACTCCCGAAATGATTGGCAAAATCCGCGACATGGTTTCAAGTGATAGACGAATCAAAGTGCTCGAAATAGTTGACGCTACAGGCTTATCGCAAGGTAGAGTGTTTTCAATTTTCCACGAAAAATTGGGTGTGAAAAAAATATCGGGAAGATGGGTGCCGCGTTTGCTCTCAGTGGAGAATAAACACAATCGTGTAGTCGACTCTGAGTCTGTTTTTGGCGCTTTTTCGTCGCAATTCTGATGAGTTTCTGCGTCGGTACGTAACTGTGGATAAAACATGGATACACTACTAAACACCGGAGATAAAGGAAGACTCAAAACAGTAGGTTTCTGAAGACGAACGGGCTCCGAAGAAGGCGAAGATGGTGAAATCGGCCGGCAAGGTTATGGTCACAGTTTTTTAGGGTGAACGCGGAATCATCTACACCGATTACTTGGAAAAAGGAAAAACAATAACTGAAGAGTATTATGTGTCGAGGAGAGAAAAAAGAAATCAAGAAAAATCGTCCTGATTTGAAAAAGAAAAAGATCATCTTCCATCAAAACAATGCACGGCTGCACACCTGTACAGTTTCAATGGTCGAATTATTCGAATTATTATAACATCCACCGTATTCACCGAATTTGGCCCCCCAGTGACATTTTTTTATTTCCGAACTCAAAAAAATGGCATAGCGGATAACGGATCACGTCGAATGCGGAGGTCATTGCCCAAACAGATGCCTAGTTTGAGGACCTTCGGAAATCTTACTTTTTAGACGGCTTTAAAAGTTGGAGAAACGCTTGGAAAACTGTATAAAGCTAAAAGGAAATTGTATGTATAATTTGTTTTTCTATCCTTTTCTGAGGACTTATTGATCGACCCTCGTTTATTTATGTCTTTTTCGATAGTAATAAAGTGAGGTGCTGCATTTAAACGTAGTCATACATCCATTGAAACAGATGAGCATTCGAGACACGCCCAAAAACCACTACGACCAACAGAATCGTCACAAAAATTCACACTCATCATCGTACTAAATGATCACCGACTGAAAGTAAGTGAACTTGCTTACATTGTAAACATCTCCATTCATTTAAAATTTATTATTATTAATACGACCCCATCATATGTTAGGATGTAATAAAAATAGGATGTAACAATTTAGAAGGTTATTCCTCAAAATATAGGCCGTTGTTTTTGATGACCTTAATCCATCTTTGAGCCAGTAACTCTATTCCTCTCTTCTTCCTCTTCAATTTACATCTTTTTCAGTGCTAAAAGTGTTTTCTCACAAAACAACAGATAATCCGGTAGAGCGAAGCCGGGGATGAAGACTGTGTGAGGGGGAGTTTTACCGTCCAGTTCGCTAATATTTTTGACGCGATCAAATGTGAACTATATGGTCTTACGTTGTATTACTGCACCATTCATATCCTCATAAATGCGGGTTAACGGTAGTGAGGGATACTTCTAATTGCCCTGAAAATTTACTTGTGTTTGACCTAGGATCTCTGCGGCAGCTGCTCTTAAAACATCGACATCAAAAGACCGATAACGTCCTGATCTTCCCTTATGTTCAAGACTTATATCTTCCTCTGGAACTTTTCGAACGCTACTTTCTGATACAGTACATTCACACTTTACTTCGTAAATCTTACGAGCGGCGTTAATCGCTTTGAAGCATTTTTTAAAATAATATCTCAGATTTGGGGTTTTATAAGAAAAAAGTTTTATAACAAAACTATTTTTATTTTTTTCCTTATAATTAAGAAGTTATATCAAATTGAAAATAATTTTTTAAATGTAGTACCGATGACGCGCCGACAGTTCCTGAAAAAACCGGAGCCCATGTGACGTCACAATGTTTATTTCCCCTTAACATTACAGACAGCTGATACGAGTGTTTTAGTTTTTAATCAACTTATTCTTGTTATTATCATCAGTATATTGATAAATGTATTGAAACTGTCAAATCTAATTAGTTATCGTGCCTGTTTCGGACCATTTTGTACGAATACCATAAAAACAACTCCTGAAAAATGTTAAACGTCGAAATCAATAGTTCCAAGCAGCATGACGTATTAATCTTAAAACAACATCAAATTTTTACTACCACCTGTCCTCAAATATATACAAAAGATTATTATTTAGAACATTATATCCATTTTTTTATATTTGAGTATTTATTATCTGCTGAAGATACACCCAGTGAGTGTCTTGAACTTTTCTTAATTTTTCATTTTTAATTAAGGTAACTATATAAGCTTTACTCAGAACTTTATGTTCGGGATATACATGTCCTTTCACCGTGTAAATACAATATTTGGAGTTAAATTGAACATAACTATAGCCTTGTGACCGTAACTTTCACGTGACACCCTACAAATAATTTAATTATATTTAATAGAAATATTTTGTTTCTTATTTACATTATTATTTTTTATTATTTAACTCAAATGGTGCTTTAGCACCCTTAACTTCAACTGAATTGAATCGAATGTCATTTTTGAGAAAATCTGGGACCACAAAAATATCCACACCAGGTATATTATCAGAATTGTCAAATATTGTTATCAACAATATTTTTTGCGCAATAATTTTGACAGTATGTACATAGGTAAAAGCCGTTGACAGTGCTTATGTGAAAACACTTCAACATAATGACGTCACAAATACAATCGTGGTGCTTTCATAGTCACGTGATTTTATTTTTTAAAAGTTTTTTATGATAAAGTTTTAAACTATAGTGAAAAAATCGATAATTATTTTTTATTGAAAAATGCAATTGATTTTTTAATTTCACGGCTTGTTTTAGTCGTATTATCGTTTTTCTTAAAAACAGTCGACTAAATATTTCGTAGTGGAATCACTTTAATCCTGAGGAAGAAATGTTTATCTGGTGGAGCAAAAAACTGAAATATGATTAAACCTTTTTATTGTTAAAGGAAAAAATATAAATATTTTGTTACATCCTAGCGTAATGAAAAAAAAATTAAAATTTTCAATACGTTCTTCAGACATCAATGTGAACTTCCGACATTACCATGAAAAAAATAATATTACTTCATTAACATCATAGAAAAGAAAAAAAAATAGGTAAAACATCAACAAATTAAGAGAGTCAAAAGAATTAAAAGTAAATTAACTGAATAATCATCTACAGATGAATCGGCAAAATAACGTTAATACACACGAACGATAATGCAATACGAAAAACAAATCAATAATCGTTGAAAACGATCAGACGTTTTCGTGACGTGAAGGGGACAGGGAAACAAGTCAGAGTGGGGATCTAGACAAAGACGAATGGGTAGGATGCAATTTGGTAACAACCTCATCAAATTCAATTTCGCTCGGACGGAATTTGATTTGCCAAAATGACTTGTTGGAAACCTTGAAAATATATTAACGAGCATTAACTTATTATTGAATAATGTACATCGATCTGTTTTCAGACTGACTGACTTGACCACAATACAGAATCAAATCGATTAGATTCAGAGCACATAGTACATACCTCGCCTAAACAAAATGTAAAATAAAATTCATTTTTAAATGCAAGATTATAATTAATTTAAATAACCTGTGTAAATTATCCACATGGCCCAAAAAGAAATAAATTTTACCGTGAAAAATTATACTAATTAATATTGTAAACTTAACGATCTTAAATGTAAACTACTAGGCTAATTGAAAAGTTCACAGAGCGACACCTATAAAGCAATAAAAGAACTATATATTCTACTACATTTTGAAGTTTCATCCTTCATATGAACATATGAGAAGTTTCAAGTCGATCTGTCAATTTATTCGTAGAAAAACAGCACCTTAAAGTAAACGCGTCAGTATTAATGTATTTGTAAAAAAACGGTTTAAAGGCAGTGGAAATTTATAGTGAAATGACAATGACAAAAGCAATGGTTTGTCAGTGGGAAAGCCTGGATGATGATCCTCGTTCTGGTCATCCAATAAGTGCAACTACTAAACAAAAAATTAATTCTTATGAAAAAATTATTCTATGCTATGTATGAAGAGCAAACTGTACCTGCATTGCATTCATCGCAACAGCGACTAAGGAAAGATGAAACCAACATTCTTTGCAGCAGAACTAGCCTCAGGAGAATATTATCTCTAATGGGTTTTGAATATTGGACCATTAATAGAAGACAAATATTAATGGAATCACAATGATTACGACGATGGCGATTTGACTACTTAAACTCTATATAAAAATACAGATTAAAAAATCATCCCATTATCTACTACCTTGATGAAGTACCGTTCGATACACATGAGACGCCAGCAAAAAGATGGGTAGATACATAAAGAAAATGCCAAACCAAAGCCCCAGCAAACAAGAGAAAAAGAATTACAATTTTATATACTGGTTCCGAGGATGGATGGGTTTCAAATTGTTTACGGTTGCCCTCCAAAAATATTAAACATTCATCTTTGGACTACCATGATAACACCACAGGAGAACTTTTTGAAGATTGGTTTATAAATAGCCTTTTGCCCAATGTGCCTAACGAAAGCGTAATTATAATGGACAATGTTAGTTATCATAACCACCAAGAAAATAAAGTTCCTAATGCAAATAACACTAAATTGGAAATTCAGTACCATATGCTAAAAAACGATATATACTTCGAAAATACATATAAATAATGTGATCTAAAAATATTTAAAACATTTAATATTAAAAAGGAATATGAATATGATACCATTGCCGCCGATATAAGACATACCGTCTTTACTCCTTCCCCCGTATTACTGTATATTTAATCCAATTGAGCATATGTGGCATCAGGTAAAATCCATTGTTAAAGCAGAAAACATTTTTCCGACTCTAAGTGCAAGTGCTTCAACATTAATTAGGAAGGCTGTGATAGTATTCCCAAAGAATGTTCGATAAATTCGATTAACCCTGTTATTAAAATAGAAGATTCCTATGTATCATTTACTAATAATATAAAACCACTTATTAATGTAGATCAAAGTGACAATGAGAGTGAAACCGAATTAAATGTACAATTAATTTTAAGTTATAATTTTGATTGTGCTAATATATTCAAAATACACAAACCAATAAACAAGGTTTTAGTCATACATAATAATAATAATAATAAGTAATATAATAATAATAATAATAATAAGTAATATAATAATAATAATAATAAGTAATATAATAATAATAATAATAAGTAATATAATAATAATAATAATAAGTAATATAATAATAATAATAAACAGTACAAGAAAACATTGATGTTAATATATATTAGGATACAGCCATGACAACGGATAGGGCTGTTACTAACAATAGGCTAGACATCTTAATAATATATACGAAAAGAAGATTGGCATTCATATTGGCCGTTGTCGTATCAGTCGACGACAATATCAGAGCAACTTACGTTTACAAGGTAACTAAATATCAGATCTTGAGTTACGAACTGAAAGACATCTATAGACTTGAAAAAATCGAGATATTGCATTCATTATATCAGCCACAGAACTTATTGAGTGGAGACTCTAGCAAAATTTAGAGAGGATTGGACTTCCTAATGAATCGACAGCCGTTATGCAGAAGGCTGCTATACTGGGAACATGCCATATTACCAGGAGGTACTTCTTACTTGAATTATAATCCAGGCAGAAGCGGCCTGATTATACGTTGTTAAGTAAAGCAGAAAACCCCCAAAAAAAGGGGCGGAAAGGAAATAGTAATAATAATAATAATACAATTTAGTAAGTAATATTACACCATACTACAAATATCAACCAAGCTCCTGCTTGGAGAACGAAGATATATAAATTTACTGGGATAATATGATGGTTACTAACAAGGCGATTCAACATAACAAACCAGATATCTTGTTTATAAATAAAACCAAAAAACGGCCTTTGTTATAGATATAGCTGTCCCTTTAGACAATAACATAAGAAGTGTATACTTGGAAAAGGTGGTCAAATATCAAGACATAAGTCACGAACTTAAACATATTTACGGACTTAGGAGTGTAGATGTCATACCATTTATTATATCTACAAATGGACATATTGAAAAACGGTTCTGTCATAAGTTGGAGTATATTGGACTCACAAAAAAATCTGTAGGAATCATGCAAAAGGCGGCGATATTGGACACCTGTCATTTTGTCCGAAGTTATTTGTCGCAGTAGTTGAAAGTCTTGAATTCAACGTAATCTCTGCATTGTATTACGTTAATCGCTGCAGCTATGATCCACTTCCAGGGTGGAGATCATCATTAATAAGGAATTTATACGGAGACACCCAGAACTAGATATCACTGAACAAAACATAGCAGACAGAAAAAATGTTATAATCAAGAAATGTTATCTAACCACCCCCGAACGCAATGAGATAAAGAGAGAAGTGGCTAAAGCCATACATCAAACAATGCCATTAGGGACAGAAGCGGTTGAGGTTCTTGAAACTATACCGGAAAACATCAGAAGCACAACAGCAATATCAGAAACACTCCACCAACAATACAGCAAGATAAATGTCAAAACCACAATTTGGTTACATTAAAAAATTCAAGAGAAAAATTCTTCAGTAATATTGCAGTTTACGGAGGAACTGGTCCCCTCAATAGACCTGTTATTCCGGTCTTGAAAAATATTCATAAAGCCAAAGAAATTGTATCGGGAATGAATCTAGTAATGAGGGAGTTCCTTAAAACAAATTCTGATATATATATATATATATATATATATATATATATATATATATATATATATATATATATATATATATATATATATATATGTATATATATATATATATATATATATATATATATATATATATATATATATATATATATATATAGTTTTTTTCTTGGGGAAATTGGTTGTTTTCGGGCTTGCGGTCAGCAGTAAAACAAGTGTTTAATCGTCTCAATATTTCGTCATTGTTTTGATGACTTCATCAGGAGACTCTAAAATTATTTTTTTCCTTTTATTATTTAATAAACAATGAAATAGTATAGAACACCAACATGTTAAAATATAAATTCACATAACAATAAATATGTAAACTTACAATTAATGACTATGGTTTAAAACGTGTGTATCTAAATAACGTTCTTGAACGATACGGGCCCAACCAGGAATTAACAATCTTTTTTAAACACTAAGGTATTTCAACCTACAACCATCGAGGTTGAAAAGACTGGAGCACTTTCAAGACGAACATCCATTGTTTGGTGTTATTTGAGAATATGGCAATAAATACTGCTAAGACCATTCGTATCTGATTTAAAATTCATCGTGGTCTTATTTTGTTTCATATGACACATCTCCAAAAACAGTCTTTTTTGTAGTTATTCATCTGTTGTATGACTTTTACATTGTCGAAATCCATATTATGTCCAGTATTGAGGAAATGGTCAACCACAGCACATCTGTTGTTGTGATTACGGCAGTCACTCTTGTGCAATGTCATTCTCTGTTTAAGCCACTGACTGGTCTGTCCTATATAAGACTGTTCACAATCTTTGCAGGTCAGTTTATAAATTACATTTGATTGTAGACCGATTGGAATGGTATCTTTGATTTTGGTGAACAGATTCGCGATCGTTAGTTGATTGTATTGACTGATTTTTATGTGAGGAAAGTCCTTGAATACTTTTGTCACCCCTTGGGATAGACCATTCACTTTTGGGATTTTTTTGTAAACTAATTCTGGCCCTTTGTCTTCTAAAGGGCCATCATAGAATTGTGTGCTGTATATCAATCGTTTCAATATATTTTTCGGGTAGCCATTGTTCAGAAACAATTCGTATAGAATTTTTAATTTTTTTTGTAACAGAGTGATATGGCTGATCCGTGTGATCCTGTTTTTCATTTGGACAATTGTGTTATATTTTTGGCTTCTGGAGTGATTTGAATGGTAGTTGATGAATCTACCTGCCGCAGTGGGTTTCTGGTACCAATCCAAGATTATCTGTTATGTTGTTATGTAATCTTATTACCTTGGTGTCCAGAAAAGGTACCGAATTGTCCATCTCTTTTTCTAATGTGAACTGAATGTCTTTATTTATATTATTGAACATGTTCAACGTTATTTCTATATGTTCATTGGGGACTGCACAAATTACATCGTCGACATATTTGTAAATGAATGGAAATTGAAATGATAACTTTCCAATTGCTTGTTGAAACACGTGATCCATTGTAATAGTTGCCAATATTGGACTGATTAGAGAGCCCATTGGCGTACCTTTCTTTTGTTGGTAAAATTTTTTGTTAAATATAAAATACGTACCGTTTAAAATGAAGTTTAAACTTTCAAAAAACCCTTCATATGACAAGGATGTATGTCTTTTTATTTCTCTCCAGTTGTCTTTCAATATCTGTATTATGAGATCTTGTGGAATGTTCGTGAACAAGGAAACAACGTCCAGGGATATGAGAGAGTGTTCGGCAGGAAGTGTCATATTCTGCATGTTTTCAACAAATGTGAAAGTGTCTTTTACATTGTAGTTATTTTTGTCATCAAATGCGAGTTGTAATGTGGTGGATAACATTTTTGATAGTTCATAGGTTGTGGAGTTCTTTGAACTGACAATGGGACGCATTGGCACTTCCGGTTTATGTATTTTCGGTAAAAGGTATAGTCTAGGCAAAGTCGAGTTGTAGATTTTTAAATGTTTCTCTTCCTGTTCATTGATCTCTCTTTTTGTTTTTAATTTGTTTATCAACTTATTGTAATGCATTTGTGTGCTTGTGGTTGGATCCCTTCTCAATTCTATATATGTGTGTTTGTCTTCAAGCAGAGAGATACCTTTATTTATATATTGTTCTCGTGTCATCGCAACTTAGGACAGAGAACTTAGTCTTATATAGGACAGACCAGTCAGTGACTTAAACAGAGAATGACATTGCACAAGAGTGACTGCCGTAATCACAACAACAGATGTACTGTGGTTGACCATTTCCTCAATACTGGACATAATATGGATTTCGACAATGTAAAAGTCATACAACAGATGAATAACTACAAAAAAAGACTGTTTTTGGAGATGTGTCATATAAGACAAAATAAGACCACGATGAATTTTAAATCAGATACGAGTGGTCTTAGCAGTATTTATTGCCATATTCTCAAATAACACCAAACAATGGATGTTCGTGTTGAAAGTGCTCCAGTCTTTTCAACCTCGATGGTTGTAGGTTGAAATACCTTAGTGTTTAAAAAAGATTGTTAATTCCTGGTTGGGCCCGTATCGTTCAAGAACGTTATTTAGATACACACGTTTTAAACCATAGTCATTAATTGTAAGTTTATATATTTATTGTTATGTGAATTTATATTTTAACATGTTGGTGTTCTATACTATTTCATTGTTTATTAAATAATAAAAGGGAAAAAAATAATTTTAGAGTCTCCTGATGAAGTCATCAAAACAATGACGAAATATTGAGACGATTAAACACTTGTTTTATTGCTGACCGCAAGCCCGAAAACAACCAATTTCCCCAAGAAAAAAACTATAAATTGCACGGTCGAGAAACATATCAAATTATATATATATATATATATATATATATATATATATATATATATATATATATATATATATATATATATATGACACGTAGTTGGCTGTTCAGCTGTTACTGTAATCGAACTTAACGGACAACTTACATATTATCCTAGCAGAGTGAGACAAGATCATCTTAAGCAAACCCCTCAGCGGAAGAGAAGATTGGAAAAAACATTGAAGATTTGCGAGGCAAGGCAGATATAATGAAAGAATACTTGAAAGGCCGGCCATCTAGAAGTGACCGAAAAAGCCAATGTCATAGCGAAAAAGGCAAGTTACATTGACTACAGTAAGACCTTCGACTCTGTCCCTCATGATTGCCTAGTTAAAGTTTTGTAAATTTACAACATCTGTCCTAAAATCAGAGCAATGCTTTCTCACTTAATGAAGTCTTGGAAGACCAATATATGGATATAGGGACAAAATGCTGCAATCAACGAAGGAATGTTGGAGTCGTTAAGAACGGAATTTTCCATGGAGACTCTTTGTCGCTAATGTGGTTTTGTCTGGCTCTAAATTCTATGTCCACGATTCTCAATCAGTCTGCAAATGGATTTTGGTTCCAGTTAACAAACAGCAGAAGGTTATCACATCTGTTATATATGGATGACCTAAAACTGTACGCAGAGCCCCACAGCAAACTCCAATCGCTTATTAAAACCGATTATTAAATCGCTATCGTCAATATAAAAAAGGACAAGTTAAACAAAATCAGGAATCATTCTGTCAGATTCACTCATTGAAACTGGATGATACCTATCGGTATCTGGGAATAGCACAAAATCAAATGCTAAACCATACGACAAGAGCTAGACCTCATGACTAGACGACTTTTAACAAAATCCTGTTTTTGTATACCAATTTTTCTGTGTTGAGAGTATACTTTCCTCGAAAATTTGGAGGTAGAGGTCTTATTAACATCAAAGAATTGTGCCTTAGTCAGGAAAAGAAGCTTCGCCAACATTTTCTAAGTTCGAAAGATCAACTTATGAGACTTGCAATTCAGTTTGATCACAATTACAAACCACTAAAACTGAGCCATGCAAACTACACTATCGAAACAGGGACAATACAAAACAACATAAATCTCTGGGAATATAAATCAATTCATGGTAGATATGTAAAATTATTAAATGGCAATAATATTGATAAGAAAGCTTCTCTGCTCTGGTTAGACGAGAATCAACTATATCCGGAAACTGAGGGTTTTGTTATTGCTGTCCAGGATAAAGTCATCAAAACCAACAATTACAAGAAATATATCCTTAAGGAAAACACTGAAGATGTATGTCGAAAGTGTGGCAAAATAGAGGAGACTGTTGAGCACATAATTAGTGGATGTCCTACTTTAGCAGAAAACGGTATACTTAGGAAGGTATAATGAGCTTGCTAAGATAATTCACTAAAAATTGACACTTAATCATGGTCTTTTACCACCATCTACTCCACCATATTATAAATACAGTCCTCAAGCAGTTCTGGAGTCTGACGATGTGCTGCTCTACTGGGATAATAACTGACAGAGCTGTCGACTACAATAGACCAGACATAGTATTAATAAATAAAAAAGAAAAGCGGGGAACAATTCTGATATTGTCGTACCACTGCCTCATAATATACATAAAACGGAAGTGGAAAAACTTTCCAAGTATGAGAATCTTTTTTATGAATTGAAAAACATCTGACACCTTGAAGAAGTTGCATCAACATCATCAACAACAACATTGCTTTCAACATCGAACCTTTTGTAATTTCCGCAGATGGATTGGTGAGAAACAGGTTTTTCAAAAGTTTAACAAATTGCGTACTAAATAGAAATGTCATAAAAGTGGAACAACGTGGTATATTGTTGCAAACCTGCCACAATTTTTGTCTTAATACCAGCCGAATTCTGGGTTATAATGAAATGTATCCCCAGGCTCCGAGCCGAACTCCAACGTCGCGAGGGAGGAATCGGTTTATGGTTTGAAGCTTTTTGAGCTGAGAGAGTGACACCAAGTCGATAGAATAATAATAATAATAATGCACAATGGATGGGTAAATCCTAAGTTGATACTTCCTTTCTGACTCTGAACAAATGTTCCAAACAATTTTTCTTAAAAAAGTCAAAAATTTAAATCCTTTTTTTAAATAGGAGATTATATTTTTCTCTTTCTTGCAATGTTGGACCTGTCGACAATTTCTTAAGTACTTGTTTTCCCTTATATTTGCACAATGCGAATTCCACCCACACACACACACACTTATGTATATATATATATATATATATATATATATATATATATATATATATATATATATATATATATATATATATATATATATATATATATATATATGTATATGTATATATATATATATATATATATATATATATATATATATATATATATATATATATATATATATGTATATATATATATATATATATATATATATATATATATATATATATATATATATATATATATAAACAAATATATAGATGCATTTCTGAGCCAAGAGGTAGACAAAGCATATGTAAACCTATTAGGATCGATCTGTGATGGAGCTACAGTGGCAATTCACCTTGATGATCTTGAAGTGGGAATTAATGTAGAACGAGGTGCACAGCAGGGTGACGCAATATCGCCTATTCTTCTCTTGGCTGCCATTAAATAAGTATTCCGTAAACTGGATTGGAAACAGGATGGTGTAAAGATCAAACTTAAACCATCTTAGATTTGCAGATGATGTCGTTCTCCTTTCACCCAGAGGTGCTGCAAAGACGCATACAAGAGCTGCAAAGGGCTGGCGAACATTTGGCTTGAAAATAAATCTGAAAAAGAGTCACATTATGTTCAATAAATTCGCTCAGGACAGAGCAATTTCAGTTTTGGGAAGGGATTTATCTTGGACAGAGGATTTCAATGGAGAGGGAAACCGCGCGGGAGGTGGAACGACGTGTTAGATGTAGCTGGCAGGCATTTGGCAAGCTCAACATGGTGTTTAAGAGCAGACTCCAACTTTGCCTGAAAAGAAAAGTCTTCGATCAGTGTATTCTACCCGTTATGACATACGCAAGTGACACCTGGACACTCACATCGCAATCAATTCAAAAACTTCGGGTAGCACAAAGGGGAATGGAAAGATGTATGCTTCGCATTACAAGACGAGACAGAAAGCACTGCGCATGGATCAGGGAATAAACGAAAGTGTGTGACATCATTGGAAGAGTAAAGCAATTGAAATCAATGGTAATGGACAGGCCATATAGCAAGGCGATGGGACGATAGATGGACCAAGACAATCCTGGAGTGGGTACCGCTTGATCGCAAACGTCCGTGAAGAAGACCGAAAGCACGATGGACTGATGACATCGTTAAGTATATTCGACACGAGTGGCAAAGGAAAGCCCAGGACCGTGAAAGTTGGAAACATGCTGAAGAGGCCTTCATCCTGCAGTGATTCGATATGGGCTGATAGATAGGATAGGTAGGTATATTTGAAAGAAAAGTATTGAGAAAGATCTATTCGCAGGTCATTGCTAATTTGTATTGTTTAATTATAAATCTGAAAACTAAGCAATGATTACAGTAATAAACAAAAACAAAGTGGATATTTAATTATTAATAATAATTATATATTACACAACAAGAGATTTACATACCCAACAAATTGAATTAAAATTTTTCAAATAAATAAAATTTAATGCAATCTAAATGCCAATGTACATTTCAATTGTGTGTTTTAATAGTCGTAATTGAAATATTTGTATAGAAACAGAAATATCAGCAGAATTACCTACATTAGATTGTGCTAGTCAATTTTTTTAATTTCTGCATATTCGCCAAAAAGCTCTTAGTTTAGTTAGTTTGTGTAGCATTTGAAACAGCATTCATCGACGGAAAATACTAGTTAATAATTTTACTAGTATTTTGGTTTTATTCGCAATTTTTTAAAACAATGTGGACATCCCGTGGCTTAACAAAGAAAAATTCAATGAACAAAAATAAGATTTCTTATAAAATCATCATCATTTACCGGCCATTGCTAGTGTCGAGTTAAGGTCCTCTCTTCCTGTCGCATGTCACTCTCTTCCTCCACTCCCCTCTATCACTCACAAGTTCCTCGGCCCCTCTCCAGTCCAGTCCCACTTCTCTTAGATACTTGGCAATCTCATCGTTCCATTTCTTTCGTGGTCTACTCCTCGTGTTCCTTCCCATTTTCCACACTCCCTTGACCAGTCTCGTGCAAGGTATTCTGCATACATGTCCAAACTATCGCAGTGCATTTTCCCTTATCCTTTCTTCTACAGACTTTACCCCCAATCTCCTCCTAATTTCCTTGTTTGATACACAATCCCTCAGACTTAGTCCTACAATTCTTCTCAACACTCTCATCTTACAGGCCTGTATTCTTCCTCGCTGATGTTCATTTAGCTTCCAGATTTCGGACCCGTATATCAAAGTTGGGATTCGTAGTGCATTATGTACTCTAATCTTAGTCTCTGTTTTCATTTCTCTCTTGTTAAATACTTGCTTAATTAGCGAATAATATAATCTGGTGTTGACTTTTAATTTTTCTCCTATGTCTATTTCTATTTCTATCTTTCCATTTTCCGCTATAGTTATTCCTAAGTATTTAAATTGTTTAACTTGTTCCAGCTCTGTGTTTTCTAATTTAATTCCTATGTTCTTGTGTTTTCTCGAATTCACCATGATTTTTGTTTTAATTCGGCTTATTGCCAGTTGACTTTTTCCCAGCTCCTCGTACCATACATTTAAGTTATACGGTCGGTCTTCTCTTTTCGCAAACAGTACTATATCATCCGCAAAGGCCAAATAATTAATTTCTACCCTTTCTAGATTGAAATATTCCCATGTTGTTTTTTTTATTCTTTTGTTACACTTCTTAATTTTCGCGTCCATTACTATGTTAAACAGATAAGGACTTAATGTTTCTTCCTGTCTAACTTCAGATGAAGTTGTAAACTTTTGAGATACTCCGGGTTTCCGGGTACAGATTAGAGATTCTTCTAATTATTTCCTTACTGCCTATAAAATACTGGAGTGTAACTTCAGGGGTTTAATCCGATTTTAACTTTTTGCTCCAACAAATAAACATTCCTTCTTCACTAAACTTGAAGAGATTTACCACTAAACACCAAAACGCTTTTTTGAACTACTCGACGCACGTTTCGCTAACCATGTTAGCATCATCAAGAGATGATTTAATCTTGAGAGATTAAATTGATATTAAATCATCTCCTGATGATGCTAACATGGTTAACGAAACGTGCGTCGAGCAGTTCAAAAAAGCGTTTTAGTGTTTAGTGGTAAATCTCTTCAAGTTTAGTGTTTCACACCAAAGGTTCCAACAGAAGAATTGATTCCTTCTTCAATTTTAAAGTGATACCACTGCAAAATATTCAGTGGACGATTTTTAACATAAAAACGCATGAAATAAATCGTCAAATTAGAGGAATTTAAAACATTATTTTGAAAAAGGCTTCAAAGCAATTAACATTGCTCGTGAGATTAGCGAACTAGAAGGGGAAGGTGCCGTACCAACCCGCACTACACAGCTCCAAAAAAATCTGACTAGAACGAGCACTAAGGAGCTCAAATATAGGT
Organism: Cosmopolites sordidus; assembly: GCA_031761425.1. Classification (NCBI taxonomy): domain Eukaryota; kingdom Metazoa; phylum Arthropoda; class Insecta; order Coleoptera; family Curculionidae; genus Cosmopolites; species Cosmopolites sordidus. The sequence continues at coordinate 815,027 of JARFXV010000041.1, read as the reverse complement.
TTAACCCTTTGACTACTAATGGATCAATGCATCCCAGAGAAAATATATTTAGGTATCATTGGGCCAAAGATCCATTCGAGCTTCGGTTCTTTTCATCCCAGTGGTAGTTTGAAGTATATTCAGTGAGGTAATTCAAATGGTATTATTTTGTATATGCCTTGAGTATATCTCATTAATGAGGAATGTTCATTTTAGTGGTCAGATTCCAGTACGTTGAACTAGTTGTGCATTTTTTTACAAAATAAGTATATTTTATTTATTTTTCTGTCTTATTATTATATGTTTATTCCGTAAATAGGTTGAAGTTTTTGTGTTTCACAATACATTTAATATTTAAATCACAAATTGACTTAAGTAAGTAAAAATTTTGTTATGTTAGAGTTTTTCGGATATAATGTCCCAGTGGTATTTTTTACTGCTTTATATCCCACTGGAAATAAAACAAATTTTAGTGCAATGTTATATATTATTTCAGGATGAGTAAAAGAACAATAACTGACGAAAAAATGTTGGATGCGCTAGAAGAGTTGACCGATAAAGAAGATTCGGATTTTTCGTCAACACCAGAATCAAAATATGTGCCATCCAATAACGAGGTAAATGTAAGTTCAAACGGAGAAAGTGATGATGATGTCGAAAATGAAGAACGACGTGAAGATTCTGAACCGACAAATGTGAACCAAAGTACGTCAATTAGAAACCCAATTATTTGGGGAAAACCATCTGAAGATTTTATTTCAAAACATACGATTCCTGAGCATTCTAAATTAGAAGTACGAATACCATTAAATGAATCGCAAACCGAGTTACAGTAGATGTTTCTCAAGGGTATTTTTATCGCTGACTGTACGAACGAACGACTGGTGATTTATAACAGGGTGAAAAACGAAAAATATTCCACTGACAAATGAAGACGAAATAATGGTGTTGATTAGCCTGATGTTGGTTATGTCCTACAATCGTGTTCCTAGTCAAAGCGACTATTTGTAAAAAAATGAGTTAATTAGAGATCCATTCATCAAGAAATACATGTCGAAGAATCGGTTTCAAATTTTGATATCAAAACTATACTTCAATATACTTGAGAAACCTGATGAAGCTAGGAAGCTATACTATGCAAAGGAGTTGATAAATTGTTAAATAAGCTTTTCAGAAGGCTGTTAGAGAAGGTAATAATCAATCTAGTGTCAATCTAATATCAATTATATATTATACATATATATATACACTGCGTCCAATGAGACAGCACTAGTTGAATGTCATTAGACACCCAATCGTTGGGTTCCACAATCTCATGTGGAACCCACAACAACCTGCGTCTCCGCCCAAATGAACACCTTTGTTGGTTGCTTGACCGGGAAGAAGCTCCATCTATCCCTTCAATTGGATGACATATGTTTCGTCTCTCGAGATTCTCGAGGTAATAACATATATATATATATATATATATATATATATATATATATATATATATATATATATATATATATATATATACATATATATATATATATATATATATATATATATATATATATATATATATATATATATATATATATATATATATATATATATATTATACATCAAATACCATATCAATTATATATCATCATCAATTTCGAAGTTTTCTCGTGAATCTGGCAAAACAGCTTGTTCTGACTGGACGTCAGAGTTCTAAAATTACAAGAAAGCTCAGTGGATCAAGCGATCCTCGATCAAAGAGGGCGAAACTTCTACTAAACATTGAAGATCATTTGCCAGTCCCAACTTCTGAACGGCAAAGATGCACCAAATGTGCCCTGGACAAAAATATAAGTACATATGTTCAGGTTGTAACATTACGCTGTGTTGTCACAGTTAATTGTAATACGTATTACAAATATAACATGGTAATTAATGTAACTAATTATTTTATCTTGAGTTTTGTTTACCTTGAAAATAAATTACTTTTTTACCTCTATATTATATTTTGTATTAGACTAAAGTTTTGGGGTTAGAGGCGCATCAGCAACTGAGAGGGCTATTTAGCGACTGGACCTACACAGCTTAATGTGGGTTCCGAACCACGGTCATCAGCTACCGAAAACCCCGGTCAACACCCCCCTCAGAATCAACCCTTGGTTTTGTGCTTAACCGAAAGTATCTCGAGAAGCTTACCGACTGGCGAGTGATCTACGTAGAAAACCTCTCAGAAGGCATCCGGCCTTACCCAGCCTCGAACTGTCGTAACTGAGGGATGGATTCCTTGTCAGATTTTACACTCTTACCTAGAAACATTCACAAGAATTTTAGAAAAACTTTTTTGCCTAGTGCGGGATTCGAATCCGCTCCACATTAACTTAATGTAACTTAACTTAACTTAACTTAACTTAACCGTAACGTAAGGCTGAAGCCTTAGACACCACAGCTAATGTGGCTCCTTGTATTAGAGTCTTCTGAATACTAATGGGGCCTATTTTCTCACTTATAACTACAATTAAGACAATGTATCCCATTACATTTCCCGTTTTTCCTAAGTTTCCCGGGGAAATTACATTTTGGGTTAATTAATTAAAAAAATTAGTCTGCTTTCATATTTGAGTCAAGACAATGTTTAGCAGTCAAATGGTTAAATCATCGAAAACAATGCTATATATTTAGAGGAATAATCTCCAGGTATAACATTTTTAAACAACGAATAACTAAGTACCTCAAAAATGCAAATACTTTTAAGGGAATCATGTATAAGGGGATGATAATGGTTAAAACTAACCTTATCACAGATTATCTTACTTTTCCATTATTTATTAAATGTAATTAAAATGTATTGCTACAAAAATATCAGCAGTACAGAATTAATTATTCCATTTTTTATATTTCCAAATTTATTACGTTTCTTTTCGGTTCTAGTAGCAAGTAAATGTATTTTTGAATGGGTTAACTTCCATTGACATAAAATATACTATTCTCTTTTATTACACACGTGCTAGACATCAAATTAAATAAGATAAGTTTAAGATAAAATATACAGTATACACAACATAAGTATATAACACCGAATAAACCTTATCTTTTAATAAGCAAAACAACAAAAAATTTCAGTTCCCAGTCTAACTATCGTTGTCGCTCGGAAATTTTGGAGGTACCTCTAACCTAACAGTTAAAAGAATGTTATTGGAATCATTCGGAATTATTATAACAATTTAACAATTGTGAGAGACAACACTGGGCGTAAATTAAACTTTAGTAATAATTGACTTTTTCCGATTAAAATTTCTTTCAGAATTCCCTGGCTTTTATCTGCTATTTGACAATTTGTTTCTATAAATTTCACGAAGACAAAATTCCGAGGGATTCACAACGATACCATCCCAAATTTTAAATTTCGGAGTATATTTATCTTTTACGCCTCCGCTACCCTCCTTAGGAGTTGATTTTTATGAACCGTTTTTCTTAGCGAATATCTACGACGCATGAGGAATACACAGCCAAATTTCAAGTCTGTAGGAATTGAATTTCAAAAACGGGCGTATAGTTTCGGAAAATTCACGAAAAAAATTGCATTTGTTTTGTCGAGATGATGGTTCATAGCTATGAAATGATTCATATTTACACAATGACATATAAACATCATTTCTGTGTTATTACGTTAATCAACTCAACATTTTCATTATTTATATACCGGAAAGGGCAGAACAACATCTGCTGGGCCAGCTAGTATATATATATATATATATATATATATATATATATATATATATATATATATATATATATATATATATATATATATATATATATATACTTAGGATATCAGAATGTCATTCGGACTGGACAAATGTTCTAGTGTTAGTATTCAGAAGGGAAAGGTTCAGAGTCAACATTCAATATTCTGGAGGAACATACAACAACTGGCACCAGAAGAATCCTACAAATATTTAGGAATACCCCAAAGGCATAAACTTGATCATAACCAGTTAAAGGACTTTTCCACACTATACCAAAAAAGACTTACAAAACTTTTAAACACCAAACTGAACAGCGGAACCTCATTAGAGCGATCAATGGTTGGGCAGTGCCAACTCTGACATATTCTTTTGACGTTGTTAAATGGTCAGAAACTGACCTTGATGAACTTGATAGGTTGACACGCCGAACATTAACAAAGTTCCGATGCCTGCATCCAAACTCCTCTACGAAGAAACTATACATTCCAAGAAAGTTGGGGGGTAGAGGCTTTGTAAACGTAAAAAATCTCTGTTTCAATCAAGGAAATGATTCAAGGTCAATTTCAAATTTCCTCAAAATGATGAAATCAAGGATGAGAAAACACTTCTTTGATTCAAACAGTACGATAATGAAATTGGTTGCAAATGATGACCGGGGTTTCACCCCACTAAATTTAAATAAACAAAACCGTATTGATAGCAGAACACTCACGGATTGCGTTCGAGAATGGAAAGGACAAACATTACATGGAAGGTTTCCTAAGTCACTCGAAGATGACACCATTGACAAACAATTGTCTTTAAAGTGGCTTAACGATGGACTCTTGTGCCCGGAAACAGAAGGTTTCATGATATATATTCAAGATAGTATACTCCATTATATATGTGTGTGTGTGTCTATATATATATATATATATATATATATATATATATATATATATATATATATATATATATATATATATATATATATATATATATATATATATATATGTATATATATATCTTAAATTTTCAGTATCAGTTCTGAAATTAATTACTGTTAGCCTAAAAAATAGATAAAGGCAAAACATTTATAAAATATGTCAAAATCAAAAATACATCCTATACATACGTATCGAGGTGAACCCTGACCGGAACTTCACAGCCTTATAAAAAGTATCTTACGTCCTATTCCACGACATAATCACCTTATATGACAAATTTCATTAGAATCTTTCCATGTTTCGAGCGTTATTCAAGGACAAACATCCAAACAAAAATACTCTCACATTTATAATATTAGTAAGATTAACAAAAAAAAATAAAATAAAAACTCACCACTCATCATTTCAAATATGAAAAAAATTATTGGAAACAATAATATGACCAGATATATAAATAAATAATATTCTTTCTTCTCTCTCATGTAACGAAATATGCCTAAACGTGATCGGTACTTGAAATTTCACTCTCAATTCTCGTCCAATTATCGATTATCAAATCGCCGCCTAAGAAGTTTCACTTAGAAAAAATCGAGTTGTTCCTTGATTTAAGGAGTTTCACCTCGATGGACATGATACATCGCATCATAGTGAGGGTATTAAAAAGTTGAAGTATTGTTATTATAAATACGGGGGTAGCTTGAAATGTTTCCAGCCTCAACAAACAACAACTGAATATCTAAAATAGCAGGCATTTTCAAGGTTATCTTACAACGCATGTGCAATTATATTACTAGAATATTTGTTGAGGCTCGAAACTTTTCAGACTGACTTGGTATATTGAAGTGCAAGTTGACTACAATGAAAAAATCTCAAAAATCGTGTTTCGTTTGCCAGGCCGAGAACTTTTACAGGACAAACTACCTCGTATTGTAGAATAATGGAGACCTGTAATACATTTCAACATAACCTATATTTTCATTTCTGTTAAATATTATATCATCGCAAATGCGAAATTGTCTATACACAATATAAACGAGAATTTTTTTAGCAAACCAGATTATCTGTAATACGTCAAAAATATTATAAAATATGTTACAATTGATAACATTATCTTAATCTCTACGTAAACCTACCCAAAAAACCATTCCTATTATTTATGCTGAGGTAAACTCGAAAGCGCGTGTCGACCTTATTTTAATGTCAATAAAATACTGATCATCACAGGTCTAGTTTACTTGTCATTCCAAAAGAATCACTAATAAAAATGTCCCCTTTCAAATTAGTTATTTATATATACTGTCAGGTTTAAAAAGTTCCAAACGAATCCCAACGAATTTATACATTTAGAGTTATTACTAAAAAACATCAATTTCTCATTGTCACTTAATACATATAAATAAAAAATAACACAGGTCGACATGATTTTTGTAACACTGATGACAATGCTATTTTTGCATTTCATTTAGGTAGTTATTAAAACACCTTTGGTCTAGCACCTTTGGTATAAACACAGAAATGGTCTAGCACGTCCCATTTTCAAGGATCTGCTCCTCCTTTATATAATGCGGTCGACCCCTGGTAACAAAAAGAAGTGTACGGGTTACAGTACTATTTTCATTAATATTACCTCAAAAAATTTTAAATTTATTGACCTGTGTAATCAAAGAAAAACGGGCTATAATTTATCATTAATTAGTTTGTCCGAAGTTTGTCCCGAAAATTATTAAAACAAATCTTAACTTTGATGAATACATGTATTTCAGAAATATGTTTTTTTTATAATTAACTTTATTTTATTATTATTTTAAATTATAAGTGAGGTAGCTAAAGGTGAAGAGTGAAACTACAAAAAAATCGAACTTTGCTTATCTAAAGAGCACGCGCAACATGGGGCCAAATTGTGACCCACAATAATCATTTTTTCAAATGCGTTTTCTTTGGCAGGATAAAACGATAATATAATTATCCTGCAACAAATCATTCAAACTCTCTTCGAAATTGTGGATTATCCTCTAAGATATTATTTTCCTGATTTAACCCAGTCTCATTATCTTTTTTATGAAATTAAAAAAAAACATATCTCAGCCTTAACTTCTTCATCCGATAGGTTATTTCTTCAAGCTCTGAAAGAGTAAGTAATCTCTGGAAGCCAAATCTAATGAATATCACGTATTTGGAAACACCTCGAAGCTTAAGTCATGGAGTTTAATAGCAAAAACCCAAGACGGGTGTGCAAGTGCAATATCTATGTGAATGAACACTTTTTTTGAATAAATGTGGATGTTTAGCCTAAATAGTATGGTTAAATTAGTTAAATAGTGAAACTTAATACTATAATTTATAATAATAGTCAAGTAGACTATAAGCAGCAGACCCCAGAATCCCAGAAAACCGCTGCAAGCAAATTTTCCGCAGATGGAACCGGTTTCGCTTTACTTGATGCACTTTCATCTCCTTTCACTCACTGTTCGGACTGCTGTTTTTCTTTAACATGCAATGATGAATCGAATTCACTAAAACGTCGAAGAAACTTAGCAGAATCGGATTTTAACAAATCTAAGGACTCAATGAACTCAGGGAGCACCCAATATATACCCATAACATTGTGTGAAATATAGTAGATAGTCTACTTAGATGTTTACAATGTTAACAAGCTCACGCACCTTTAGTCGGTTAGTTTAGTTAACTCTCTAAAGTGGAATGTTATTCTTTTTATATGTTGGCCGGGGTTAAATCGCCGAATAAAACAAAGTACTTTATAACAGCTCGAACTTTATATAGACGAAACCCAATTTTGAGAAAATTTCAAAGCTTGTTTGTTTAGTCGATCACCAAAAACAAGCAATCAAACAGACGCGTCCGAATCTTTGCTGCACACCACCTAACGAATCATATTTGACAAATATCATAGCCATTTAGTCATATTGGCGTCACCTCTATGTCAGCCCGAGTACTATTTAAAGAAACAAAGTTGACGATGGTCTAGAAAAGCCGAAAAGTCGAATCAAAAATCTAATTACCATAGCCACTTCACCATAGAGGAGAAATATATATATATATATATATATATATATATATATATATATATATATATATATATATATATAGATATATATATATATATATATATATATATATATATATATATATATATATATATATATATATATATATATATATATATATATATATATATATATATATAGATATATATATATATATATATATATATATATATATATATATATATATATATATATATATGGGAATTTACAATTTCTTAAAAGTAAGTTAAGTTCAAGGTGCCGGAAAATAGATTAATATGTGTTGGATCGCTTGCTGATCTGTAATGGTGTGGTATTTATGGTTACTTCTTTAGATATAATTATTTACTATGTATTATAAATACTTATATACCCTTGTGAAAAAACTCTTTTTAAACAATGTATTCTATCTCTAACCTTCTAATCTATATTTTCCTATATATTCATGTATTTTGATGTTATGGCTAATTAACATCAAAATACATGAATATATATGTAATCGATCTATCTATTTAAACTATTAAACTGTCTACTAAAAATCATCTATTATTTATTTTTCACAATATGTCATAACAGCGAACCGTTTAGAAGTTTCCGGCTAATTCCGATGAGTTCCTATATTTAGAGTTTGCGTGTGACTTAAATTACGGGAATAACAAGGGCAATTTAGCAAATTTAGCGATATTTTCTAATTATATCGTTAGACTAAAAGGCGTGTGAACAACGCCGATAGTTTATTTTGCGGAAGTAGCGTAAAAAGCTACGGTCTTTGATCGCTAATATGAATGAATTCTAACAAGTAGTTTCCTTACGATAGTAGTAGGAAATACGAAGGTCTCTCGAAAAATTCCTTGCAATCCCGTATATTTGACCGTCCAATGACGTTTAATTTTTGTTAATATCCCCAAAACAAGATTTGAAAAAAGGAAGTAATCATATAGATCATGAAGTTTTGTAATATCAACTCCGGACCGGTGTGCAGGTGCCTTATTGAAGTGAACGAAGACTTTCTTTTTGGTCAAATATTTCCGTTTAACATAAATCACACGATTCAGTTCATCTAATAGTGAAACGTAATACTTCTAGATGATGGTCCTGCCTTCTATCAAGTAGTATATGTACACTATCCTGAGAATCCTAGAAAACCCTAACTTCTGACTTCTGCAAATAAAATCGTTTCTTCTTATTTTATTGCACTTTGACCTGATCCAGCCCACTTTTATGTCAACTACTTCATCACTGGCATATAATGATAAATCCATGTTTCATCCACTGTTAAATAATCTCAGCAGAATTGTGTCTAAATAAGATTAAACCCTCTTAGGATGTTTTTTTTTCCTTTATTTGGGTTTTTCACCACTATCTGAAACTCAAAAAATATCAAAAATACCTGTTCTTAAGTAAAGAAAGAATCACTGATATAATATCTCCACGTTATAAACTAGCAAAATTTTTATTAAGCATTTTAAATCCACTTTCGGATAGAACAAATTCATATATTAAAAATACTTCAGATTTTTTAGATAAAATTTCGAACATTAAAATTACAAACAATAATTTAATGGTTAGTTTTGACGTGGTGAGTTTATTTACTAATATACCAGTTGATAAATCACTTTTAATAGTTAGAAAGAGATTAGAATATGACACAACACTAAAAGACCGCACTAAACTAAACTTAAATACAATTTTGGAATTATTAACTATGTGCTTAAAAACCACATATTTTCAATTAGAAAATAATTATTATCAAGAAAATTTCGGAATGGCAATGGGTTCTTCTCTTTCTCATGATGAGTAATATCTTTATGGAGGAACTCGAGAATGACATATTAAATAAATCTCTTAAAAAGCCATTAATATGTTGATGATATTTTTGCTATATGGCAACATAACATTGACGATCTAAATCTATTTTTTACAAGATATAAATTCTCGAGAGCCTACAATTAAGTTTACTTTAGAGATGGAGAATGAGAATAAATTGCCATTCCTCGACACTTTAATATTAAAACAAAACAGCACATTAAAAACTACAGTTTACAGAAAACCGACAAAAACAGATAGGTATCTCAATTTCTTTTCAAATCACTCAAAATCGGTCAAAATAAGACAATAAAAAACAATTACCCAAAAAATTTTATAGATAAATCGTTTAAAAATTTTGATACTAGACAAAACAGACAAGTTATTAATAACAATAATAACTCTCAAACAATTAACCTCACAATTCCTTATATCCGCGGTATTTCTGACACAATTAAAACGTAGGAAATAAATACAACATAAGAACGACATTTAAAACAAAAAATACTCTTAGATCTCTATTAACAAAGACTAAACCTAACAATATACAACAAAATACCAAAAATGTGGTTTATAAAATTCCCTGCTAATGTGGCAAATTCTATATAGGTAAGACATCTAGACCGTTAGATGTTAGAATAAAAGTGCATAAAAACCTTCTTCGAAAGGGCGATTTTAATAAATCTAGAATTTGTCAACACGCATGGGAATGGGGCATAAAATAAATTGGAATAATTCCAAAACGGTATTAAAAGAATCGGTAACAAAATACAGAAGATTAAAAAAAACCGCTATAATTAATTTAAATAAAAATAACTGTATTGCTATGCCTTCGGAAGATTTAAATTCAATATGGTTCCCGATTCTAAAGAATACAATTAAACACATTTAAATATTTGAATACACAATCAGTACAATAAACAATCGCACTGTAAACATTACCTATATATATTTTTTGGTAGTATGTCACTGTCATGAAAATCTATTGTTGTCAATGTAAGTATCGTTGACATACACAAAAAATATATTTACTTTCACTCGTTAGGAGCCACATTAGCTGTGGTGTCTAAGGCGTCAGCCTTACGTTACGGCAGTTAATGTGGACCGGGTTCGAATCCCGTACTAGGCATAAAAACTTTTTCTAAAATTCTTGTCAATGTTTCTCGGTAAGAGTGTAAAATCTGACAAGGAATCACCCCTCAGTCACGCCAGTTCGAGGCTGGGTAAGGCCGGATGCCTTCTGAGAGGTTTTCTACGTTGGTCACTCGCCAGTCGGTAGGCTTCTCGAAATACTTTCGGTTAAGCACAAAACCAAGGGTTGATAGCCCGAGGGGGGTGCTGACCGGGGTTTTCGGTAGCTGATGACCGTGGTTCGGAACCCACGTTAAGCTGTAGGTCCAGTCGCTAAATAGCCTTATCAATTGCTGATGCGCCTCTAACCCCAAAACTTCACTTCACTTTCACTCGTTACTTTATATCTTACAAATTAATATAATTTATTTTTTAATTTAGTTTTGAAAAGGGGGGGAGAGGATTTCGTTAACGTCCCGAAACGTTAACGTTAAAAGTTTGTAAAATTTTTTATAACATTTTTATATCTTTAAAATTTTGTTCGTTAGGCAAATTCCTTTCAAAAAAGAATCACTGAGAAATTTGTCTCCGTGTGGTTTTTTGTTTTTACCAAGTGATTCTTTCTTTACATAAGAACAGGTATTTTTGATATTTTTTGAGTTTTAGATAGTGGCGAAAAACCCAAATAAGGGAAAAAAAAGAAAAAAAAATATGAACACGCCACAATCATTCAGACATTACAATAAAAATAGGTTAGATTTTGATATTTTTAGGAAAAACACCACCACTTCGAAAAACCCAAATAAAGGAAAAAAATATATGAACACGCCACAATCATTCAGACATTTCCTCTTAAAATGTGTTCATTCGATTGTTCTGAAACTTCACACCACTCCATCTAGCGATTCATACTTAGTTATATATATATAGCGAAACTATGACTACTTGCGCTATTTCTGTGCCAATCCAAGAACTTTTCATAGGATCCTCTTTTGGTGAAAATTTAAAGTTGTGTCTGGAATTTTGAAGCTGGTTGGTTTTGCTGGAAGTCAACCAATCAAGCTATCGATACAAACCTCAATTATACCCAATTTCACCAAGAATATACAAAGTTGTCCAAAAATATCTGTATTGATAGACAAAAAGGGTTTTTGTGCAGTAGAATAAGGCCAAACGATTTAGTGCAGGACAAATAAGGCAGAATCTGTAAAAAGTCAATACACCACACAGACTTTGCCCCAACGGACTTTGTTATATACAACTTCAATATTCTAGAAAAAGTCGATAAATCTATTTAGTTATAAAATTTAGGTCAGACGTATCAATAAAAAAGAAATACAGAAAATTGTATATGATATTAATAAATCAATTATGGCGGATATATTTTATATCCCTATCGAAAATAGAAGTCCCAATGATCAGATAAAATTATGAATTAAATAACACGAATTATTTTTACTACTACGAACAAAAAGTGAGATGATTCTTGTTTTTAAAATTCGCGTGCTTTACGTATCGATTCAACAATTATTAAGTAAGAAATTTTAGAAATTATAGCGCCTTTCGTAATTGTTCAATTTTTTTAATGAATAAAGTTAACCAAAAAGAGATTTTTTTTGTTGTAATTTATTGAAAATATTAAGAACGGTACTTTGATGATGGAAGAGAAACAATTAGAAATAAACCGCATTCTGAAAGACCATCCGTGTCAATCAATGATGATTGACGTGGATAAAATATTACCAAAATCAACACTATATCTGACTTGTTCCTAGTCCCTTCTGTTAAAAAAACCACTTCGTGGGCGCCCTTTTGATTCTAGCGAAGCCATTCAAGATAATTCGCTGACCACTTGGAAGGTAATACCAGAAGTCAAATATAAAAACTATTTCCAAAACTGGAAAAAAAGTTGGAATAATTATTATAGTGAAGGGGATTCGTTTGAAGTAATAAAAAATTATAATTATTATTTTGCTACATTACTAAAAAAGCTAAACTACAATGTATTAAAATTGTATTTTGTGTGTAAGAATATTCTTTTTAGATATCAAGTCTTGCACTTTGTAACATGATAAAAAAACGAAAAATATTGCAAGTTAATCAGTCAGTGTGCAATTTCAGACAATGAAAAAAAAGACACGAAAAATAAAACCGTTTCCGATAATAATATTCGAATTAGCATCGAGATGTCAATGTCAATTTCAATTTAAATGTGCTGACCCGAATCATATATACACACGCAACAATTGATTATTGTTTACGAATAATGTTCAGGGTTGCGCTATCGGTACACAACGAATTACTCAAGTAAAAAAGTAATGGAGAGAATTTAAAAACATCACAAAGAAATATAAACTTAACTCACAGAGATTTTCCGCAAAACCCAAATTACTGGTTTGGGGTTCCTCTGTTCACTTTTCGATACACAACTTCAACTATAATAATAATAATATTAATGCTTCATTAGCTCAACAGGATATCCCAATTACAAAGCTAATTATAAATATTTAATGTAATCCATTACAAAATATAATAATAACTAGACTAATATCTATAATATTAAAATAAATAACACACAATAACAACATATATAATATCAGTGATATTATATAATATCAGTGGTATACACAAAATTGTGTATATTAATTTCAAACAAGCTTTCGATAGTCTGAAACGGGAACATGTAATAAAAGCTATAACGGAAATGAAAATACCTGGCAAGCTAATAAGACTAACAGAAATGACAATAAAAAATTCACAAGCAGTAGTTAGAACAGCGAAAGGAGTAACAGAGGATTTTGAGAATAATTTGGGAGTGAGACAGAGATATGGACTGTTAACAACATTGCTTATATTGACACTGGATGCAGTAATCAAAGAGTGTAATTTCACGGGAAGAGTCATCAATAAAGCGATATAAGCAGTTACATACGCAGACGATCTTATTATGCTAACTACCGACAGAATAAGCCTGGAAATTGGACAAGAAGCAAAGAAAAGAGGCCTCACAATAAATCAAGAAAAAAGCAATTATATGAAAATTAGAAAAGAAAATAGAAGCATTACAACCAGATCAGTAGAAATACGAAATTACGAATTTGAAGTAGTGGAAAACATTAAATATTTGGGAATAATAATAAATAACAAAAGGGCGAGAAACATAGGGAAGAAAAAAATTATTTGTCATCAAGACAATGCACCGGCTCACAGAGATGTTCTTGCAATGGCCAAATTGAAGGAGTTAGACAACGAATTGTTGGAGCATCCACCATATTCAACAGATCTGACCCCCTCTGACTTTCATTTGATCCCAAACCTCAAAAAATGCCTACGTGGTAAGCGTTTTTCATTAAATGAAGAAGTTATACCCGCCGTAGATGAGTATTTTAAAGAACATCCGGAAATCACTTCAGAGGTGGAATAAATGAATTGGAGAACCACTGGACAAAAAGGTATTGAGCTTAAGGGAGAATATACGAAAAAATAAAGGCATTTTCAATTATAAACTTCAATTCTTCTATTGGAACCTTCGGTGTGAAACACTAAACTCGAAGAAATTTACCACTAAGCACCAAATCACTTTTTTTTTTACTTCTCGACGCACGTTTCACTAACCATGTTAGCATCATCAGGAGATGATTAGGAGATGATTAGATTAAATCATCTCCTAATGATGCTAACATGCTTACCGAAGCGTAAATCTCTTCGAGTTTAACTATAAACTTGTTTTATCATTTCTGTTCCGCGAACTTTTCTATTAGCCCAGTAAATGATATTCAATTAATATCTACAATGTCTCTAATGCTTAATCGGCGATTATTCAGTACAAGGTCATTGATTTTGATAATGTTTTCCTCATTCCTCATGTTCAACTCCTTCGTTACCGTCATAGTACTTGTACCAATTGTCATTTTTTTACATTAATACAACACCGTAACTCTTTATTAACATTTTTATTACATCAGCCTAAAAAATTCCATTTTTTAGACTAAATTTATTACAAATTATTTTCTCCATAAATTTATTCATTTTAAAAAATTGACGATTGCTAAAATAAACTCTCTAAAACAGAATGAAAAAATCGTCTCTTAAGAATTTCTTTTTCAATGGTCGGACATCAACAAATCAAAATCAAGTAGTATATTCTATTGGTGAAATGTTTGGGCGATAAGGAAAATGATGCAATAACTTTTGTAGGACCACCTTAGTAGCAGGCGATCTTGCATTGTCATGCAGGAGTATCGCTTCATATACATTAATTAGTGTAAGATCAACCATGACGAATTTTCTTTTTTTTATTTTCATAGAATTATGACTCGACAAAAAAGTAATCGACCCCTTTACTTTTCATCTTTCATCATGATCATAGCCTTTATCTTTGACTTAGCCTTTATCTCCGACTTCTGTATTTTCTTCTGAATTTAATTATATCTATAATCGACAAGTAACATCAAAAATGGTCTCCTCAAAAATGAAATCTTGCATAAGTAATTGAAAAGTTCGCGGGGCGACACCTAAAAAGCAGTAAAAGAACTATATAATCTACTACATTTTGAAGTTTCATCCTTCATATGAACATATCGGAAGTTTCGTTTCCATTCATTCGTACAAAAACAGCAGCTAAAGTAAACGTATTAATGTTATTTTTTTAAAATGGAAAATATTGAAAATCGAGGAGTGATTAAATTATTTGTAAAAAAAGGTTTAAATGCAATGGAAATTCATAGTTAAATGCTAAATGTATTAGAGGAGTATGCTCCTTCGAAAATAATGGTTTGTAATTGCGCAGCTGAGTTTCAACGTGGTTGTACAAGCCTGGATGATAATCCTGGTTCTGGAGGGCCAATAAGTGCAACTACTGAACAAATAATTAATTCCATACATGATATGATTATGGATGACAGACAGCTGATTTTGAGTGAAGTTATTAATGCCATGGAATCTCAACTGAACGGGTGTTTCACATTTTGAAAAAGGAATTGAACTGGAGAAAGTTATTGCAAGATGGGCGCCGCATTTATTAAATTCTGCTGTTCGCTGTTTCTAACCAACATTTGGATATTTTTCGAAAGAATAAAAAGGAATAAAAATCGACCAAAAAGATTATGGCGCCAATTTTTTGGGGTGTAAAAAGTATTATGTTAATTGATTACTTTCAAACCGGTAAAACAAAAACAGAACAGAATTACTCAAACCTTTTGGATCAATTAAATGCAAAAATTCGTGAGAAGAGAGGGAGTTTAGCAACGAAAATAAATATTTTTCGTCAAGACAATGCACCGGCTCACAGATGTGTTCTTGCAATGGTCCAATTGAAAGAGTTATAGTACGAATTGTTGGAGCATCCACCATATTCATCAGATCTGGACGCCTCTGACTTTCATCCTTTCCGAAACCTGAAAAAATTTCTACCAAGCGTTTTTCATTAAATGAAGAAGTCATAGCAGCGGTAGATTTTGAAGGACTTCTAAAAAATCACTTCAGAGATGGAATAAATAAATTGGAGAACCACTGGAAAAAATGTATTGAGCTTAAGGAAGAATATTCGGAAGAATAAAGTCATTTTTTGAAGTATAAACTTGTTTAATCAATCCCATTCTGCGAACTTTTCAATTAGACTAGTACCTAATACAGTCTAGAAATAAGAAAACTAAATATAAATAATCCTGATACTTCAATTCTAAACTCGGAGAGATTTACCTCTAAACATCAAATCACTTTATTAACTTCTCGATGCGCGTTTCGCTAACCATGTTAGCCTCACCAAAATATGCTGCAATCATCTCCTGATGATACCAACATGATCAGCGAAACGCGCTGATCATGCGCGCTGAAAAAGTGATTTGGTGTTTAGTGGTAAATATCTTCGAGTGGAAACATAATATTGTTGAAAAATTGTCATAAAATACCAAGGGTATATAAATGTTACACACGCCTTGTAGTTTTATCAATAGTATGTTGTTAATATGCCGAAATCATAGAATATGATAAAATTATTTACAAAACACTTAAAATGATATCATTAATAGTAACAGTTTAAAATAAAAAGAAGCTAAAATCAAGAAAATCGTCTACGTCAAATCTAAAAATATCGAGACCGGTCCAAGAGAGTATAAATTAGGAGATATTATGAATATCTTTATTATTATAATTGCAGCATTTCTAGTATTTATACAACAGATATTTTCTACAAATTCATAGCTGAACAAAAGCTTTGTTCTCAAGTATAGATCAAAGGTTTGTTTGCCATTCGTCCATATCAATAATTCAAATTATCTATTTAATATCTACTTAATATCTACTTAATAGATACTCTAGCTTATTAATAGTAGGCTAATTAAAAAGTTCGCAGAGCGGAAATGATAAAACAAGTTTATAGGTAAAAAAATTACTTTATTTTTTCCGTATATTCTTCCTTAAACTCAATATACTTTTTCCGGCGGTTCTCCAGTTCATTTATTCCATCTCTAAAATGATTTTCTGAAAATTCTTCAAAATACTCATCTACGTCTGCTATAACTTCTTCATTTAATGAAATACGCTTGCCACGTAGGAATTTTTTTGAAGTTTAGGAACAGATGAAAGTCGGATGGGGCTAGATCTAGTAAATATGTTGGATGCTTCAACAATTCGTAGTGTAACTCTTTCATTTTGGCCAATCCAAGAACACATCTGTGAACCGGTGCATTGTTTTTAAACCTTTTTTACAAATAATTTTTTTTCGTTGGCCTTAAGCTGCTGTTTTTATACGAATAAATTGCCAGATCGACTTGATCACTTATGTTCATATGAAGGATGGAACTTCAAAATGTAGTAGATTATAATTCTTTTACTGCTCTACAGGTGTCATTCCGCGAACATTTCAATTAGCATAGTATTCTTCCAGATTGTTACGGCGTATTGTTAATTAAAAGCAGTCTCAATTCATGAAGTAAGCCATACATAATCCTAAGTCTCGTTTTAATGGCCCAGTGCCAATATGAAGGTGTGTGCTATGTTTCTATTCTTGGACTACTTTCCTTTTCCATTTTCTTCTATCCAATTGTCCGGAATGTTCGTAGTGATGTTTCCATTAGTTTCTATTTTAACTCTTATAAACCAAAATCTATGTGGGATTAGTAATGTTTATTTACATAAGGTATGATTTTTTTAGTGTGCCCGAATCTATCAAACGAACTGCGAGTTTGTGCGTCTCTAGGGGCAGAATTATTCAGTATAGTGTAGCAAATCATCATGGAAATTTAACATCAGAGCAACGCTTGCAAATTGTTCTGTCCGCCAAACTTATAGAGCCTTTCGAATTTTAACGTGCATATAATCGCCCTATGGAGCGCCCTATATTCGCCGAATTATCGCATTTCATGCTGCTCGATATTAAAATAAAGCAAAACATAAAACTGTGCGTTCCGAAGAAAATATCGCAGCTATTGCTGGCAGCGTTGATGAAAATCCAAATTTGTCAATTCGACGCCGTTCGCAGGAAATTGGGCTTTGTTATTCGACTACGTGGAAAATTTGATCTGGAGCACATGTAGTTCCAACAAGACGATTCTTTTTTGATTATTTTTTTTTGAGGTTATGTCAAATCTATGCCGATAAACGAGCAACTATTGACGCCTTTGAAGCCAACATAACTCGGAACAATTACTTGTAGAAGTGGTCGGAAATTGGACAGAATGCGTTTTGTCAGAAGTAGCCGCGGCGAACAAATTGTTTTCAAACATGAATGATACCATTGAACGTTATTTCGCATAAAATAAATAGTTTCAAGGTATCTAATTTGATTGTTGTTTTATTTGAATTCGTACGCACTAAAAAAATTACCCTATATTCTTAGTTCCTGTGGTATTTACATTGTTTATGTTTTTTTTTTTAATATTTGTTTCCCTTCACCTAGACAGTTTTTGCCCAGCGCAGGTATTATATAGCCTTTTCATGCATCAATGGACAGACACACACCCTATACCTCCAAACATCCATGCCTGTGCCAGGATTCGAACCCGGGACCATGGGATTGCCAGGCAAACCACTAACCTACCAGACCACCTCCGTCGGCCATCGTTTATGTTCAGATTCGTTTTGATTGGGCCTTCGTTTACCTGATTCAAATTTAAAATACCGATCGATAAGTTGTATTTATGCTTGTTATTATGTTTTTTTATTTCAAAAAGGGCAAGATCGCTGTTCATCTAACAAAAAAAAATTATGCCGTTTACGCAGAAGGTTCTGTTCGAGAGATCACGGTGAAATAGTAGTTTGGTCGGTTCAGAGATGGAGAGCTTGACCTGCAACACCCACATAACTTTGACCGCCATTATAGTACTGATGTCGAGGAAATTAAGGCCATAATAGCCGAAAATCCACGCTCTAAGATCCCTAAGATAGCAAATCATTTAAATATTGGCAAATCGAGCGTTTTTAGGTATATGGCCAGGCCCTATACCATACAAAGAACAGACTAGAAAACCCCAAAGGAGCTGACTTATTTTAAAACTTTATCACAAGTAATATGGATAATCGATGCGAAAAACTTTTAAAAAATTGTTTGTAATTAATTGTAAACGAATAAAAATTTATAAAATTTAAAATAATATCATGACTATAAAAACGCCACGATTGACTGCCATGTTTGTGACGTCATTATGTTAAAGTGTTTTCACGTATGTACTATCAATGGCTATTGAAGTTTACTGCAAAAAAATATTGTTGGTTACTAATTTAAATCAGTAATGTTTGACAAAGGGTTGATTTTTATGGTCACCGATTTTGTCAAAAATGATATTCGGTTTAATTCAGCTGAAGTTCGAGGTGCTAAAGCATCAATTTGAGTTTTTTAAAAAATAATGATGTAAATGCAAATAAGAAACAAAATATTTCTATTAAATATAATGAGATTATTTGTAGGGTGTCACGCGAAAGTTGCGGTGACAAGGCTATAGGTTATGTCCAATTTAACCGCAAAAATTATATTTGCACAGTGAAAAAACGTGTATATCCAGAACATAAAGTTGATGATAATAACAGGAATAAGTTGATAAAAAGCTAAAACACTTTATCAGTTGTCTGTCATGTTGAGGGGAAATGAACATTGTGACGTCACACGCGCTCGAGTTTTTTCAGAAACCATCGGCTCCTCATCGGTACTAGGTTTAAATATGTATTTTGAATTTGATATAACTGTTTAATTATCAGGAAAAAATTATAATAATTATAGTTTTGTTATTAAAATATATATGGTCTTTCCATTTATGGCAAGTTTTTTTTCAAAACCCTAAATAGATAATTAGTTAAATAGATAGTCCCGATACTTTGAGACTTTGGTAGTGTATTTAAATACGTTTAAACCAAAAACTGAACAACCATTTCGAAATGAACAATATTTTTTTTTTACTTACAATGAATGTAGTGTCTTATCAATTTTATTTTTAGTATACACAAACAAAAATTTATGATAAAAACTATTAAACGTTTCGTGCTGCCATAAGGTTAAACTGCAAATGAGTTCAGGCTTGTGGTAAGCCAACAACCTTGACCATAATTTGACAATTAAAAAAATCAACTGAATTAGTAATTTATTGCTCTGCGTGATTTGACGTCATAGTCACTGAGCAGGGTCAATGACAAATATGATGGGTATTAGAATATATTGTGTCCATTTTCTAGCTCTAACACTTTCCAGTTATTAATATTCAAAATAATAATTACTGTGGCAGTGTACCAAAGGCACACAAATTGGAATAGTTCGGTCATGCAATGAGAGGACAAAGTTATGAACCGTTGAGGGACTGGGAAAGATCCAGAGCGTAGGAAAATAGGTTCCATATGAATTGAAAGAAAAAGACATTAAAAGGCGAAAAAGCACTTACGAAATTTTGTTTGCCAGACAAACAGAAAAGATTTTATTAAACTGTTCTCTTTTTTTGAGTTTTTCGCCACGATCTCAAACTCAAAAAATATACAAAATATTTGTTCTTATGTAAATAAAGAATCACTGGGTAAAAAACAAAAACAAAACGAAGACAAATTTCTCAGTGATTCTTTTTCTGTAATAAATTTGCCTAACGAAGAAACATTTTAAAAAACACAACCATTTTAAAAATAAATACAAACTTAAAATAAAACTTGAGAAAAAAATTAATTAATAAATAAATAAAATCAATGTTCAAAAGTTTGCATTTATTTTCAAAAAATGTATTTTTTTAAATTTTTGTTCGTTAGGTAATTTTTTTTTTACAGAAAAAGAATCACTGAGCAATTTGTCTCCATTTTGTTTTTGTTTTTTACACAGTGATTCTATATTTACATAAGAACGGATATTTTTGAAATTTTTTTGAGTTTTAGATCGTGGCGAAGAACCCAAGAAAGAGAAAAAATACATGAGTATTTGCTGTACTAAATTACTGTGGCAGTGTTACAAAACCACACAAATTGGAATACTTCGGTCATGCAATGAGAGGACAACGTTATAAACCGTTGAGATTGATTATGCAGGGAAAGATAGAGGGGAGAAGAAGCGTGGGAAGACCAAAAATGTCATGGCTGCAATATTTGAGAGAATTCAACTGTACCTTTATCAAATCAGTTATTTAGAGCAGCTGTAAACAAAGCGAAAATAATCATGATCATCGCCAACTAACTATCGTTTTAACGCCAACTAACTATCAAGACGCCACGGTAAGAAGAAGAAGAGATATTACTAAAATTACCAAAAAGAACCAAAACGGAACCGATCTTAAGACGTGGATGAATTTTTTTCTCCTAGTAATCGAACGAGACATAGTTCATCGACTAGATTCAGGTACTACCTGAACTTAGAAATACAGTTAGTTATTGTATATTGATAATTAGTACGATCAAGTAGACAGAACTCTGCTTATTATACAGTGCTCTCATTTCCAAAGAAGCCACCCTCATTATTTCTTTTAGCAAAGAAAATTAGGTCTGGGCAAAAAACGTCAATTTAGATATCGAGAGAGAAGTT
Source organism: Cosmopolites sordidus (assembly GCA_031761425.1). Lineage (NCBI taxonomy): Eukaryota > Metazoa > Arthropoda > Insecta > Coleoptera > Curculionidae > Cosmopolites > Cosmopolites sordidus. Next base: position 793,489 of record JARFXV010000041.1, on the reverse strand, counting down.
TAAAACCCGTATCCGTTATATTTTATGTTTGACCTCCTTACCTCCAGTCACACTACCTAAAAATTTTAAATGGCAACCCCTATTTGGTAACATCATTTTAAAGGTCTTGAAAATCCTAATTAAACTGCGTTTGCAAAACTGAAATTAGTTGATCCGTTCTCGTAACAAAAGAACAAATACATTTTAAAAAGTATTTTACGGAATCGCAACATTGTGTTTGCAATGTTTATTTTATTTTATTTTCCATTTTTCTTTTCCTAATAAAATAAGTAAGATAAGAGCCTTTGAATTTTAACTCGTCGCTCACTTTGAAGCTCGTATTTTAATGCACACTTTATTGCTCATTTCATCTAAAATTAATAACATTTTTATTAAAAGTGCCAATTTTCGACAGTTTGTCAAGTGGTGTCAATGACAGAATTTAATCTGTTATGTATCAGTGGTGGGTCGTGGGTTTTTAAAATGAGAGGGCAGGGCATAGAAGAAAATAGTGCTTGTGAATATTTTTTTTCTTTCCCCATCCTCTATTTTACTTTTTGTGAAACCCTATACAGGGTACTTTTTTGAATGACAGGGTACTTTTATTGAAACCCTATACAGGAGGTGAACCAGGAAAATGAATTAAAGGAAAGAAACTGAACGGAAATAAAATATGGTGTTTTGCTTTGAGAAATTGTTTACTGTGATAAATGCTGGAGGTGTGGAGCCCCAACGCCCTCCCTCACGAGCTGTCACTGCGATTTATACTTTACAAGAGAAAATTGAAATTATTTTTATTTATGGTGCTGAAGATAGGTGTCGCTGAACACCCCGACTTTTTATGAAAGGTACCTGGACAAAAATATAGAACAGCAATACGTAATAAAACTTGTTAAAACATTTGAAAAGTCTGGCTCCGACGAAATAAATAAGCAGCCGAAATTTCTGAATGAACCCACACAAATTGATATTTTAAGTCATTTCACTGTTGATCCAACCACTTCAATTCCAAATAAATATTTCCATTGGTTCCATACATAAAATTCTAAAAGAAAAAGTTGTTTCCCTACAAATTTAGCATTCTTCAGCAGCTCAGCGAAAATGATTATAACAGATTCAGTTTTGCAAAATAACAATAGGGGGAATCCAAAATGATCCGAATTTAATAAAGAATGTTTGTTTCAGTGATGAAGCAACATTTTTCCTTAATGACTTTGTAAATAAACATAACTGTAGATACTGGGATAATAACAATCAACATGTGTTTCGAGAGGATCATATGCAGTTTTCCCAAAAGACTAACGTTTGGGCTGGAATTCTGGGGAATGAAATAATAGGTCTGATTTTTATCCAAGAAAATTTAATGAGTGAATTATACTTAAACCTATCGGAAAACGAAATCGATCCACTCATATCACAGTCCTTGGAAAACCAAATCGATGAAGAAGAAAACCCACTGTCGGATGAACAAAATTTATACTTTCAACATAACGTCGCACCACCACGCTACGCATTACATGTTCGACAATAGCCGAATCAAAGGTTTCCGGACAAATGGATAGGCAAAAAAGGCGCTGTAGAATGGCCGGCGAGATCTCCAGATATAACACCATTGGGTTTCTTTCTTTGGGATTATCTAAAGACTTACGCATACATGCAGGTTAATTAATACAGGAATCTTTCAAAACGTTAGAAAATAATTCGAGAACAGATTATACTATTGTATAGCTAACGGTGGTAGACATTTTTAGCCAGCCATCGATAGTAATATACTATTATTTTTCCCTCTATTACCAGAACGAATCAACCGATTTCAGTTTTGTAATTGCAGTTTAATTAGAAGTTTCAAGACCTTTAAAATGATATATTACAAGATAGAGGTTGTCATTTAACATTTTTAGGTGCAGGTGACTGAGGGTAAGGAGGTGAAACATAAAATATAACGGACATTGGTTTTGAACTTCCCCCTCGATTTTTAAATTGACGTGTTTTTGTCTAGAGCTAATTTTCATTGCTAAAAGAAATAATAAGGGTGGCTACTTTTGAAATGAAAGCCCTGCATGTACATTTATTTTATATACATACACTAATACATTTGTTGGTATAGACTAATAACGTTCATGGTGTTTTGGAGCCAATTCGTTATTAATTCTCATTGTGCAAGAAAAATAGTTTTTCATAGCTTTGAATATGTCGAATTATGTACCAGAAAAATACGTGTTTGCGTTTTTCTTTAATTTGAAGAAAACGGACTGAAATATATCGATTGTTGGTTGAAGCTTATAGTGAACATGCTCTAAGCCAAAAAACTTGTGAAGGATGGTTTAAACACTTTAAAGGTGGTAGTTATGATATAAAAGTCGGGGACCGTTCAGGACAGCCAAAAAAGTTTGAAGATGCAGATTTGCGAGCATTATTGGATGAAGACTCAACTCATACATTGAAACAATTACCAGAAGCATTGAATGTTGCCCAATCCACCATTTCCGAACATCTACACGGATTGGGAAAGATCCAGAGCGAAGGAAAATGGGTTCCATACGAATTGAAGGAAAAAGACATTAAAAGGCGAAAAACCACTTGTGAAATTTTGTTTACCAGACAAACAAGAAAAGATTTTTTCAAATTGTGGCGTGTTCATATATGTTTTCTCTTTTTTGGGTTTTTCGCCACGATCTAAAACTCAAAAAATATCAAAAATATCTGTTCTTATGTAAATAAAGAATTACTGGGTAAAAAACAAAAACAAAACGAAGACAAATTTCTCGGTGATTCTTTTTCTGTAATAAATTTGCCTAACAAACAAAAATTTTAAAATATACAAGATTTTTAAAAATAAATACAAACTTAAAATAAAACTTGAGAAAAAAATTAATTAATAAATAAATAGAACCGATATTCAAAATTTTGTATTTATTTTTAAAAAATATATATTTTAAAATACATTTTTAAAATTATTTCAAATTAAAAAAAAATTTTTTAAATTATTAAAAATATTTTTTTGTTCGTTAGGTAAATTTTTACAGAAAAAAAAAATCACTGAGCAATTTGTCTCCGATTTGTTTTTGTTTTTTTACTCAGTGATTCTATATTTACATAAGAACGGATATTTTTGATATTTTTTGAGTTTTAGATCGTGGCGAAGAACCCAAGAAAGAGAAAAAATACATGAGTATTTGCTGTATTAAATTAACTGTTCAAAATGTCCACCATTCCATTCCTTGTGAAAGAAGCTTCGTTGGTTGGAGAGCTCCGTCAATATGAAGAATATCGTGACATTCACGTACATAATATATTTTTGGTTATAAATCGAACTTGAATACATGCACTGACATACATGCACTGAATGCACACATGTACTGAATGAATGAATACATGCACTGTCGCAATTCTGAAATAACATTCTTTGTCGGAGTGATGTTGCCAAATCGTTCTTGGCTGATATAAGACACGATTCTTAATTACTTTTTTTAACAACATTTATTAGGTTATTTGTAGTTTATTGCATAACCAATTAATACAGGGTGGCACAAAATAAGATACCTATTATTGAAAAATTCTTCTTTAGTTCTTTATAGTTTTTAACTTTGTATGGAGAAGTACACGATTACTCAGCGAACCAGTATAGTAAGCTTGTTTTTTTTCAAAATAATCGGTCAATAATTCTAACGCCAATAATTCTGAAATGGTAATGTGAGATATCCACCTCGCGTACCGGATCTGACCGTCCCAAAGTTTTTCTTATGGGACTATCTCGAGGACAGGGTATATGCCAACAACCCTGCAACCGTCGAGAGAGTCTTTGAGAACGCTGTGAGAAGAGCAAATGTTTATGAGCAGAAAAACGGTGGTCATTTGGTCGATGTGATTTTTCATGTAGAATAAAAAAATATCAAGAATAAAACTTTTACTTGTTATGTAAACGGTTTATTTATTGTGTTTCGTTCAAATTTTACAGAATGAACAAACTAGCCATTTTGCTATTTTGCGCCACCCTGTATTTGCCAAATATGCTTTTACACATATACGTTTAAAATGTTAATTCTTAATTAATTCTTATAATATCTTTTCGATTCGTGATTTAATAAATTTACAATTTTTTTTTCGGGGACCTGTAGACTTCTGACCCTTACTGTAAGGAATTTTTTTCTTTAAAACGGTGTAAAGGATCGTTTAAATCGCTGTAGGTTTTGGGAAAAAGCAGCAATAATAAAAGGATCGCTTAAATTTACGAATGTACTTTCCCTAAAACCTCATACAGTATCGTCATGATGTACACAAAAATTATATAATTAATCCTATTAAATATATTTTTTATAATGTTGATGTTTTGTGCTCTTCAATATGTTTTGCATAAAAGTGATAAGTCTAAATAAAACCTATTTTTCACGTCTTAATGCCAGTCCAAAGATTAAACTATTAAATGTTTAATTTATTTCACTTCAGACAACCTTGATAACGTTATACGCTGACAGTTCAAAAGATCGGATTATTACTTGTTTTACCTCAAAAAGTTTCTATTTATATTTCATCAGTTATTTATTAGTTATATTATTAGCTTAACTAAACTATAATTTTACGAGGATATAGGAGATATCGTATAATAATAATAATGCAACCGTTTTCTTATATAGTTAAAAACTTATTCCAAATGTTTAATACTCAAAATAGTGTCCATTATTTTCGATAAATTCATTTCATACATTGTGTCTCGAAACTGAACGTCAAACAGGTGTGGGGCGAAAAGCCAAGTTATACCAGTTCATGCAAAAATAGAAAAAAAATCCATGTCACTGTGAAAATCTTGAAATTCGCCACCCTAGGCTATATCTTTAGGTACTGTGATCACAAATTTCCCAATTTTCCAGTGATATTTTTATAACCTGATCATAACTAGTCATGTTATTAATCGCAGTCACAAATCAAACAATTAGCGTTGTTAATTTAGTAAAAAAAGTTTCATTTGGTCATGTTTTAAAAACTTATGTCAGCTAACTTTGAGATATTTTAAAAATAATGTATTGCGCCAGCCTGGGCAAGTTATTTCAAAAGATAGCCGATTCAGTCAATATTTCAAAACGGTACAACAATTGGCTCTTTACTTTCCACAAAAAATATTATTGCATATTTTTTTGCAAAGGACCACATTTCAAAAAACTCACACCATGATAAAAAAATACTTTCAAAGACGCCAACTATTTCGATTTTCTCCAAAACGATTTGCAGACTTTGTTAGAAGATGTACCACACAAGATCTAAAGAGAAATGTGGTTTCAACAAGATGGTTGCCCAGCGCATTATGCTCGCCCTGCACAGGATTATTTGAACAGAGAGTATCCCGAAAGGTGGATTGGGCGCCGTGGTTCAATTCAGTGGCCTCCTCATTCTCCGGACCTAAACCCCTTTGATTTCCTTTACATTTTGAAATATTCACTAAATGGGCCATCTTAAAGTTGAATGTCAATATGCCTCTCTCTAATTCGTCGAGGAACAGCGTCACTATATATCTCACTCTATCACAGCTGTCCATCTCACTTACACTGGTGACGTCAATTTTTGAGCACACAAAATCATTTTTATCATGGTATAAGTTTTTTGAAATGTGGTCCTTTTGGTAAAAAATATAAGCAAGACTATTTTTTTGTGGGAAGAAAAGTGCCAATTATTACCATTTTGAAATCTTGTCTAAATGGGCCATCCTTTGAAATAACTGCTCATGATAGTGCATTATAAAGGGTTCCCCTTCAAAGACAAAGAAAAAAAATTGACCAACAAAATTTTGTTTCTTTTGTCCACATACCCTATATAAAATATGTTTCGATAACATACCTCATAATTCCACGTACATGCTACGCCTGCAAAGCGTCTCACGCATCTTCCAACTTCGACATCTTCATGGGTGGTGTAAAGATTTTGGAGACATTCTTCGATATATGGAGCTATTCTCTTCAATGTTTCACGGCTCATGATGATACCAGGTCCACCCATGCAAAAGTTCTCATCTGAATCTGAAAAAAAGAAAAAAACTTTATATTATCACTTCCTTTTCGTAAATCTACAGATTACTACAAATCTACAGAGGCTCTCTGGACGAAGATTCAATCTCAAAAGAAGAAAAAACTTTCCTTTTATTATTGCCTCTTTTTCCCAAAACCTACAGAAACGGCTCTCTGGACAAAGATTCACTTCATACGATGGCTTATTTTGTAGAATTTAACAAAGTGTATTATGCTAAAGATGTTAAAAAGTTCGTCAGTATGATTGTATTGAATTACTATCTACGTTAAAAAATTCAATTAAAACCTCAACAATTTTAGGTTTTCTTTATCAGGTTAAGAACTTTAACCTTTAAATTTAATAACCCTTAAATATAAATGTCCTTTTTGAATAACAGTTACCAGGTATAGCGGTTAATAATTCTTACTTTTTTCTTAAAAAAAAAACACGTTCAATTTTAAGAAAAATGTAAATAATGGTTTATTCAAAGTATACGCCATAGCTAGCTGCACATTTCCCATCTCTCTGACAATGGGGAACTCGCATGATTTTTATTTACTTTGATCGTTAAATTAGATAAAAATATACAATAGATTTAAATATTAAATCGGAAATCGATCCGGAATCCGTCGTGGTGCCACCTAGTCCTAAATAACTCAAAAAAGCTTGTAATAATATATTATATATATATATATATATATATATATATATATATATATATATATATATATATATATATATATATATATATATATATATATATATATATATATATTCACGGATGGTAGATAATGTTTAAGACCTAATAATTTTATTATTATAACATTATACTACAGTGTTTGGATATTTATTTAGCAAAAATAATACTGTCTACTTCGCTTCTGTATGGATTGCGATCGATTTACTTTAACCGACTTATGCACACGTTCAATATTGTTTGTACCTCTGCTTGATCTTGGACGATCCGTAGACGGTAAATTTAGAGTTGAGTAGTTTCAAAATTTTTATCCGTTTCTTTATTGAATTAACACTTCGTGCCTCGTTTATGTCCGGTAAATTATATTCGACCCTTTAAAGACGACGAGTCGTAATAAGCCAATTGTTGTTTTGATAATATGCACGAATACAGAAAGTTCATTGTTGACTGATGAAAGGCTCCATGGCAGGTAATTTTCCCTGAACCAAGCTTCGATGTAAAGTTAACACGATCAGTGCATTTTGCGCCATCTAGGAGCAAACAGGTAATTAAATATGAACGACGCTTCTGGACATCTGTTAGCTTACGCCGGTTTAGGGAATAAATTAAGGTTTTGCTTTTTCATAATGTGGCTGTTAATAATTCTTATTTTTTTAAGAGATGGCGCTGAGAACAAGAGTCTGTACACAGTCTAATCTTTTATGTCATTTTATTGTTACAATAGTATCTTTCAAAACGCCATAGATGTCATATTTTTTCGTGTGGAAAACATGTCGTGTTTTGAGCCAAATAAGGAGTTGTTCAATCAAAAGAAAATTGCGATTGAAAGCCGTTGTATACTTGTGGAAACTTATAGTGACAATGTCACATCGCAAGACGTTTGTGGGCGTTGGTTTAGATGATTCAAAAGTGGTGATGTCCACTTGAAAGAGAAAGAATGCCCAGGTCAACCGAAAAAAATTGGAGATGCTGAATTGCACACATTATTGGAAGAAGACGATATGGTCGTCGAACCATTTGTGATCATCTGCAGGCCATGGGAAAAATCTAGAGGATTGTGCGAAGTTTTGTTTCTCGGCATGAAATAAATACTCTTTTGCATCGGATCGTGATTGGATATATTTCGAGAATCCAAAACGCAGAAAATCATGGATTGACTCAGGACAACCATCAACATCAACCGGAAGACCGAATCGTTTTGGAAAGAAGTCAATCTTGTGCATCTGATGGGATCAGAAGGGTGCCGTGTACCATGGGCTTCTGAAACCAGGTGAAAGAGTTAATATCATTCGTTACAGTCAATAAGCGATCAATTTGATCCAGATATTGATCGAAAAGCGACCAGAATGAGCTACAAGACAAGGAAAAGTGATTTTGCAGCACGACAACGCCACAACGCTCCATCACACAAAGCGAAAGCGGTCGGAGACACCATTTCTGCACTTGGCTGGGAAATTTTGCCCCACCCGCCTTACTCACTAGACTTGGCCCCATCCGACTACCACCTGTTTTCATCGATGTCTCACGCACTTTCCATGAAATACTTCAACAATTACGGAAAAGTTGAAAAATGGCTTGATGGCTGGACCATTTCAAAAGATGTAGGATTTTTTTGGGAGGATATCCATAAATGTGGACCTTAAAATGATTGAGTATTAAATTTTTGACAGTTAATCATTAGTTTTTAATATAGTTAAAAAAAATTCTATGTGACGTCACAACACCGTTCAACACATTATATTCGACAGAAGGCATATCAATCGCTTGAGTCGAGACGTAAACATGTAAACATAATATTTCAACATAACCTTTTATGTTACAAATTGTCCAGAATTATGTATAATGTGTTAGTTTGTGATTTAATTTAACCGTGTTTCGTATATTCCATTATATATGTGTATGTGTGTATGTGTGTATGTCTATATATATTATACGTGACGTGCATGGTTGGCAGTTCGGCGAAGGCGATTGGTGGCACCACGTGGAGAAAGGGTGAAAGATTTCTGTAATATTTCTTCTATATATCTATATATATATATATATATATATATATATATATATATATATATATATATATATATATATATATATATATATATATATATATATATATATATCATCATCATCATCAGCCCGTATCGATCCACTGCAGGATGAAGGCCTCTTCAGCATGCTTCCAACCTTCACGGTCCTGGGCTTTCCTCTGCCACTCGGGTCCAATATACTTAACGATGTCATCAGTCCATCGTGCTTTCGGTCTTCTTCGCGGACGTTTGCGATCAAGCGGTATCCACTCCAGGATTGCCTTGGTCCATCTGTCGTCCCATCGCCTCGCTATATGGCCTGCCCATCTCCATTTTAACTGTTTTACTCTTCCAATGATGTCACAGACTTTTGTTTGTTCCCTGATCCATGCGCAGGACTTTCTGTCTCGTCTTGTAATGCCAAGCATACATCTTTCCATTCCCCTCTGTGCCACCCGAAGTTTTTGAATTGATTGCGATGTAAGTGTCCAGGTTTCACTTCCGTATGTCATAACGGGTAGAACGCACTGATCGAATACTTTTCTTTTCAGGCAAAGTGGGAGTCTGCTCTTAAACACTATGTTGAGCCTACCAAATGCCTCCCAGCCACATTTAACACGCCGTTCCACCTCCCGGGCGGTATTCCCCTCCATGGAAATCCTCTGCCCAAGATATACAAAGCTGTCCACAATCTCTAAATCCCTTCCTAAAACTGAAATTCTTCTGTCCTGAGCGAAGTTATTGAACATAACCTGACTCTTTTTCAGGTTTATTTTCAAGCCAAATGGTTCGCCAGCCCTTTGCAGTTATATATATATATATATATATATATATATATATATATATATATATATATATATATATATATATATTCACGGATGGTAGATGATGTTGGAGCAGCTAAGATCGGTTAATAATGATGGACCAGCTCGACTCTTCACTTGAAGCGGACAACACTTGAAAATGCCAAATGAGATTTTGGCGATAGGTCGTGACTCTTCACAAAACGAACGGATCGACAGCCGGAATGATTTAGAAACACGAATGATTTAGGTGTTAGAAATGATTTAGGTGTCGATCCACTGCAGGATGAAGGCCTCTTCAGCATGCTTTCAACTTTCACGGTCCTGAGTTTTCCTTCTGCCACTCGGATCCAATATACTTAATGATGTCATCAGTCCATCCTGCGTTCCGTCTTCTTCGCGGACGTTTGCGATCAAGCGGTATCCACTTCATGAATTGCCTTGATCCATCTGTCGTCCCATCGCCCCGCTATATGACCTGCCCATATCCATTTCAATTGCTTTACTTTTCCAATGATGTCACACACTTTCGTCTGTTCCCTCATTCATGTGCAGGGCTTTCTATCTCATCTTGTAATGCCAAGCGTATATCTTTCCATTCCCCGCTATGCTACCCGAAATTTTTGAATTGATTAAATTGATTGTATATATATATATATATATATATATATATATATATATATATATATATATATATATATATATATATATATATATATATATATAGACACACACACACATATACAATGGAGTATACGAAACACGGTTAAATTAAATCACAAACTAACACATAAATAATTCTGGACAATTTGTAACATAAAAGGTTATGTTTAAATGTTATGTTTACATGTTTACGTCTCGACTCAAGCGATTGATATGCCTTCTGTCGAATATAATGTGTTGAACTGTGTTGTGACGTCACATAGTAAAACAATTTTTTTATCTATATAAAAAACTAATGAATAACTGTAAAAAATTTAATACTCAATTTTGATATCCTCCCAAAAAAATCCTACATCTTTTGAAATGGTCCAGTCATCAAGCCATTTTTCGACTTCTCTGTAATTGTTGAAGTATTTCATGGAAAGTGCGTGAGACATCGAAGAAAACAGGTGGTAGTCGGATGGGACCAAGTCTAGTGAGTACGGCGGGTGGGGCAAGATTTCTCAGCCAAGTGCAGAGATGGTGTCTCTGACCGCTTTCGCTTTGTGTGATGGAGCGTAACGTTATCGTGCTGCAAAATCACTTTTCCTTGTCTTGTAGACCATTATGGTCGCTTTTCAATCAATATCTGGATCAAATTGATCGTTTAATTGACGGTAACGAATAATATTAACTCTTTCACCTGGTTTCAGAAGCCCATGGTACACAGCACCCTTCTGATCCCATCAGATGCACAAGATTGACTTCTTTCCAAAACGATTCGGTCTTCCGGTTGATGTTGATAGTTGTCCTGAGTCAATCCATGATTTTCTGCGTTTTGGATTCTCGAAATATATCCAATCACGATCCGATGCAAAAGAGTATTAATTTTATGCCGAGAAACAAAACTTCACACTATCTTCTAGATTTTTCCCATGGCCTCCAGATGATCACAAATGGTTCGATGATCATCATTTAACCTCTTTGCCATCTGTTGTTTACTTTGCATATCGTCTTCTTCCAATAATGTGTGCAATTCGGCATCTTCATTTTTTTTCGGTTCACCTGGGCATTCTTTGTCTTTCAAGTCGAAATCACCACTTTTGAATCATCTAAACCAACGCCCACAAACGTCTTGCGATGTGACATTGTCACTATAAGTTTCCATACGTATACGATGGCTTTCACTCAATTTTCTTTTGATTGAACAACAAAAGCAGTACGTGCCGCAAATACTCTTTATTTGGCTCAAAACACGACATGTTTGCCACACGAAAAAATATGACATCTATGGCGTTTTAAAAGATACTGTCGTAACAGTAAAATGACATAAAAGATTAGACTGTGTACAGACTCTTGTTCTCATCTCTTAAAAAAAATAAGAATTATTAACAGCCACATTTTGTAAATACAAAACCTTAATTTATTCCCAAAACTCGCGTGAGCTAACGTTTCTGGACATCTACAGAAACGTCGTTCATATTTAATTACCTGTTTGCTCCTAGATGGCGCAAAATGCGCTGATCGTGTTAACTTTACATCGAAGCTTGGTTCAGGGAAAATTCGCTGCAAGGGAGCCTTTCATCAGTCAACAACGAGCTTTCTGTATTCGCGCATATTATCAAAACAATAATTAGCTTATTACGGCTCGTCGTATTTATAGTGTCGAATATAATTTACAGGACATAAACGAAAAGTTTGAAAGTACTCAACTCTAAATTTACCGTCTACGGGTCGTCCAAGATCAAGCAGAGGTGCAGACAATATTGAACGTGTGCGTCAAGTCGGTTAAAGAAAATCGATCGCAATCCATACAGAAGAGAAGTAGACAGTATTATTTTTGCTAAATAAATATCCAAACACTGTACTGTAATGTTATAATAATACAATTATTGGGCCTTAAATCAACTTCTATTAATAATACCTACAAAAATAAACAACAATATTGAACACCTTGTGTATATGTAGACAACCAACACAACAATTTGGTGATAATTAAAATAACTCCGGATCGGAACAGATGCCATAGATTGAAAAAAGAAGATGAGAATGGCGAGTCGTATTTTTTTATCGAAAATCTAGTTGATGTTAGTTAAGTTTAAGAGGTGCCTTTAAAATATTTTTCGTCGCTCAGGAAGCATAGAAACTAATGTAAATTGTACACACTCTTTTATTACAAATGTCGGTGAGAGAGCTAGATGAACAAAGATACCACTTTTAAATAATTCAACTTAAAATTAAGGGTTCCTATGTTTAATAAAATTACTGATCACGTGGATGCAGAATAAAATGAAAGCTCCGTAGTAGTAAAAGTACTAACTAAAAAAAAGATTTAAAAATGAAAAACACTTACAAAAATGCATAATTTTAAAATCACTATTTTCCAAGATTTACTTTAACAACTGTGCTCACCCAGTGATAAATGTCCTCTCTCCTCCTTCGTCCCCCGTCCAGTTTGACCAATAAAAAATGGTTTCCTCGAATCGACCGCTCTCAACAGCTCTTCTAATTTGTCGTTTCTGATGTAAACATCATCGTCAGCTCTCAAGAACCATTCATACTGATCGATAAAGTGGTCGTGCATGTACTTGAGCATGGTAAACGATTTTTTCTGAGGTGGGTAGGAATCGTCAACTCCTTGAAGAGCCACTAAAGGAACAGCTGTCGATGTGGAATTTTCCGAAGAGAAGATCATGGTGCGGCCCGGTACGTTTTTGCCCCAGGTCTCGTAGATGGCCTTGGCCCTCGTATTGAGGTACTGCTTGGCAGTCATTACTCCTAAAAATAAAATAAGTTGCTTATAATATTAATAATAATAATAAAGAGTAATAAACAACCGTTTTATATCAATTCTTCAATTAGAATCTTCGGTGTGAAATACTAAATTTAAAGAGATTTACAACTAAACGCCAAATATTTTTTGTTTAATTATTCACGAACGTTTTGCTAACCATGTTAGCATCATCAAGAAATGATTCAGTTTTCTACTGAGATTGAGTAATTTCGTTAGCGATGAGAATGCTCTTTTTGCGCTTCATTTAGGTAGTTATTAAAACACCTTTTAACAGATATGGCTTAGCCCGCCCGATTTTCAAGTACCTGCTTCTCAGTTATATAAAAGGTTCATTGTAATTATTTGTACAGGACTTTGGATTGGACAAAGTAGGAGTATTCTACGAACCTTTAAGGGCAGTTTTATTGTTTTCTATAGTTTAGTATGTTTATGTTTCGTTTACAGTACAGTCAAGTGTTTAAGTCGATTTTATATAAAATGGCAAGTTCTAGTCGATTTAAAAAAAAAAAGCGGATATTTCTTTTTATATATATGGACGATTTAATTTAGAGTCACAAGTTAGATCTATATCCGAGGAAGTCAAAAAAGCCCATCTTTTATATTTTAAATGCCAAATTGGAGATCAAGATAAAAGTTCAAGTCAAGTAAAGAGGTCGTTATGTTTGCTGTGTGAGTTGTTACGTAAATTTTGTGTAGAGTTTTTCTTCACAAGAAAGATTCTATGCAGTTTGCTTTTCCTATGGTGTGGAGAGAATACTACTGACCATGTATTTTTTCTTTTATTTGGGGTTTTCGCCACAATCTAAAACTCAAAAAATATTAAAAATATCTTTTCTTATGTAAATAAAGAATCACTGGGTAAAAACAAAAAAAACTAAACGAAGACAAATTTCTCAGTGATTCTTTTTTATAATAAATTTGCCTAACAAACAAAATTTGAAAAATATATAAATGTTTTAAAAAAATATACAAACTTTTAACACTAACGTTTCGGGAAGTATTCTCCTCCCGTTTTCAAAACGAATCTAAAAATAAAGTATATTAATTTCTACAAATTATGAAGAGATAGAAAGTAAATATATTTTTTGTGTATGTCAATGATACTTACATTGACAATTAGTTTTTAATGACAGTGACATACTTCCAAAAAAAAATATATATAGGTTTAGTTTATATATAGGCTTTACCGTGTGATTGTAATCGTTTATTGAAATTCTTAAATGTTTTTAATTGTATTATTTAGAATCGGGAACCATATTGAATTTAAATCTACCGAAGGCATAGCAATACATTTATTTATATTTAAATTAATTATAGCGGTTTCTTTTAATCTTCTGTATTTTGTTACCGATTCTTTTAATATCGTTTTGGAATTATTCCAATTGATTTTATGACCCGAATCCCATGCGTGTTGACAAATTCTAGATTTATTGAAATCGCCCTTTCTAAGAAGGTTTTTTTCTATCTCTTTAATTCTAACATCTAACGGTCTAGATGTCTCACCTATATAGAATTTGCCACATTTGTAAGAAATTTTATAAACCACATTTTTGGAATTTGGATTAAACAGTTAGATGTTAGATAAAAGAAAACCTTCTTAGAAATGGCGATTTTAATAAATCTAGAATTTGTCAACACGCATGGGAATCGGGTCTTAAAATCAATGGGAATAATTTCAAAACAGTATTAAAAGAATCGGTAACAAAATATAGAAGACTAAAAGAAACCGCTATAATTAATTTATATAAAAATAAATGTATTGTTACGCCTTCGGCAGATTTAAATTCAATATGGTTCCCGATTCTAAAGAATACAATTAAAAACATTTAAGAATTTCAATAAACAATTACAATCACACGGTAAACCTCATCTATATATATTTTTTGGTAGTATGTCACTGTTATTAAAAACTAATAGTCAATGTAAGTATCATTGACATACACAAAAAATATTAATAATATATTTACTTAAAATATATTTACTTTCTATCTTTTCATGATTTATAGAAATTAATATACTTTATTTTTAGATTAGTTTTAAAAACGGGAGGAGAATACTTCCCGAAACGTTAACGTTAAAAGTTTGTATATTTTTTAGAACATTTTTATATTTTAAAAATTTTGTTCGTTAGGCAAATTTATTACAAAAAAGAATCACTGAGAAATTTGTCTCCGTTTTTTTTTTGTTTTTACCCAAGTGGTTCTTTATTTACATAAGAACAGATATTTTTGATATTTTTTGAGTTTTAGATCGTGGCGAAATACCCAAATAAAGAAAAAAATATATGAATACGCCACAATCATCCAGACATTACTTACTAACCATGTAAGTGATTGCTACTTTTGTATCACTAAAACGGAAAGCATTTCAAAAAAGCAAACAGAAAAAATTCAATATCCAAATTTGCGTTGTGCACATAGACTAGTTCCTCATAGCCAGGAACTACCGATGCCGATTGCGCCTTTAAATCTAGACAATGTGATTCCCGGTGATTCTAATTCTTCATCAGGATCGGATCCACAATTTCCTGAGAATACCAGTTGTGACCCAGCATTTTTAACACTACCAGTGAACCTGACTTAATAAGTCAGAATGAATTAAATGATTTGGTGCGTGACCTGGGATTGTCACCTCAAATACAGCCTAAAAGCAGTCTGGCTTCATAATGGAAACAAAAACCTATCTATTCCTTTATCCCATTCAGTGACAATGAAAGAAACCTATGACAACTTAGCAACCGTACTAAATCGCGTTAAATATGAACAGTATCAGTTACATAAAATCCCCACAGTATTTGTGGGGATTTAAAAGTGATAGGTATATTGCTAGAACTTCAAGGGGCTTTTATAAAGTATATATATATATATATATATATATATATATATATATATATATATATATATATATATATATATATATATATATATATATTATTATTATTCACGTATGGGCCCTGGTGGACCACGCGAAGTACAATTAGAGGCGTTTGTTGTTGTTAGCCTTCCTTTGAGCCCATACTAATTTCATTCTTTCGCTATAAGCTTTTTTCCTTTCGTCAGACCAAGTTGTTCCAGTCTTTCTACATTTTTCTCTCTGGCCAACCTTCCAAACGTTAACCTTGTATCTGAAACAACCTCTATCCTGAATTTCACTTTGTGTAATATTTGCTGATCTTAGGTCCTCTTTAATTGCCGCAATCCATTTAATTATTTCTACTTTAGCTCTACTCCTATTTTCATAAAATTCGACTATTTGTCTAGTTAGCCTACTCGGATTCATCCGTTTGATGTGTCCGTAAAACTTAAGTCTTCTTTTTCTCATATCGCTATGTATATCTGTGTATTGTTTGATTTCTTGGTTTTCTCGAAGTCGGTATGTTGTGCTATTTATTTGTTTGGGGCCTAGGATTTTTCTTTCCTTCTTTTCAATGTCCTCGATGTCCCTCTTTCTATTCAAAATGAGCGTGTTGTAATGTCTCAGTTTTGTGTTTTTAGATAGGCATTTTTTGTTGTGAATATATTGACCGCTTTTTCCAACCCATTTTCCATGATTATTTCACCCAAATATTTGAATTGAGAGACTCGTCTGATGTTACCATATTTTGTTTTTAGAAATGGTGTTCTTAGTCTGTTGCAGGTCATGTATTGTGTCTTTTCAAAGGATATTTGGAGTCCTACCTTTTCTGCTGTTTCTTTTAGGATTTCAATCTGTTTTTGAGCCGTTAATACATCCTGAGCTAAAATTGCTAGATCATCAGCAAATGCCAGACAATCAATTTTGATGTTGGTTCTCCCCAGTTTAATGGGCTGGCCAATATTCAGTGCCGACTTTTTTTCACGCCACTCCTGTATTACTTTTTCTAGAACACAGTTAAATAAGAGTGGCGAGAGTCCATCCCCTTGTCTCACACCAGTTTTAATTTCGAAGGGTTCTGAGATGTCACCCATGAATTTAACTTTTGACCTCGTGTTAGTTAACGTTGCTTTAATAATTGCCAGCGTTTTCAGATCTAGTCCTTGTTCTATATATATTCTATATATAGATATATATATTATATATATATATATATATATATATATATATATATATATATATATATATATATATATATATATATATATATATTATATATATATATATATATATATATATATATATATATATATATATATATATATATATATATAAATAAATATATATATATATATATATATATATATATATATATATATATATATATATATATATATATATATATATATATATATATATAAATAAATATATATATATATATATATATATATATATATATATATATATATATATATATATTATATATATATATATATATATATTATATATATATATATATATATATATATATATATATATATATATATATATATATATATATATATATATATATATATATAAACAAAATGTTATAAGAGTGAAATGTTATATATATATATATATATGTATATATATATATATATATATATATATATATATATTATATATATATATATATATATATATATATATATATATATATATATATATATATATATATATATAAAAGCCTCATAGATGAGGATTTTATAGTTTTCTATTCTCATTCCTATTTGGATTTTTGTTCGGAAAATTTGGGTGCTGTAAGCGTCGAACAACGAGAGAGCTTTCACCAGGACTTCAGGACGATGGAAGCAAGATACCAGGAACGCTTGAACCCATCTATGTTGGAAGACTACTGCTGGTTTTTAAAAAGAGATAATATAATTTTATTCACATAATCCTCAGTAATGTATTTACATAAATTTAATAAGTTTTACATGTTTATATTGAATAAATATTAGATTGTAAAAATATGTCCCCTTTTTTTTCTCACCATTGACCCCCTGTAACAAAAAAAAACTATACGTGTTACAGTAATTAGCTTATCTTTTTCGGATTTAAGACTACAAAATACAACTATTTTTATCAATGTGGCATCAAATAAGTTTAAATTTATTGACCTAGGTAATCTTATAGAAAAGACAATTTAGCAAGTATTGAGCAATTGAACAATCTACTTTATTCTCCAGATTTAGTTTTCTCTGCCATTTGCATTTCATTTCAAATTCTTTAGCGCTAGTTACCATTTTCTTATGAAATAAAAAATTAGTTTTGATCGAGAGTCAGCAGTTATCGAAAACTTTTTATAGATAGATAAGATACCGGCATCTCTAAATTAAGTTTATTGAATTTGTGAGAGGTTTTGAGAAAATGGAAAAATGATTTTTAAAATAAAAATTTGTTTTTTTATTATGAGAAATTTCCAGAAAGTACAAGGTCCAGGATTTTGTAAACATTTTCATCGTTTTTTGCAGGTGAATGTTTTCCGCTACTATAACCTGAGCCCAAGACCAAACACCGTTTCCATTGAAACATTACAAAAGTTACAGTTGCATCCTGCCCAAATCTGAAAGAAAGTGATCTAGGAAGATCAAAGTCAAGGGGAAACCAACAGTGTAGTCATATCAAACACTACACCACCAGGCTCATTGCTTTATTTACAGCTCAATAAATCGATTGTTGAGTTCGTTGTGTAGCATGTGGACCAGTCCTATTGAAACCACATCTCCTCCAGATCCATACCATTCAAATTCGGAATTAAATAATCATTGATCATGCCTCAGTAATAATCCCCATTAACGAATTGATAAATTTGAATCTTCATCAATACTACCAGCAGCAGAGGCGATATTTTCTTCTGAGCGCATAGTTTTTGGTCTTGTTTTTCTTTTAATACCAAGCAGCGTGCAATGCGTATCGATAATTCGGCGAATACATCGCTTGGTTAGATGACTATGTACACCATAAAAGACTGATTTTTATAATAAAATTCGACATTTATAGGAGTTGCTCACAGGTTAAACGTTCCGTGATCATTTGCCAGACATTTGGTGTACTATGATGATTGCCATGATGATTTGACAGCGATCCTTGATCAGAAGTTTGGACACACTAAAAAAGTCACTCTTTGTTAACAGAATTTTGTAAACGTTTTCTAGATTACGAAGAGTAAACTTTCGAGGTATTCTAAGTAAATTTATGATCTAATCGACAGTGAAGGAAAATGGTATTTGAAAAACCAGTTTCTTAGTTTCTAAGAATTTAAAATGAATTTAGCTCAATGATTTTAAACACATCCCTGCCAAAAAGAGATTTTTATGGGTTTTTAAAGCACAGTTACATACGATATAATGACTCTACGCCGACATACATTATCGAATCTTATTTAAGAATTTCTGTTTAGGTCATTTTTCTGTTTATGTTTTGCTTTTTCCGCTCATTTCTACTCATTTTTTGGCGTAGTGCTTATTATTTTTTTTTAAATCCATTGCATTGATTAAAAAATCTCTTTAATTATCTTGACTTGGCACACTGGAATGATTTTTTTCGATGAAGTTTCCTTTTTGACACGGTTTTCCATTTTTTAAATTTATTCTTAGAAACAATGCATATTTAGGGAGTGGAAAACGTTTTAGCATGAAGATGATGAAAGAATATATCGTACTTTTGTGAAATGTGTATCTAATTTACTGTTATTTGCTATTTGTAAGCATTGTGTAAAATATTTTAAAGAGGATAAAACTAATTTCTTTAAGTGCTATTTTAGATGAGTTTTATTGTCCACAATCTACATTATAAGTACAAGGATTGTTCGAAAAGTTCTCGCTCTAATGAGTAAGACCAAATGTCTATGATGTTTATCAACATTATGGATTTTTCTCCTTCGTTTTCGAAGGTAAAAAAGTGGGCTGCTAAATTTACACATGGTCATACATCCAGTGAAGAATATGAACACTCGATACGCCCAAAAACCGTTACGACCCATAATCTCGTTACAAAAATCCAGAATGCCGACTGAACACACGCGAGTTTGCTGACATTAACATCTCGTTACACTGTGACCACTGTATTTTAGACGATATTTTGAGTATGAAAAGGGTTTCTGCTCGATGGATGCTGCGTTTATTAACAGTCAACTTCTCAGAAATGTTTAGACTTATTTAAACATGGTTATGCTGAATTTCTTCGACGTTTTATAACAGTGATGAAACATGAATTCCCATTATATTCGTGAGAAAAAGCAGCAGTCCAAATAATAGATGGGACGAGCAGTGGCGGTTGGTCCATAAGGGCACGTGGGCACGTGCCCTACCTAAAAAAATAAAAAATGAAGTGGAAAAATAATTTCCGATTTTATATTAATTTATTCTTTGTTCTGTCTATGATCACGCTTTTTGCGACTTCTATAGTCTAACATCCATAATATCATTCGTGGTAACGAAATAAGTCGTGAGCTGCCGAAGCGCACTGATTAAAGAATACGTGCTTTGGGCACAGACAAGTTTGTGCCGCTACTGTTTTCTTTACTATCGCGTGTGAAAAACAAAGACAGCAATGCATCCCTTCTCTAGTAAGCCGAAGATTAAACGCATTTATAACATCATATCTTGGGCACTGCCCCATTCACAATAGTCAGGTGTTTTTCGCCATCTCGCTTTTCGACTTTTTGAGTGGTTGCAAAGTAATTATTTTGAACGATTACAATAGTGAAGATGAATTCAGTGTAATATATGAATAGAAATAATGTCACAGTAACATTTGAGGACCGAATAGACATCCTACGCGCTGATGTGACGGACGGAGCTTATATAACCTTTCCAAACAAAGAAAATGTCCATTAAAATTCTCATAAGAGAATTTTTATTAGTCATTTTCTTCTCTTTACAAGTTTAATAAGCAATTTCTCTCACAATTTCGTAATCCTCAGTACATTTAACGTATTTGAATTGCTCGGAAAACGTTTTTATTCGGATCTTTTCTTGTGTGAAAGTAAATTTAAGGTTGTTACTTTGCCCTTCATGAGTGTCAATTTCAGTTAAAAAGAAATTTGCATTTGAATCTCCGGGGAAATGGTATGATATTTAAATATATATCTTTACTAATATATAAATCTACAGTGGTTTTTACGGATGTTCCGTTATAACTACTGAACCATGTATCCGATTGACTTGAAACTTGGTATCCATGTAGAAAATACATATACTTAATGGATAGGCTAATATTTGTATGAGTGTTGGACTCCCTACATTAGTTGCGGAGGCGTTAATGATGAGAATCGCTAATTATCTGATTTTAAAGCTTTTATAAACTTATTATTAAAATGAAAATTTGAAATGAATTTTTTCTTTCTTGGGCTATATTAAGACTAATTAAGAACGTCTACAATGGAGTCCAAACGCCTAAAGCGGTTGTGAGGGCGCTAATGATCAAAAACGCTAACGCTATTAAATTAATATTTTTCTGTAGCATTAAAACTTTGTTTGTTTTTTTCTAACCTAAACAAATTTTTACCAAATGTCAATTGACTGATTTAAAAAGATATTAAAAACATATATATCTATATGTATATGTTTATATTTATATGTGTATATGTTAATATTTATTAATTAAAGAAGAAAAGAAGGAAGCGTGGAATAATTAAATTAAAACGAAAAATTAGTTTCCCAGCATTAAATTAGTAAGATACTTATTTCAACTTTTTATATTGAATTTTCGGTTGTCAATCTCAACATAATTTTTAATTATTTCCAATTATTTGTTGTAGTCATAAATGCCTAAAAAAGGAAAGTCCAAATTAAATATGGTAATATCTAAATCAAAGTATATGAAAGCTAAGGGTGCATGTGAAAGACAAGATGAAACGGAAAATAGATTACAAAAAGAACAAAAAAGGAAGGATTTACGACGTAAATTAAAAATTCGTTGGAAAGTAAAAATAAATTGTGGTTTTTCGTATGATCCTACAGTTGATTATAAACAAGAATCAAAATTAAGTTCACTGACAAAAATTTGTAGTTATTGTAAAGGATTAAAGTGGAATGTGAAGGTTTATGCTGTTCAGCTGGCAAAATAAAACTAGAACCTTTGCGACAACTTCCAGAGCTATTAAAATCGCTAGTTCATGGAACACATGTAATATCAAATGCATTTTTAAAATATATCAGACCTTACAACAATGCTTTCCAAATGACATAATTCGGTGCAGTGAAGAAGATGTCGTTTTAATTAATAAGTACATGGGGCTCATGAACGATTTGCGGCCAATCGAAACTATCATCGTAGAAGATGAGATAGACAACAAAGATTAAATGTTAGGAAGATTAAATACTTTATTTGAGGGCACTATATGTAAGCTTGATTTAAGACGGGAAGGGGAAGTTAAAAATTGTTTAATAAAAAAACTGTAATAATGACAATAATAATAATTGTGGAATTGCCGACTGTTTTGTGTACCGTCACTATGACGACTGTGAAAAACGAAAGATGTTTCTCTACCCTCAAACGAATCAAAACATTTCTAAGAAACACTATAGGCCAGGAACGGCTGTGCGCGTTAGCAATGCTATCTATTGAAAAAAAAAAACTTGTGAAGTCAATTTCAAATTTTAATGTTCAAGTCATCGACCACTTTGCTGCTCAGAAATTTAGGAAGATGGATTTCAACTACAAACAGATTCAATAATGGTCATGGTCCTATGGTGAAAATTTTATTATCTAGGTACCTATTTGAAAATCTGATCTAATCTAACAGTTACACTCGTATTTTTACACAACAAAGTATGTGTATGATACTAAGAAATGAAAAATTTTTGGTTTCGACGCATTTCCCTATCCCCATTTCAAATTTGGTTATATCTGCCCCACCTGCTTTTCCCCCACGAACCGCCGCTGGAGACGAGAAAGAAAGTGAAAACGAGTCCATCTGCAAGAAAAGTTATTTTTATAGTTTTCAGGGATTCTTATGATGTGGTGCTCAAGGAGCACCTCGCAAAAGACAGGGACATATTCCCCGCATCTGGCTTCCTACGATTACCTCCTCTTCCTAAACCTGAAGAAACTGTTCACTGGATGACTTATTTAATATGATGAGGTCAAAGCTGACACGACTGCCTATTTTGCAAGATTAAATAAATCTTTTTATACTGAGGGAATTATAAAGTTGGAAAGTTGATCTGTATGTGTTAAAATACAAGATGACTACGTTGACAAATAAAAAACCTCAAAAATCTAATGTTTTCTTTGTCAGGAACTTTTCATAACACCTTCATACATTACATGTATTACATAAAAAAAGATTAAATCGTCTCTTGATGATGCTAACATAGTTAGCGAAATTCACGTCAAGAAGTTAAAAAAAGTGCTTTGATGTTTAATAACAAATGTATTTGAGTTTGAGCCACATTGGCTGTGGTGTCTAAGGCGTCAGTTTTACGTTATGGCAGTTAATGTGGAGCGGGTTCGAATCCCGTACTAGGCAAAAAAGTTTTTCTAAAAATTCTTGTAAATGTTTCTAGGTAAAAGTGTAAAAATCTGACAAGGAATCACCCCTCAGTCATGCCAGTTCGAGGCTGGGTAAAGCCGGATGCCTTCTGAGAGGTTTTCTACGTTGGTCACTCGCCAGTCGGTAGAGTTCTCGAAATACTTTCAGTTAAATACAACACCAAAGGTTGATAGCCCGAGAGGGGTGCTGACCGAGGTTTTCGGTAGCTGATGACCTGTGGTTCGGAACACCCACGTTAAGCTGTAGGTCCAGTCGCTAAATAACCTTCTCAGTTGCTGATGCGCCTCTAACCCCAAAACTTTACTTTACTATTCGAGTTAAGAGTTTCACACTTAAGTTTCCAACAAAAGAATTAAACATTACAAGTTAAATAGTTAAAGATAAGTTTGACTCTCCCAGAATAATCCAAATTCGATTACTCACCGGCAAACAGAAGATTCTTCCTCCCGTTCTGTGTCTCCTCGTCATAAAACTTCTCCAAACTTTCTTGTTTCATGGCTTTCGATCTATTGACAAGATGAGGCCGGCAAAAATTGCCAGCATTAAAAAAAATCTGCGAACATATAACCCCGATAACAACACCCAAGATTATCTTTCTTAATTTCTTGGGTTTGGCCATTGTGCTCTTTAACAAGGAACATCATTAAGCGATTGATGATTTTCGTTCACAAAAAGTTGAACGATCTAAAAACATAAAGTCCTGTCACTATATGTAAGGCCCACCATCCTAAATTTTCTTAAACCTGTTTCTCTGAATATATTGGGATGTAGTAAAGAACAGTTTCTTATATATTTACATAAAAATAAAGCCGGATGTGCGTGAGATCTTTTTTTGAGACGTTTATCACCGAGTATTCTTCAATTATTAACCTACTGAACTATATTTCTTTGAACTGCGATATCGCGCTTAGTTCTCCCCTTTTTTAACACTTTTGAACTAACTGTCCACTACTTTATTTTACAAGAAACTACCCGAAACGCACCGTTTTCTATCATCACGAAAATGTCACCGAAAATGCAACGTGACAATAACACGTCTTACAGTCCAGAACTTTCACAACTAGCACGATTTTTGAAAGAATTTCTACCCGCTGGTCCTTCTTTTCGTTTTCTCGGCGTTTTCGATGTGGTTAGAGCCTGTTTCTCGGTACGCAATCATGAACGACTTAAGTCGGTCTGAGTACTGACTTAGTCGAACGACAAGCGCCCATACGAGGATTTGGCCTCAGATATGCCCGACATTATATATCACATTACAGGCCAGAATCACATTTAATACATTTTTATATTAAGGTGTAACAAAAGCATTTGAACCGAATGAAACTAAATAAAAATGATATATAACAAAGTAAAAAATTGTTTTACTCCCTTTGAAAATGAACTAAGGTAAGTGACCCCTCTATCTAGTTAAGCAAACTTTTTTTTAAATTAATATTTTAAATATAAAAATATATGTATATAAAAATATGTGTAAAATATACCAATATATGTATAAGACTGTGATATAGTCTTGAAGCTTATACATTTAGCTTCAATAATAAAGGAAAATAGCTCCAATTCCTGATGTCCCCTCTATTGGCCTCGCTGTCTCCTCTATAGGCCTAGATATGCCCCCTTTATCGACCACCTTCTTTAGAAAATCCATAAATGAAAAAGTAAATAAATATAAGCTTAAAGTTATGTAAAAAAGTTGATTATTATTATTATAAAGGATAAAACAAAATGAAAAAATAAATATTTAAAAAAAAATATTTTTGCAATAGTTTTTTGTTATTTTCTTCCATTTTTCTCTTTGTTTTCTTTTTATCTTTTGATCAGTTGCTTTTCCAGGCCAAACTGACGGTGACGTCAGAAAAGTTAGACGGTGGAAAGTTATAGTTAATATATGAATTTTTATGTACTGTGTTTTCAGCATGATTTTCTTCATTTTGAATCCTGAGTCGCTTCTAATAAACTATTCTCAATATTTTAGTTTTCAGCAACTGTCTCATCAGCATGATTTTCTCCATTTTGAATCCTGAACTCCTGGTTAACTAATAAACTGTTCTGAATATTTGGGATTTCAACAACCGTGTCTTCAATATAATTTTCGTTTATTTAAACCCCGACCTGCTCATCTACAAATAAACAAAAATTTTTGCAACAATAACGATTCATTGAAAAAAGAAAATATAGCATAATTTGTGATATAAAATATGAAATAATTGACCATGTTTATCATGTTGATTTCCATTTTCAATAATTAGCATCTCATTCTCTAGAGCTAATGCGAGTGATGATGTTTCTGAAAGCTGTTGAACTGAAAGTTCAATAGTTTGCTCCAAAGACTCAAAATAAAGTGATTCAAAATAACAATAATCGTTGACATTAAGTTAAGAAACATTAACCGTGTCAGGGTCATGAGCCGAAGTACTTTCAGTAATCTCATTTAAGTTACATTTTAACGCAGACGTGGAATCTATTTTCATCAAAAAAAGATAAGTAATAGGAAAAAAAGAAAAAAAGTATACTCAAGAATGAAACCTTAGAAACAATCACTTAAAAAAGTAAGCAAGGATTAAACTAACATATAAAGCAAATTGTTGAATTATAGAAGAATAAGTTAAAGGAAATTACTTTTAATGGACTTAAAAACCAAAAAAAGACTTAAATCCTCTAAATCACCATCCTAATATTGTCACTGAACCACCTTTCTTAATTTTAGGAGACAATTCTTTGACTCTAGAGTTCAATGTAGATCTTGGTATGTTCATTATCAATTTATTAATCTCTAAAATTATTTTGAGTTATGCTAATTAAGTTAAAAGAACAAATTTAACTATTGTTGTTACCTTCAAAATATAATAGCTTGTTGAAAAATAAGGAAATCTCAACCTACCTGACAAGAAATCAGCAAATATGAACGCTGCCACAGAAATATTCCTTTTTTTATTCTAAAATAAATATTTAAAATAATTGAAGTATATTTATACTGTACTTTATAAATTAAACTTAAAAAAAAAATTTTACTGACGCGTTCGTACTTGAGATGTGGTTAAAGTAATTTTTTGACAAGGTGGTATATAAAAGGGGGCCTGACCGATAGAGAGGTCACTTACCTTATCACAAAGTTACGAACAAATCATTCAATAATTTAAAAGCATTTTAGTTTTTAAGGTACTTTTTAAAATATTGATACCTGAAGATTATTTCTCGAAATATAGGCTGTTGTTTTCAATGACCTGAAATCATTTTTGAGCCAGTAACTCTATTTCTCTTCAGTACCACGATGACGTTTATACCTCTTCTTCAGTTCTGATGTTTTTCCTCTTAAAAAATAAGCCATGAACCGGAACAAGTGGTATTTCGACGTAGCGAGCTCGGGGTTGTATACTGGTGGGCCATCAAATATTCACGTCAAAAAGGTGTTGATGTGTATATGGTGGGAACAGCTGGGCGTCGTGCATTATAAGTTGCTAAGTGACCATTGTTAGCAGCAGCTGATTCATGTTAGAGAGACTCTGTAGGAAAACAGTGACAGCCAAGGTAGATGATGCCAAGATGTCAGATGGATGCCCGGGGCAGCAAAAAAAATTAGTTTTTCTATGATGTGCATATTTGATTGCATATTTAAATATAATATGACGTTTAACGGTTATAGTATCAGTACAACGGTTATAATAAAATGTCCAGTTAAAAATTGATATTTTACCGTAAAATCTCGAGTGTCATAACATTGTGCAGTTTTATGTTATAGATCGAAATTGTTCGGAGAATTTTATATTTTTATTTTTTATATTTTATATTTTACAACATTTTAGGGTCAAGTCAATGACTTACATTATATTGTTATTGATCAAAATATATAATTTTATCTGCTTTATAACAATTGTTGTTCAGACCCATTTTTATATTATACAAACGTTATCAGGCAGTGGGAATATACCGGGTCCGTAAACAGTAGTATTACACATTTATTACAAATATTATTTAAAAAGAAAGGATTTGCGGGTAGAGGATCATCAGCAACGAAGGCTATTTAGCGACTGAACCTACAGCTTAACTTGGGTTCCAAACCACGGTCATCAGCCACCAACAACCCAGGCCAGCATCCCCCTCAGGCTATCAACTCTTGGTTTTGTACTTACCCATAAGTCTATCAGGAAGCCTACCGACTGGCCAGTGACCAACGTAGAATACTTCTCAGAAGGCATCCGGCTTTAACTGGCGTGACTGAGGGGTAATTCGTTTTCGGATTTTACACTATTGCTTAGAAACAATCACAGACATTTAGAAAGTAAACCAAGAGAAGAAAGAAAGAAAAACAACCATCCGAGCGCTGCATCCGGCACAGCAGCGGCAAGCCTCTGCTTTTACCATCCGCGCCAACGCGACCGGGAAAATATTATTGAAAATATGTCATATAATTACATAAACATATGGTACGAGATATTATTTATAACTTCCGTTTTGCTTCGTTCTGGAAAGTCTGTTGTTTTGGTCTTTGCACGAGATCTGCTTGTTCCAAGAGAAATACCTGGATGGAAATGGATTATGTTCTTTTCTTAATAGAGGACACGGTTTTCTTTGATATTTTTAATGCTGCTGCAGCTATCTAAAAAATATATCACAATGTGATAATGCAAAATAAGTAAAACGTGATCAAATTAACTATTCTTTACTTCTCGAATATATGAAAGAGGCTCTGAAGGTCCCCCATTCCTTTTTTTCCATTTCGAAAAACTCATCAACACTGAGCACAAAGCAAAACACTGAGCTTGCGATTTCGGTGTTTTCCCGGCATTATCTGAAATCACACAAAATTTTAAACCAATTATAGATAGTTTAAAAGCTCGCACTTCTATATTTACGTTATTAATTTATTTTTTAGCGTTTATGTTAATGTTTCGTTACGAACAGAAAACAAATTTTGAAGTTATCACACCTTATTATTTTGAAACGGTTGTTTATTTTTTAGTATGCTTTAAAAATTAGCCAATAAAAATTGCAATAAAATTTCTTTGTTTAGGTTAGAATTATTGAAGGATATATAACTTAATAATTACCGATAACAATATAATCAATAACAGTAGTTATAGCAACTTATTTTATAATAAAACTGGATTTTTCAGCACAAAATTTCACTAAAACTCAATAACAAAACAACTCAAATGTCAACCAAACACAGTACCACGGAAATCAATAGACGAACTTTTAACCGGCATTACGAATAAACACCTTTTAATTATGTATCTTGCTTTCTCTTTCTACCACGCTATAAGGTTATCGTTACGTACTGCTTGAATGTAATCATAATTTTATTTTTATACCCTTCTTTTTCGTTCGGCAAAATAAAAAGAACATATTCAGACAATATCTATGATATAAGCATCAATTATTGATGCACGAATAATCTTTCACGGATGAACTGACGGCTAGCGCAAGTTAAATTTGGATGTGAACAACGTGCTGTTGGTCATTATCGTAGGCCCATCATCTCCGGTCTACCTAAGATTTTTTGGCTAAACCCTACTTGACTGACTGACTGAACAGTGGTCTGGCCACTTACAACCACCTCGTACCCGTAGGAGCTATTGTTTCTCGGCATGCGAATCAAATTAACGTGGAGATTTTGGGAGAAACCGGCTCTTTGGAATTCCTTCTAGTCTGATCAAGGAAAAAACGCGAAAAAAATGAGTCCACGCCGATGTATAATCTTCAATCGGAAACCGATCATTAGCGTCGAAGATCTTTTATTAGAAACATGTAGTTAATCAATCTGGTGTATACTTTGAAGCATTTTTAATGTTTGAGATGGTTTTTTGGCTACTAAAATCAAAAAGTAAGGTGACTTTTTTAATAAAACACAAAATATTTATTTATTAATCCAAATTTATTTCATCCAAAATTGTTTCCTTCGACTCTTCGAAACACGGTTTTAAACTCGACTATTTCCTTCAAAACGGCCTGTCCTGTATGGTTTATGGGCACTCAAAACGGCGTCAACTGCTCAATGGGTCGAAGAGGAAAAAGTCAGATTGTGCCATATCTGGTGAAAATGACGCTTGTCGAAAGGGTATTTGTTTGGTTTTTAGCGAATAATTGTAATACATTATCGTGATACAACAGTCACGAATTGTTTGCCATAAATCTGGACGTTTTTTTTTCTAATGGACTCATATAAATGCCATATAGCGCTTACATAAAATTCTTTATTAACTGTTTGACCAGTTGGAAGAAACTCATTGTGGATAATATCACGGTAATCAAAGAGAACACGGACATGATTATTTTACTGACTTTGGGGTAGTTTCTTAGGAATTGGTTTATCTTATTTTAATCACGATGCTCGCTTGGATGTTGTGCTGTTTCTATGTCATAAGCACCTATTACTATTGTTATGTACTTCTTCAAGGCAAGCAGAGAAAAGAATAGGCTAAAGTCAACCATATTGTCAAAGATATGCGTTTTGTTTCCCGACAAAAATAAATATTTCAACTTTTTACTTTTTGTTTAAATAAATCCTCATTGAATAATGTGGTCTTTCATTATAAAGGGTATTCCATTAAGAGGTTTCGAATGTTGGTAATGAATAAAAGTAACGTTTCATAACATACCTGAAAGTTATTTATGACAGTGCGAAGCTGGATAGTGTACAATTATAAGTGGAATACAACATCTGTCAAATGACCGCCACGACTTCTCTGGCAGCTCACAATTCTTTTGTTGAACTTCTCGATTACTGCTGAACACATTTGCGGAGTTATGTCACGAATTATTCGCCTAATTTCTTCTTTCAACTGTTGAACGGTTTGCGGATTATTTTCGTAAGCTTTGCTCTTCACATAGCCCCACAAAAAATAGTCTAGCGGCGTCAAGTCGCATGACCTTGGTGGCAAATTTACGTCCCCATTCCGGGAGATCAGCCTCCCTCCAAACTGTGTTCGCAATAAAGTCAATGTTTCACGTGCTGTATGACATGTCGCACCATCTTGTTGGTGTTCATGTTCTCGTTCATGTTCATCTTCAAAAAAATACGGTCCAATGATACCCTCAGCCCAAAAACCGCACCAAACTGTGACACGTAGAGCATGCATCGGGATTTCATGGATTTCTCTAGGATTTTCATTGCCCCAGATGCGACAATTTTGTTTATTTATGTAACCGATTAAGTGGAAATGAGCCTCGTCACTGAAAATGATTTTATCGCAAAAATTATTGTCATTTGCCTTCATCTGTAGGATCCAATTGGCAAATGCACGGCGTTGCCCATGGTCGGCTGGCTTTAGCTCCTGCGTTAGCTGAATTTTGTAAGGACAGGAGAGGCTGATCTCCTGTGATCCTCCTGTGATCTCCTGTGATCCTCCAAGGTCATGCGACTTGACGCCGCTAGACTATTTTTTGTGGGGCTATGTGAAGAAAAAAGCTTACGAAAATAATCCGCAAACCGTTCAACAGTTGAAAGAAAAAATTAGGCGAATAATTCGTGACATAACTCCGCAAATGTGTTCAGCAGTAATCGAGAATTTCAACAAAAGAATTGTGAGCTGCCAGAGAAGTCGTGGCGGTCATTTGACAGATGTTGTATTCCACGTATAATTGTACACTATCCAGCTTCGCACTGCCATAAATAACTTTCAGGTATGTTATGAAGCGTTTATTTTATTCGTTACCAACATTCGAAACCTCTTAATAGAATACCCGTTATTACTTAAATTATGTTGTTTACCACATAACAATAGTCATCACCATCATCATCAGGATCTATACTCGTTTACCGGCCATTGCCACTGTCGTGCTAAGCTTTCTTAATCACCGGTCACTCTCTTCCTCCACGTTCATCTATCCCTCGCAAGTTCCTCGGCCCTTCTCCAGTCCAATCCCACATCTCTAAGATACTTGTGAATCTCATCGTTCCATTTCTTTCATGGTCTACCCCTCGTGTTCCTTTCAGTTTTTCCCATTTTCCACACTCTCTTGGTCAGTCTCGTGCAAGGCATTCTACAAACATGTCCAAACCATTGCAGTGCATTTTCCCTTATCCTTTCTTCTACAAATTTTACATCCATTGTCCTCCTAATTTCTTTGTTTGATGCGCGATCCCTCAGAATTAGTCCTATAATTCTCAATACTTTCATCTCACAGACCTGTATTCTTCCTCTCTGATGTTCATTTAGCTTCCACATTTCGAAGAATATGTCAAAGTTGGGATACATATCGCATACATCTCTGTTTAATACTTTCTTAATTAGCGAATAATATAATCTAGTGTTGGCTTTTAATATTTCTGCTATTTCTATTTATATATTTCCATTTTCCGCTATTGCTATTCCTGAGTATTTAAATTGTTTAACTTGTTCCAGCTATGTGTCTCTGTGTTCTCTCGATACCACGATTATTTTTGTTTTACTTCCAATCCATTTCGATAGCAATTTAGGCATTGCCAAACGTTCATGCAAAATGGTGTAAACACTTTCTTTCGATATCTTCATGATATCAGCTATCTTCTGCCGCTTTACGGTGTTGCAAAATAATTTTGTGAATTTTTCTGATGTTGCCTGATGTAATCACTTCATTTGGACGTCCAGAGCGTTCAGCATCATCGGTGCTTGTACGGCTATGTTTGAATTCAGTATACCAATCAATTATGATTAATCTTCGTGGGGTGGATTCCGAGTAATCTTTATCAAGCCATTATTTTGCTTCAACGGTATTTTTCTTCACCAAAAAGCAATGCTTTATCAACACACAAAATTATTTTTTTCCGTTGTTTTGAAAATAACAAAAGTAGCGTCACTTAAAGCAAAACAACTCAAAAACTAGTAGA
Organism: Cosmopolites sordidus; assembly: GCA_031761425.1. Classification (NCBI taxonomy): domain Eukaryota; kingdom Metazoa; phylum Arthropoda; class Insecta; order Coleoptera; family Curculionidae; genus Cosmopolites; species Cosmopolites sordidus. Next base: position 761,351 of record JARFXV010000041.1, on the reverse strand, counting down.
CAGATTGTCACAATTCTTGAGTGACATGACAGAGACAGATTGTGACATTTTGACATATGACGTTTGAAGGTTGGCATAATCGGTCGATCATCATCAAGACAATGCACCGGCTCACAGAGGTGTTCTTGCAATGGTCAATTGAAGGAAGGACTAGAGTACGAATTGTTGGGGCATCCACAATATTCACCCGATCTGGTCCCTTCTGACTTTCATCTGTCTCCAAATCTCAAAAAATTCCTACCTGGCAAGCGTTTTTCATCAAATGAAAAAGTTATCGTAGCCGTAGACGAGTATTTTGAAGGATTTTAACAAAATCACTTCAAAGATGGAATAAATGAATTGGAGAACCGGTGGAAAAAATGTATTAAGGGAGAATATACAGAAAAATAAAGTCCTTTTTTCAACTATAAACTTGTTTTATTATTTCGGCTCCGCGAACTTTTCAATTAGCCTAGTATATTGTACACCTTTTATTTGCGATATCTTGAGAATGTTTTAAAATTAAAGAAGGAAGGATTTAACAAGGAATTGAATTCATTAAAGAAAGAAATCAACAAGGAAATTTTTGGTGAAGGAGATCCACGTTACACCCTGTTCAAATATGTTTTATAAAACAAGCGATTTCAATTATTTAAAAAGAGTTTTCATGCCACATCTTTCCATAGTCTCTTACAAGCAGAAAAAAAGCGCTGCAGTCTAGTACAAGCAGAAAGTTTGAGCCACAAATTAGAGACACACATATACATGATAATAATATTTTGTTTCTATAGTCACCATAATGTCAAAATACCTCAAAATATTTAAAGATGATTAAGTATTTTTTGAAACTGAAAAGCATCTCAAAGATTTGGTGGGTTAGCATTCTACAAATATGTATAATTATTCTGACAGCTGCTCAGCAATCTGAGGTTTATTTAAATTGTGGAATAACCTTTCGACCAATAATATTTTACGAATCGGTAATGGAACAAACGATCTTGTTCATCTGTTTATATGTGGTTTGTATAATGGGACTGGCAGGTAAGTTCTAAATCAATACGTTCACCTCCTCCTTGAATTTAAAATTTTTAGGATTGTGGAGGCATAAAGGTTCAATTTATTTTGTCATCTATACAATATTTTTAACAACGCTCTGCATTTTCCAATTCATAGACATAATGATGTCAATGGTGTTTTACAAATACAAAATGTTAAAACCAGAGAGTGTGCAAGCACTTCTGGTCAAACTTTATACTGAATATCGGCAAAATGAATCATCTGCAGGGTACCGAACCAACATGATGCATTCATGTTTGAAATGCTGTGGAGTAAAGGGTCCATTTGGAAAAGAAGTAATTGTTAAAAGTAAGATATTTTCAGAATTTAAATCGTTATCCCTACAAATTTCCTGGTTATTATGAATAAACAAAATAGTTGAACAGTAACTCAGTAACCGTAACTGCGTTGTTACTTAGACTGCATGTTTAGAAACTGTTAAATTTTAATCTATAAAGACTGTTAAGTTAAATTTTCCAAAAAATTTTCGTTAGGCTTTAAAGCCATTAATCTATACTCCCTACCATTTGCCTAAGTCCGTGCGGTTGATTTTACTTCTCAATAATGTTACTATTCATGACGTATAAGCAATCAGCTAAAACTGTTTGCAATGCACACAATTAGGTGATCTTAACTGAATTTTAGAAACAATAATAGCATATATCATCCCAAGTTGCTGCCCTTATGGACAAGAGGACTGTACACCACTTCAAGCCTATCAGGAAAATTGTACCTCCAGGCTCATCAATGAAGCCACAGACTATTTTACATACATCCAATTGGCTTTTGCGAATGGTGTTTTACAACTTGTTACCAGCAGAGTTGTACTTCACAAATATGTGTAAAATATTCGTTGATCTGATATAATATATATATATATATATATATATATATATATATATATATATATATATATATATATATATATATATATATATATATATATATATATATAATATATATAATATTTTATTCCATACTAATTTATTATTTTTGGCGAATGCGCCAGAATGGAACTATAAGTTGAGCCATCTTTAGTAACGAATCTCTGTAACTTTTTAAAACCATTATATGATTTAAGAACAGTAATCGTTCCATTTTAGAAATATTTGTAATATATCGATAAAATGTTCTAATATATGTATTCTTTATTCCGGTATTAATTTTGTGTAATCTGTAGGGAAAACATCCCCAAAAATTAACAGATTTGCACAATACAACAAAACAAATTTAAGAAGAGAATGAAAAAGGTTATGCTCGATAAGTTTTAGCGATGACATTTAGCTTATGTTTTTTATTTACTATTATCTTTTTTCCAAAACACAGCTTTCATAAGTTTAGTTTAATTGACGCTCTTGAAGTTCACGTTAATATAAATTCAGTGAAATTTGTGACCATATTGAAAGAAAATTATTAAACGTCTTATTTTAATTAATACGCATTATTGTCGTGTCATAAGTATATAATCATACTATAAAGCTTATGCAAAAAAGAAAGTGGAAATGGAAGAAGCGCAAGGACCTCAGTATGCGATTCAAATTGCCTTCTATACATTACGAGATAGATGCAGAAATTTACAACAACGTGTTGCCTTATTAGAAGATGAAAATGTTCATTTGCGTGTACAGTGTAGTAGACAAGAAGAAAATAAAAATTCCCTTAGTGAACTAGATTATTTAAGAGCTCAGGTATTTCTTCTTAGTTTGGATAGTTAATCAGTTTTTTAGTATTACAGTATTTTTTTGAAAAAGGTTGCTGAATTATCTGAACAAAAGGGCCAACTTCAAGACAAAGTTAGTATGGTAACTAGAGAAAACCTAGATCTATGGAATAAGCTAGGAAAACTAACAAAAGCAAATAGCTCATTAGGAACTCAGCTAACAAAAATTAATAATGCAATATTGCAGGTATATAGTCGGGTAAATCCCCATAAACATTATCAACATAATAAATATTTTTAGCATTCTGTAAATCCTAGTACACCCATACAACAATCTAATCTAGTACGATCAAAAACGTTTACGAAACATGAACTTCAAACAAAAGTTTTACAGAAAAAACTGGAAGAAAATGATAAAATTAGTTTAGAATTGGAAGATATATCCTTGAAACTGTCTGACAGTTTTTCAAAACAAAGGCAAGAAATAGATATGTTATGTTCAGATATTTCTGATATGACTCTTGTATGTGATGGAATGAGCACAGATAAGTGTGCATATTTATTTGATGAGGAGTTGCAAGATGACATATTTGAGGAAATTCAAGGTTTTGGGGAACATCTAAGAGTATTAAAAGATGTGGTAATTCAACAACAGAGTGTATTACATGAAAATTTAAAAAATTTGGATTACTTAAAAAGTAAGTAAAGTATTCTTAATTGATATTCTCTTTTGAGCGAAAGTCTTATTTCAGAAAAACTGAAAAGTCAAAGTCTTCAAGGGATTAAAACAAAAGTTGAAAAAAGCACATCAACTGCAGATTTTTTTCAAAAAACATTTGAAACAAAATCTACAGAGACTGATGCAGAGAAAAAGCAGCATACACCAGAGAGTCCTTTAAGAAGACCAGCTGATTTTGTTCAGACTGAGAAAATATGTCCATTGTGTTCCAAAATATTTCAAGATAATGTTGATTATAGTGTTTTTGAAAGGCATGTTCAGGACCATTTTATTCCTGAAGTAGATTCTTTCGAGATGTTATAGCATTAGTTTAGAAAACTAGATGTTTCATGTACATATTTAATTTTAGGACAGTATTCAATAAAGAAGGTGATTTAAATATTAATGTAATGTTCAGGACTAGTTTATTTTTATGACTGGCAGTAAATTCAAAGTGTTTTAGTTCATCTGATGATTTTGTTAAATCAATTAATTTATTTTGCATTATTATACAAAATAGTTTTTGTTCACAATTTAAGATGTATGTTTCCTACAATTTCAAGAAATATATATATATATATATATATATATATATATATATATATATATATATATATATATATATATATATATATATATATATATATATTAGGATTTATCTGTTTATTATTAAACACAGTTTGTCTAAAAAATGGAATTTTCTTTCTAATATTGATTCTAATAGTACCATGTAGTGTGAAGCCTAGTGATGTTATTTCAAAGTGACATGACTTGTTATTTCAAAGTGACCATGCAAGTTACACTCATAAGAGTAAATATGAGTCTGTACAAATTAACCATTGCATCAGTTTAATGCGCTCATCGCTAAATTAAAGAAAGAAGATTTTAAAGATGGCTTTGAATCACTGCGCCACAAATTAATTGTTGGTGTAGACTTTAACAGCAAGCATATAATATATGGATCACGTCTTACAACAACCAATGGCAGAAAACTATAATCAATGCATCAAAGAAAGAAACTAAACCCAAACATATTCACGCATATTGCACGTGAACGTTACAGGACCGCACTAAGAACTGTACTCTTTTTGGGCGGGGTACTATATCACGAATGGAATATCTCCTACCAACATGGAAGTCCTACCAAGTTACGACCTCTCATCTAATCATTCACCTACAATAGCAACAATCAGCTGCTTTGCTATCCATAAAACATTAACTCTTGGACTGTAACTATAATAAGAAAACTAACTGGGTAGAATATTGAATCAAAGTAGAAAAGGAAATTAATCTACAAATAAGTCTCAAATCACCAAAGGAAATTGATGAAGCATTAACAGCGTTAAATAATACACTTAAGGAAGCTGTACAATCTGCCTCCCCAGAAACAACTGCAGTGAATAAAATCTACTATATTACTAATTCAACTATATTCCAGTTCTACTATATTCAAGCGACTGATATCACAAAAGAGAAAAGCAAGGGTAAAGTGGCATCTATCCCATGATCCAGCTGTTAAAACTATACTGATTATATTAACTAATCAACTAAAATCAAATCAAATCAAAATCAAAGAAGCACAAGATAGATCATATGCAATAAGTAATTTAAATCGTTTCAACAATTCGATATGGAAACCAATCAAAAACTCCAAGAAACCAAAAACTCAAGCCCCCCTCTACAGAACGAAATAGGACCAATTCCACAATGAACTAGAAGGGACAAAAAGAACACGTATTTGCTGACCACTTAGCTAAAGTATTTACACGTAATAATGATGAACCAGACATCGAAATAGAAAGAGAGCTAGCCAATATTCCAGAAAAAACAACTAAATAGCTAACTACAAAAGGAGTACAGCAAGAGATTAACCACCTAAATATTAGAAAAGTGCCTGATATAGACAAAATGATCAAGGATCAAAAGATCAACTACCCAGAAAAGATATAGCGCTAGAGAAAAGAAAATTCCGAACAAGAGTGAATGAATGTACATCCAACAACTTTCCAAATGTGAATGTCAGTTTTATAAACGAGCGTTGAAAGTTGCAAGCGAAGAGTTGAAAGAATCAAAAGTAGAACTAAGTATGCATAGCAACTGGATTGATTTATTGAAGAACAGCAGTGAGTCTAGGAGGTTGAAGGACATTACCAGGGGAGTAGGTTTCACATAATTGTTACTGGGGAAACCCACAATACTGGTGTCTCACAAACACTGATTGATCATACAATTACCAATGATTTTGGAGCTGTGATAAGTGATCACGAAATTATTGGTAAAAAGTTTAAACTTCAGTATGTGAAACACCTCGACATACGTATGCTTACAATCGGAGTGAGCAGGCAGTCTCGAGGCTAATTAGAGTTGACAGGGAAAGATTGAGACTACAATTCCATTGATGTTAATAAATTATATGTTAATTTTATGCAAAATTTGCATAATGCCATTGATAGGGTTACTCCCTTAAAATTAGTAAAACCTAAAAAGTTCCCTTGGGTAGGCAATGACCTAAGAAATGCTCAAGTTGGGAGGGACAGAGCGTAGAGAAAGTTTTTTTTTCACAAAAAATGAGCAGGATTGGAGAATTTATAAGCAGAAAAGAAATATTACACTGTCCATAATGCGACTTGAGAGGAAAAAGTACCTTAATAATAATATCGATGCATGTAGAGGGTCGGGAGAAAAATATGGAGAACAATAAAAAATTTACTATGAAATGGTAAAGGGCATACGGATCAGTGGCGACTCGTGGGTTTTTAAAGTTGGAGGGCGTAGAAGAATAGTGCTGCTGAAGTTTTTTTTGCTTTCCCCTTCCTCTTTTTTACTTTTCGTGCTACTGAAATCCTATACCGGAGGTAAACCAGGAAAATGAGCTAAAGGAAAGAAACTGAAAGGAAATAAAATATGGGTTTGCTCTGAAAAATTGTTTACTGTGATAAATGCTGGAGGGACGACGCACCAAGGCCCTGATGCTGATTTTTCTCGAAACGACTTTGATGACCACTACGGGCCTACGGAGGAGAACTTTTAAAAAAATAATTCTTACTTGTTTTTACTTAGTTTGAATAAAGTAGAACAGAGTATCGAAGACTTTGGACTAGAGCAGTGATGTCAAAGTATACAAGACTCAGGATTTTTCTGAGTTTAAACATGTTACACAAATTAAGAAAAGGTCTGTTTCGCTTAAAAAGTCGAAGTACGAGTGACAATGAAATTATAATAAGGTTAATGAAAGAATTTTTTTGTCATAGGTTATCCTTTATTATACTTAATTAATAAAAGTTTTGAAACGAATACATTTCCTGAGGACTTATTGTACTAATTCAAAAAATACCAAAGCCTAGTGTACCAAATGACTTTAGGCCAATTAATTTATTACCTGTTATATTGATTTAAGATTAAATCATCTCCTGATAATGCTAACATGGTTGGCGAAAAGTGCTTCGAGAAGTTCAAAAAAGTGATTTTGTGTTTAGTAGTAAATATCTTCAAGTCTAGTATTTCACACCAACGTTTCCAATAGAAGAATTGATTTATTACCTGTTGTTGATAAAATCATCGAGATTGTTGTATGTACAGAGTTGAGAAGTTATTTTGTAACTAACCAAAATGCAAGAAGGCTTAAGAGGACCTAGCCAGCTGACCTAATAAATGGTTGGAGAGGATTTGTCTTTGGAGAAAACCTCATCACGCTAAACAAGGGCATTTGCCTGCTCTCAAGCCAACATATTACTACGTTTGTTTTGATTGCTAATAAATAAAAGAAACCAGCTGCCACCCCCCGCTTGGAGTACTGTTTCGTCTATGGCGTGTAATACTGAATCCATGTTTGATGAACATAAAACGTCGAAGAAATTCCAAATAGATGTAAACATTCTTGAAAAATGTTCATTTGACTGATTGGTGGACTATTAAAAAACGTGGCATCCGACCAAAGGAATCTTTCATGGATTCATAGTTTTTCAAAACTTGTTTAGACCATCACCACAGACAAGCAACCAATCTCACACATCTGAAACTTCACACCACACCATCTAACGAATCTTGAGAAATGTCATAGTCATTTGGTCATACTAGCGCCATCTTTGACACAAAATTAGAATTTTTTGAACGACCTTCGTATATGGCCATTGAAAAATGTTTTTTCATGGCTCTATTTAAAATAACATGAAACAACCAGCAACATTTGAACAACTTTACCATGGCTACTAACAAAATTGCCAAGGCTTTTGGTTGGCACTGTGACTCAAGAATTCAAGAGTGTCAAAGAATTTAAAAATAGGATGAAACATAAAAAAAATTGACAAGAGGATTAACCATGGCTAACATGATATTATGTAATAAAGTATACACTTTTCATTGGAAAATACATTCTACATGCAATAAAAGCACTGATATTTCAATAAATTTGTATTAACTATAAAGCATAAAGAAATACTGGTTATTTTACACAGAACAACATTAACCTAATTGCGAAGGCTTTACTTCGCTTGTTGTTGCCCCTTTCTGTGTTGTTTTCTGTAACAAATTATCACTGAACCACTGAGGTCTTGTTTTTTTCATTTCCACTATTCTCTTCCCATTCCAAAACTCATCAGGCTTCGTGTCTTTCTCTCCTTCATACAAAACGACGATCTCCTTCTCGACTGGTTCCAATTTTAATTCATTCTGAATAGCTTCCTGCATGGACTTTGTTTCTTCGATGATTTTCTTATAACATGTAGCTAAAACCAAATACATTTCAATAATAGCACCTTAAAGTAAACCGGAATACACATACGACATAAAACTCCAACCTCGTGGTCATCACCGCAAGTGCTGCATGTTTTTAAATCCTTTCTGGGAAGCAAAATTTTCAAGTTCAGATCTGGAACTCCAAATTTTCTTTTAAGTCGTTTCTCGATAGATCTTCGGTGTTTCGGGACAGCGAATAAAAAGCCGTCCCCTAAAATTTCCTCCAACAGGCTTGAATTTTTCGATTTTTCTTGAAAATGCCTATTTTCTATCGGAAAATCCAGACATAACCTATAATCATCTGTCAGAAAGTCGGGTTAAGTTAGTGTCAAGCGTGGTTCATTTGTTATATAATAGTTAAAATTACCTGGATGATGTCTTCCTGTAAGGGCCCCAAATAAGGCCCTTTCAAATCCCTTGACAGCTGTATTCAGCCTATAAAGTAAGTGCGTTAGAGACATTTTTTGTTGTACAGTTTCTGTCAATCCTCTCTGAACACCTCCGAGATTCGATTGGTTAGAGTGTGTTATGTTTGGAAAATGAAGAAGTAGGGATTATTTTATTTGATAAATGTATTTAGGATGTTTTCTAATGTATTATTTTATTTCATTCAACAAAAAATATTGTTTTATTTTGACAGTATTATATTGACGTGTAATTTAGATATAAATTAAGATATCAATATTGAGACAATTATTTGCATATTTATATTGTACTGGGGTATTGACTCTAATCTTTGAATATTAGTTTTATATTCAAAGACTAACTTATATTCAAAGACTCTTAATTTAACTTTGAACTGCACGGAACGACAATAATTTACGAAAGATTCATATTAATGTTGGTTAAGATAGAAAATATAGGGTTGGAAATTATCGTTGTGCGTTTTCTCTAGGGTGAATTAAATGTGTGATTTTTCTCTTCAGGCCGGCAGAGTTTTTCTAGAATTTCAAAGAATGAAAATTTTTGAATTGACGTAGTTACCATTTAAAGAATGTTATAGAAATCGAAACTAATGATGTTTTGTTGGAATTAATTGTAACTGATAGTGCTTGATCAGGTGAATATGCCGAATGTATATATATGAATATGTAACATCTTGAACTCCCAATATTTTCTTACTGTTCGGTTACTTACGTTTGACATTGACGTTTCAAATGTCAGTTGTCAAAATGTATGTTAATTTTGTGATTTAAAGTGAAATTATATTCTTACTAATATTAAAGTTAATTATATGATCACAACGATTTTCTTTTATATATCCTGTTGAGTTTTACAAATATATTTTTTTATTTTATAGTCTTTACTAACATAAAATGCAACTAAAAGCACTTTCCTCTCAACTGGTTTTCAATTTTACTTTAAAAATCGTCGAGAAACTTCATCATGATAGAATTACTAAGCAAATTACGGCCAAACCTCGTAGGGACGTTATTTTAATTATGTTATTACTATAAAAAAATGTTTCCTTCCATTCCATTCATGTCAATTTGTGACGAGTATTTAATATTGGTTTCCTTCTCATTTTTTTTTCTCGCAAGGCCGTAAGATTTTAATAATCTTTGGGTATTCTTAACTATTATTTGCTCCTGCAATCGCTCATGCAATCTTACAAGAATCCGATGCAATTCTCATAAGTTTTTACACAAAAAAAGAATAAAAAAATCAATTGTATTTAATTTTTTTTTAATTTTTATGGTGTGTCTAACATTTCGACAGTGTGGTTTACGAAGTGGTAGAGTTCACCTTTCAGAGGATCTCTTTAAAAAATAAAATATCTTGTTCCACTTCTGTGACGTGGGATATCTCATTTCATAAACCACATCAATACGTAAGTTATCTTTTAAAGGGAAACATTCTTCAAGTTTAGCTTATTTCGTACTTTTATTTTGATGTTTTAAATCAAATATTTTTCTTTAATCGAAAATCATCCGTAATATCGTATCTGTTTATGTACACTGTCCCTTATTTCAATTTCCTTATTTCAAGTTCAACAATTTTTAATAAATTAAGAGTAGAGCATACAAATATAAAACAAACCTTTAGAATTTTAGAAGCAAATATATTTTTTTCTGGCAAGAGCAAGCTCTCCAATATTTTAACATTATGGCGAAGAAAGAATACTAGAGAATAATAGAGATAACATACTAAATACAGTTAAGCATGGTGGTGATAATAAAGAAGGAAATCTTTACATTATAAATGGCAACATGACAGCTCAGTCTTATGTGGAAATGTTGCGAGGCAATGTTGTAAAATTATGGCTGGAAGAGACTTTTTATAATATTTCCAACAAGATAACGACCCTAAACATACAGCCAACATATCCAAGGAGTGGCTCCTATGTCATGCACTTAGAAGATTGCTCACACCACTCCGTGAAGCCGAAAAATCCGTGAAGTCACAATTAAGAGCAAGAAGCATCTACATGAATTAATTTTCGTACATTTTACCCACAGATAATAAAAAAAAATAGTGGTATAAATGCCTGGACGTTTGGTAGCTGTCATTCGTCGTAATCGGACGAACACAAAATATTAAATAAATTAGGTACCAGTGGAAATTAATTTATATAAAAATTACTGGCTGACTAATTTTTATAAAAATTAAACATTATTAGCTATTTTTTACTGTTTCAAATATAATATTAAAGATAATATTCATTTAATTGATAAATATTGATTAAATAAATAATAAATTTATAAAAATAAATAAATTGTTATCCTATGTTGTCATTTCTTGTTATAAAGGCTGATTTTTTTTAGTGTCCGAACTTTCGATAGGGGTCGCTGTCAAATGAACTGCGAGCACGCCTCTAGTATCTAAATTATTCAGTATAGTCTGGCAAATCACCATGGAACGCTTAACATCAAACAAAAAGCAACGCTTGTAAATTGTCGAAATGTATTATCAAAATCACTGTACTGTGCGCCAAACATAGAGCACTTGAATTCACACATACGTGAATTTTGTGGTGCCCATATCGACAAATTCCGAACGTATTTCACGCTCCTTGATGTTGAAAGCAAAAACGAGACAAAAAACTGTGCGTTCCGAAGAAAATATCGCCGCTGTTGCTGGCAGTGTTGAAGATCCAAATTTATCAATTCATCGGCGTTCGTGTTGATCAATGACCATTTAATTCCTAATTTGAATGGTATCAATCTGGAGATGTGGTTCCAACAGAACAGGGAATACTGTGGGAATAATTTGCTGAGAAAATTATTCAATTATTCCGAACGGACTTATTAATTGACCACCAAGGTCATGTGCATTTGTTTGTTTTCAAAATTAATGCCATTGGATGTTATTTCACATAAAATAAATAATTTCAAGGCATCTAATTTGGTTATTGTTTCATTGGAATTTAAAGTTCGGACGCAATAAAAAATCACCCTATATTTTTACATATATATATATATATATATATATATATATATATATATATATATATATATATATATATATATATATATATATATATATATATATATATATATATATATATATATATATCTGGGAATTGGATTGGATTCCTCATCAATCGAAAGTTGAAGGATAGTGGAAAGTACATCTGACCGACTAGCCCAATGCGTCATTCAGCCGAATAAAAAGTTTAGGCTTCAAATCGTCTAAGCTTAGGCACCAACTATAAGCCATAGGGATGAGGAAATTGAGGAATTTTATGATGATGTGGCCCAGTTTTTATACAAGGAGAAATATAGGTACAAAATCCTGATGGGTAATTTTAATGCCAGAATTGTAACAACAAGAACTGATGAAAATGTAACTGGCCCATATGGAACTGGTGAGCGAGATAATAGAGGTGACAGGTTGGTTAATTTTGCTGAAGGACAAGAACTATATATTATGAATTCGTTCTATAAGAAAAATATCAACAGAAAATGGACATGGAAAAGTCCATCTGGGCTCACAAGTGAAATTGACTTCATCATGTCCAACGATAGAACAATATTTACCAATTGAACTGTCCTTAACAATTTTAATGTTGGAAGTGACCACCGAATGGTACGAGCAAAAGTTAGGATTAACTATCGAAGAGAACGCGAAAGAATGGTAAGATCAAAGAAGGGCAAAGTGGATTCTGGGAAACTGCTGGAGAGAGGAAGCGATTTTGAGATTGCTTTGTTAAACCGATTTGCTGTGTTACAAGATCCGGAGGAAATGGAACCCTCAGTTCAATATGAAGAAATCGTCAACAATGTGCTTTAAATGGCTGCTTCAATAGCACCAGAAGGAAAATGTCTCAAACAGACAAAAATCTCTAGTGAGACCATTGATTTAATGAAGAAACGGCGGGCAGTGAGAAGCGCGGGTTGTCCTTTTGGCATGGTCGAGTACACTGAGCTCTGTAAAACTATAAGAAAACGTATCAGAGAGGATACGCGCCGATTCAATATGCAGCTAGTACAAAAAACCCTGGAAGAAAATAAAGGAATTAACAAGGCTAAACAGAAGCTGAGAAAGGCGTGAGGATGGCACAGTATGCAGGGCGCGTACGCAAATGTTAACGGTTGTCTGAAAATTTTATTCCCAGTTATATGAAGATCAGAACCAATCGAAGACAACAATACCCACGGAAGAACAAATGCCAGATATCCTAGTGGAGGAAGTAACAAATGCTATAAAATTGATGAAATACGGCAAGGCTCCAGGAAAGGACAGTGTAACTGTCGAAATGCTGAAAGCTGGTGGTCGGGCGTTACATAAAACACTAGCAAAAATATACTTAAAATGCCTCAAAGAACAAAAAGTACCTGACTTATGGAAAAATGTACAAGTGATCCTTTTACATAAAAAGGGAGAACATGAAGATTTAAAGAACTACTGTCCAATAAGCCTCCTATCAGTAATGTATAAAGTTTTCACTAAGATAATTTCTAAAAGAATATTAAAAAAACTGAATAACGCACAACCAAGAGAACAAGCAGGATTCAGAAGTGGATTCAGTATAATGGATCACATCCAGGTTGTACAGCAGGCCATAGAAAGGCACAACGAATACACTATGCCACTGTGCTTGGCTTTTATCAACTACGAAAAACATTTGACTCCATCTCAAAGCATGCAATAATGGATGCACTGCTTAGTCAAGGGGTAGATAAAGCATATGTAAACCTATTAGGATCGATATATGATGGTGCTACAGCCACAATTCATCTTGATAATCTTGAAGTAGGAATTAATGTAGAACGAGGTGTACGGCAGGGTGACGCAATATCGCCTATTATTTTATCGGCTGGCCTTCAAGAAGTATTCCGTAAACTGGATGGGGGCAGGATGGTGTGAAGATCAATGGTCCAACTTAAACCATCTTAGATTTGCAGATGATATCGTTCTCCTTTCACAAGATCCAGAGGAGCTGCTGAGACGCATACAAGAACTGCAAAGGGTTGGCGAACCATTTGGCTTAAAAATAAACATGAAAAAGAGTCAGGTTATGTTCAATAACATTGCTCAGGACAGAAGAATTTCAGTTTTAGGAAGGGATTTGGAGATTGTGGACAGCTTTATATATCTTGGGCAGAGGATTTCAATGGAGGGAAATACCGCCCGGGAGGTGGAACGGCGTGTTAAATGTAGCTGGCAGGCTCAACATTGTGTTTAAGAGCAGACTCCCACTTTGCCTGCCATTTACCTGGCATCGTTAAGTATATTGGACTAGAGTGGGACAGGAGAACCCAGGACCGTGAGAGTTGGAAGCATGCTGAAGAGGCCTTCATATATATATATATATATATATATATATATATATATATATATATATATATATATATATATATATATATATATATATATATATATATATATATATATTCACCACAATTTGTAACAAACCAATGTTAATCCTTTGCGGCGCAAGAATGTTAATGTTCATAATTATATCGGTATTAGATAGTAAATGGGGTTTTGTTAATCGGAAAAATAATTTAAAAATCGCTTTTTAAAAATATTATTTGTTTTGTTTATTAAAACATGTGGCGACCCGACATTTTTCACTACTGCAATCCGGAAACTTACATCTCATTCTTTTATTTGTTCAAACAAGCCAGTATCGGTGTTAGTCCAGCCTAACATCTTTTGGTGAAACATATTGTGCTGGACCTATTTTCTTTTTATTTTGAATTAGGCATTCAATATCACTATAACGCTTTATACGGTTCGCTGACATATAGTCATGAATTGACATATCATGAATTACACATAGCCATGCCCAAAAAATTATAAAAATAGTCGTAGATATCAGCGTTTACTGCGAAGTCGTATTTTGTAGTGACCCAGGACACAATCTACTCTGTCGACATCACCCATATGTCGATTATATTCTGCTAGAACGAAAGGACGTTTAACGGGAATATATTGTTTTCGGGGCTTATCCCCTCTTCTTACTTCAGAAATAGGATGCTTTCCTGCAAAGTTGGATGCAAGAGTGACCATTTTATTGTGCCTCCTAGCCACCACAGCTACGTCAACTCCATTACAGTTACCGAGCTGTGGCTATGAATATACCGCTCGGTTATTTTTTGAATGTTTTCTCAACTGGCAGTTTGCAGTTGGGAATACGGTTTGTCCTTATAGTACCTAAAGCCAAAATGCCTCGGTTGGATAAGTATTCAATAAGCGGTAACGAGGTGAAATAATTATCGAACAACGGCCGGTAGTTCTGATTGCTAGGTATATCGCGGTCAAGACGTACTATCACATTAGATGATGCACCTGTCGGCGCATCTGTTCTCCTGTCTACTGTAAACTTCGCACTTGCAGGCATATCCAGTTACACCACATTTTACAAAAAAGTTTATACCCTCATTTATGAGGTTTGTCGGGTAAATATTGTTTCAACACACTTCGGGCTTTTGTGGAACACATTTGTTCATCTCCGGTGCTTCAAGGGGATCTTTTTCCAAGTTGTGGTCGAGTATCTCGATCAACGGCCGAATTTTAAATAATCTATCAGAATCGATGTGGTTATAGGGTAACATTGAAATGCAATGATTGTCTGAGTAGTTCAAATCGTTTCGACGGCATTGTCTCTTTTATCGGAGCGAAGCCAATATTTTCATACCAATACATTTTCACATTAGGCATGTGAACTATTGACGTGTAATATACGATACCAATAAATTAGCGGATTTCCTGACTTGTTACATTTATTGGTTTACTATCATCTTTTTGTAGAATATAAATTAGTCTGACCTCGTATAAGGTCGATAATATCGTCAGTAAACAAATACGAAAATACATGGAAAGAAGTACCCAAACGTAATATTTCTGGTGGTAAAGCTTCAAATCCACGAAAACGTAGTTGGTCGTCATTCAAGTTTAGGCTTTTCGTTTTCCATGTGATATTGGTCTCAGGTACACCATTAAATGCACTTGGAGCCGCTGCAGAACTAGTACTAGTGTAAGCTACGGTCGGAATAGTCCTACTTGAATCATCTGCAGTGGTGCTGAACTGAAAATCGATTGCCGACGCGCTGGATGCTAGTCAGGTGGTACTTCTGGGTCCTCATCAGAATTTTCCCGCTCATTTCGCTGTAAGACAAATGTTGGATCTACGACATCGTCATCTTCTGAAACGTCTAGGCCGTCTTCACTGTCTTCCCACTCTCTAAGCATACCTTACAGGCTCTGAGCAGACAAATTACGCAATCTGCGACTCATGTTGATGCTGTAAAAAGAAATATGAGATTGAAATATACAGTAGTAAAAATCAGTAGTTATGCAACAAAACAAAATCAATCCGTAAATCAATAAATACTTGATTTTACAATAAAACTTTACTTGATTACTGAAACTTAAACTCTAACCTTTTCTCCGGATATTTTCAATATCCATCAGGATTTCCATAATAAATCACAACCGAATGTCACAAACCGGTTGGTACGTGTTCATCATTTCAATGGCTTAAACTAGTGATGTGAGAATACCTATCCAAAATATCCGTGAATCCGAATATTAAAAGGATCCGTACATCCCGGAATGAATCTTTAAATTCGAATACGGATTCGAAACCAAGACACCGAAACCGAACGCAGAACGGCCACCAGTGCGGGTTAATCTATGCTTCTCTTTCTTATTTATCATCTATGCATCGGCCAATGATGTTTTGTCTTTGTTTGTCTTTTAGGTTGTGTAGGGTGTTGTCATTTTTATCATTGTATTCATTCATTACATTCACGAGTATTAAGTGTTCACCACACAAAACAAAATATTGCCGCTGATATATCCGTCATTTTAGCAGAATGGGATCTTGATGCCAAAATTGTCACTATTGTTTCGGACAACGGCGTCAATATAAAAAATACCATTACAGTACATTTACGCAAATATCATCAGAAGAATAGATCATCATATTATCAGAGAATCAGAAGAAGAAAATATGGGCGAGCCTATTCTTAAAATCAAACAAGCTGTAGATACAAGATGGAATTCAATCCTAATAATGTTGCAAAGGCTTTTATTAATAAAGAAATCCTTTATCCGTCGCTGATTGTAAATTGCCAATTTACTATCAGCTCCAGATTTTATAGACGTTTCGGAATTGAATATAATATCATAATGTGCGCCACTATTAAAACCGCTAGAATTAATGATAACTGAACTGTCGGGGGAAAAGTATGTTACAATGTCCACAGTTATACCATTAATTAGAGAACTGCAGCTTAATATACGGAATTTGACACCAGAAACAGACATGGGTATTTGGTTACAGTCCAAACTATTGGAAGCCATTTCAAAGCATTTAAGCATATTGGAATCTAATAAAATTGTGGCCAAAAGCACATTTCTTGACCCACGTTTGAAGAAAACCGCATTTGGTCTGGAAGAAAATGCTAGCAATGCGCAAATGTGATTATTGGATGAAATTGGTGCCTAAGTTTCCATTTCAAATGCAACAACTGAAACCAACTTCGTGGAATATAGTTCTAAGAATTCTGGACAATCAGAGAATTCCGAATCAAGCAGTAAAGTGTCACTGTGGTCATATTTTAAAGCAAAGGTGAAAGCTGTTAAACCAAACACTACACTGCCACCCTCTCCTTTGGACAATATCTCGAACTTCCCCATTGCAATCTCGCAAGTAATCCATTGGAGTATTGGAAAAGGCATACATTTATGTTGGCCGAATTATGGAAATTATATGAAAAGTATGCTTGTGTACCCGCCACGTCAGTGTCAAGCGAAAAACTATTTTCTAAAGCTGGTCAACTAGCAAATCTCGGGCGAAATAGACTATCTCCAAACAATGTGCATATGATTTTATTTTTGAATAGCTGTTTATAAGTCAGTTTTCGTTATTGATATTTATATTTTCTAGTTATTCGTTCTTCGTACGAACTTCGTACGAATTTCGTTCGTACTTATGTAACTTAATTGTATATTGTTTTACTATTCAACCAAAAAGTGGTATATTTATTTTATTTTTGTTATTCTTATCAAACCCAAGAGAAAGATTTTATTTAATTGGTATAACCTAAAAATATTTTATTTAACTGTTATTGTTATTTAACTAAATGGTATGTTTAGTTTATATTTTTTATCTTTTAACTATATTTTGTATTTTTTTTTTAACAAAAATTGTTATTTTTATAGAATGTATATACTTTTCAGTAATTCAGAGAATATAGATATTTTATTTTTCATACTGGTCATAGAACGCAGTGGTGTGGTAAGATACTGCATGTAACGAATCCGAATTCGTAACGCCACAGTCACCAACGGAATATTTGGATACGTATCTATTCGTATCCCTTGTTTTTACGGTTGCCTAGCCTATTTATTTAGGATTTAAAATTTGGATACGTATCCGGATAATGAATACGAATATATCTTGGTTCCGAATACGTATAATCCGAATATCAAAAGAATCCGGATTTTTACAACACTAGCTTAAACAAATAAATGTGCTACCATCTAGTTTGATCTGTTATTAAATAGTTAGAATGCTTCGTTGCCCATGTACAACTCTGCGTAAAAACCACCGATCTACTTTTGGTATATTTTTAGGTAAACTTAAGTGGTATGTTGCAGACATCAACACAGCTCTGTAAAGGGTTAAGATGCTACGAATACTTCTATTTTTCAGAAGCTGTAAAAAATTGTTTTACTCGATCGATACAAATACACAATTAACCCTCCTTTCAACCGGTGCCCTATCAGTTTCACATTCGCACGGGTGGGACTTGTGAGAAACAAAACTGATGACGTCACTGGTGACACTTGCTTTTTTTCTTGGGATAATTCCATACGAATATGTTTACTATGAGTCTTTTATGACATACTGTATGATATAAAATATCGTTTATGAAATTATTTCTTTGTATGTCAGTCAAATTTAGCAAAGTTACAATTTTAACATATATTTTCTATAAAATTGGAAAAACCTTAATGAAGAAAAAACACCGTTTTTTTGGAAGTAGTTATTAAAAAATGGCCAAATTAACGTAAAAAAAAACGTGATATAGAAAGAAAAAAATTATGCACAAACTGGAAGCTCTCAGACTTTCATCTTGAAGTTGTCAAAACACTTCCCACAGTAAGCTGTTATAAAACTTTTGTAATTTTTGCAAAAAAAACGTGATTTGCGTCTCTTGCAATATCTACAATTTCGTCTCTTATCTTGGGCAGGATCTGGTACATCCATGGTACATCATAGTCTGGTGCATCTGGTGTTTTTCAGCTGCTCTTCTTTTCGTTTTCCTGCACTAGTTGCATAACAAGATCTTTTTGAAACAGTCTACGCCATTTGGCGAATTCGCCATTTAGACTGTTGCCCTTGCAAATTACAAATGCGTTGATTGCTGCAATATTGAACAAATTATAAAAGATCACCATTGACCAACGTTTTGTATTTCTTGCAACATTGTGTGATGTGACCGTCCTATCAACATCTATTCCACTTTTTGCACTATTGTTGAAAGTGATTATCTTGGGTTTATGCAGATTATCACTCTCTTTATCAATCTATAGTCTCGATGCATCGAGGAAACGATAAGCACATTTTGTCCTCTTTTAGTTCTATGATACGACGGTCATGTTAGCACTAAATGTAAATACTGAAGAGTTTACTTCCCTATTTTTTATTTACGTTATTTCGGGAGGTGATTCTCTTCTATTGGCTCTTATTGTACCAAAAACTATAAGTCGGTGCTCTCTTTGTAGACTCTTTACAACAGCATATCCTATACAGTTAGAGGCGTTTGTTGTTATTAGCCTTCCTTTGCGCCCATACTAATTTCCTTCTTTCGCTATGAGCTTTTTTCCTTTCGTCATTTTTGCAAGTTGTTCCAGTCTTCCTACATTTTTCTTTCTTGGGAAGGTTGGCCCTTCCAAACGTAAGCATTGTGTCTGAAACAGCCTTTATCCTGAATTTCACTTTGTGTAATATCTGCTGATCTTAGGTCGTCTGTAATTGCAGTGATCCATTTAATTACTTCTACTTTAGCTCTACGTCTATTTTCATAAAATTCAACTATTTGTCTAGTTAGCCTACTCGGATTCATCCGTTTTATATGTCCGTAAAACTTAAGTCTTCTTTTTCTCATATCGCTATGTATATCTGTGTATTGTTTCATTTCTTGGTTTTCTCGAAGTCAGTATGTTGTGCTATTTATTTGTTTGGAGCCTGAGATTTTTCTTATGATTCTTCTTTCCTTTTTTTCAATGTCCTCGATGTCCCTCTTTCTATTCAAAATGAGCGTTTCTGCCCCATATAGGCATTCTGTCTTATAATGTGTTATAATGTCTCAGTTTTGTGTTTTTAGATATGCATTTTTTGTTGCCGTTTCCATTTTTTGACATCTACCCTTATTGGGCGCTTTCCAACCCATTTTCCATGATTTTTTCACCCGAATATTTGAATTGAGAGACTCGTCAGATGATACCATATTTTGTTTTTAGAAATGGTGTTCTTAGTCTGTTACTGGTCATGTATTGTGTCTTTTCAAAGGAAATTTGGAGTCTTACCTTTTCTGCTGTTTCTTTTAGGATTTCATTCTGTTTT
Source organism: Cosmopolites sordidus (assembly GCA_031761425.1). NCBI lineage: Eukaryota > Metazoa > Arthropoda > Insecta > Coleoptera > Curculionidae > Cosmopolites > Cosmopolites sordidus. The sequence goes on along the minus strand of JARFXV010000041.1, from coordinate 741,176 downwards.
TGTGCCGTTAATATATCTTTAGCCAAAATTGCTAGATCATCAGCAAACGCCAGATAATCAATTTTGACGTTGGTTCTCCCCAGTTAAATGGGCTGGTCAATATTCAGGCCCGACTTTTTTTTCACGCCACTCCTGTATTACTTTCTCTAGAACACAGTTAAATAAAAGTGGCGAGAGTCTATCCCCTTGTCTCGCTCCAGTTTTAATTTCGAACGGCTCTGAGATGTCACCCATGAATTTAACTTTTGACCTTGGGTTTGTTAATGTTGCTTTAATAATTGCCAGTGTTTTCAGATCTAGTCCTTGTGCTTTCAAGATTTGGAATACAGATTAGCTATCAATAGAATCATATGATTTTTTGAAATCCACAAATGTACAGACGATATTTTTATTGTACAGTTTTTGATGTCTTAGGATCAACTTTAGATTCAGGATCTGTTCCAGGCAGGATCTGCCCGGTCGAAAACCTGCTTGATATTCACCAATTTAGGTTCTAACTGTCCCTCTGCTCTGTCTAGTAGATATTGAGATACAAACTGGGAGAAAAGATATCCTTCTGTAGTTGTTTATCTCCTTTCTTGTGTAGTGGATGGACTCGAGCATCTTTCCAGTCTTCCGGATTCCGTTCGGTTCGCCAAACTTCTTGTAGAACTTTGGTTATTTCCTTGATTGTACCTGGACCAGAGGATTTAAAAAGTTCAGCAGTGATTCCATCTTCACCAGAAGCTTTGTTATTTTTAAGTCACTTGATTTTCCTAATTATTTTATCTTCATTCGGTGGTAATGAATCTGGGTTTGTTTGTTTAGGGTTTAGTGTTGGTGATTTGTTTAAGGGCCCAGGACACTTCATCCCACCACGGATGTATTCTACGTTTTTGTAAAGGGACCAACTTTAAGGCTGTTTTAATAATTTTTTGTTTCAATTCTTGCCAGTTCTGTGTTGGTTGTTTATCAAGCTCTTCTGTTAGGGTTGGATATATTTTCGTAGGGTCGAACTTTGGTATTAGCAGTCTCTTTTGAATAAGTTTTCTAGTTTGATTCTAGCCAAGTAGTGATCCGTGTCTATGTTAGCTCCTTTCCTGACTTGAACATTCAAAATCTCTTTATTATTCTCTTTATAATAATTGGGGTACAGAATGGCAACTCACAGCCGTCGTCAGCTGGGCTCGAGCCCAACGCAGGGAAACAGCCGAATCGAAACGAACAGAAGAAGACCAAGTCAACTGGTCATATCGTCTGGTCATATATATATATATATATATATATATATATATATATATATATATATATATATATATATATATATATATATATATATATATATATATGATCGAAAAATTTTGAACTGGGCCCGTGGAGAAAAGTATTAAAAAGCTAAGGAAGTTCACCTGTGCTCCACGTCATGCTTTGCTATTGGTTCACCCGCAATCCAAAGCGCCAGCAAGCGTTTCCCAAGACCGGTTTCTGGCCTTAAGCCGTCATCAGTTGGGCTCAAGCTGGATAACTGGAGAGCGGATGAAGGAACGACTAAAGCCATGATCATTTAAATTGGCCATGTCAAACGGAAGCTGAAATCACATGCATCCACGCCATCCTGCGGTAAACGATCGCAGCAATCAGACTGTGCGATACCGTTCGTGACCCGCCTAACCTCGGGTAAGTACCAGGTATGATCGAAAAATTGTGAACTGGGTCCGTGGAGAAAAGCATTAAAAAGCTAAGGAAGTTCACCCGTGCTCTACGTCGTGGATAGCAAAAAAAATCCCGCATTTTTTCATCAAAAGGAAGGTTTTTTATGGCATCGGAACAAATTTAATTTTTAACGACCACCCTAATATCATCATCAACTGAAATCGTGTCAGCTCGCCAGATTCTGGGCCTTGCGGCGTGGGTCTGGAAAAATCTTTTAAATAACTTCCCGAAATCCTTTTGATTTTTATCTCTGCTGTAAATCAGTACCACTGGGCTGAATAAAAGCCCCCAAACAACAACAACCTATCAAGAAAAAAGGAACATCAATAGAAACTGGTAAGAGTCTCAGAACTAACCAAAAAATCTGAAGAATAATAAGTCTATCAGAACAAAATATCACATGAAAACTATTGACATTTTTAAAAATTATTTCAGTATTGAGAAAATAGTTGCTTTTCTTGTTCTTGAAAGGTACTCTAAATATCGGAATTTGCAAAAAAATCTAGAAAAAATCATTTTGTCATGGTCTCACAAACCCCACCCGTTGAAAGGAGGGTTAAAGGAATCTGAAACTCTGCATCAGGCTAGCTAATAAATCAATTTTGACAAATCTCATCGTCATGTGTGAGTTCGAGAACTTAGCGAACGATCATCGTACATATTTGCTGCAAGGTTTCTCTCAATCGACGACCCAACAAATTTATGTAAATTTAAACTAGTTTTTTTCCTAAATAGTCTTGTCCTACCCTGACATTTTTTTCATAGTGGTAGTTCACGTCTGAAGTTACTAAAATAATTCGGGATTTAATACTTTGTAGTGGGAATTGACATTTTTTTTAGGCACATTAATATTATCTTCGGTGACGTAATTTTAATATAGACAACCCTAAATAATGAGAAAGCTAATTTAATTCATAGGTTACACCTGTTCCATCGGTTGCATAATTTATATTACACCAAATATCAAATATAATTTACATAATTAAGCAAACTTTTGTTTCAGACCGTCTACCACAGATAGAAAAAATTACATAAGATAAGGCTGTGCCTATGTGATCCAACTACTGCCAAAGAAAACCGTGATTTGACACTGTTAACACACCAAAAACTTATGTGGAACATCAGATTTCCCAATCGGCCCAAGGAAAACTAAAGAGCTATTTGTAGATTGTTTTTAATTTCAAAAATTCACTTTCTTAACCGCGTCCATCGAGCTTCTATCGCTAGACCGAGTGGTACCATACACGCTCGTCCAAAATAAGAACGCGAAGAGAGAAGGGGGCTCCTCCACTGTCTTGGTGCTTTCTAAAGAACTTTGGGCGTTCGGTGCCTTCAGTCAGTGGCAACATGGGTTCGAGATCGATTTTGAACATGCGGTTTCAGGAGAAACTGTGGTTTTTTTGCTCGCCCGGTATAGTACGTCGGAAGTCGGTACTGTGTGCTAACGGGGTAGTACAAAACGCACGTGGACTTCAGGGTGCGATCGGAAACAATCTGCACAACGAGGTAAGTGCAACCGATGACGATTTCGAAGAAATCTAAATTGGTGAAATTGGATTTTGATTATTTTATTTCGTTTTGATTTGCGCGCTTGACCTTGAAACGAGATGGAAAATTCACACTTTCGAAGCTATAAATTAAATATATAAGCTATAAAAAAAATGAAAGTTATTTTCTTTTCTGATTCGTACATACGAGTTGATTAAAAGTCTTAATTAATATCTCGTCTTTTATAAATGAATAAACATACAGTGATGGCAGATAAAATGAGAGTGGCGCAGCCTTATTAATATAAGTCATTTTTACGTTGTTTCTAAGACAATATTGATTTTCCGGAATGAATTTGCCATTTAAAAAGCATAACGCATGTTAGTCTCAATTTAAACAATTATTATATTTATAATTATACCTTGATAATATGTTTTAGAAAAAAATACGTTGTCGAAGAAATAAGAGTAATTTTTGTTACCAATCATAAAAATACTAAAAGATGTAATTCTCTAAAACCGTTTAATTTAAATTTTTACTCCAATCTACAAAATTCAAGCTTTTTTTGTCATACGAAAACGTCTGCCTAATTTAGATAGTACTATGGCTACCTAACAAGAATATATTAATAAAAAAAATATAAAAAAATTATAAAAAATGTACGAAAACATAGTTACACTTATAAAATTATCCTATTTTATACAATATACACAATTTTTGCGAGTTTAACATCCCAGGACTCCAATTCCCTCGATATCTATAAAGGAAATATCCTGGTGGAATCTCTCGCGTTCGTCACAGCAATCAGAAAATCCAAATGGGAAAAATCCAAATGTGATTCCAGGATATGTATCTGCAAGGCCATATTGCACCCCAAAGCTTTGTATGAGATCAAAAGTTTGTTAATTAAATATTTGTAGTTTGGTACAAATGCTGCTGCCTTGTGGTTACCCAAATAGTTTTTTACGACATTAACAAAACATTCCCAGGCGCGTTTTTCAATATCACATACCAATCATTTGAAGTACTTGATTCATAAGTTGTGTCGCACTCTGTCTCTAGGTTATCGTCTTGACTAGCAACTGCTTCTTGAGTTTCTAATGGAATTGAAGGTGTTGGCATAGACTATGGGGATTGGTGGCACTATGTAAGATTGGTCTTTTTAAAGATAACAGGTCTGTATACTTTATGGTAGTTGTGATACCCTTTATAGCAGTCAAACAAAATTAACAATCACTTAAGTGATCTGTTGGTTCCTCCCAAATCATTGATACAGCAAAGGACATATGTCTAGATCCCTTAGCCCAACCCAGCAGAAGTCTGTGGGGGTCCTGTGACGGTACACGTTAAAACTACAGTGACCCAAATAATGTTTGGTTACTGATGGTATGAAATTTCGACGCTGAGAGGTAAAAGTTAATTCTAACTAAAACTATCCGAGTGATTTAAACACTTTCGTGGTATATTTACAGCCTTAACGAATATCAATAAATTTAAATTTGTTGACTATAATAGTTATCTAAGTTTAAAAATGACATTATTCAAACATAAACACGTATACGAAGTGAAATTGAATATGTAGTTGTTACAAAAAAATTGAGGGTGACTGGAAAAAAAATAACATTGTTTTTGTAATAATAGTAGATAAGTACAATCAAATATCATTACAAAATTGGTATGACAAAAACAGTGTTTGTCAGTGTTATCGAAGCTTAGTACTTTGTAGCATGATCCTTATTTATATAATTACTAATCTTCTTAGCTAAGCTATAATTACTAATCTTCTAAGCTTCTTAATTAAGATCAGTAATTAAAAAGTTTAGTTATTGATCTTCATAGACGTCGGCGATTGAAACCGAGCTATCTGGATTTCTTGCCACAATGTCTTTTTGTTTACTATTTTTACCAGCCGGACGTCATTTTAACTATTTCCAAGGGATCTAGATTGGATTTAAATCCAGGGACTATGAAGGCCTATCTAACACTTTAATGTGCTTTGCTCTCAAACCACTGCTTCACCACACGAGCCGTATGTTTGGGATCCTTGTCTTGATTCTTGTATTCTCATCAGCGTAAGGCATAATTGCCTCTAAGATTTCTAAGTACATTTTTTTGGTCATATTTATATTTTCTTTTATCCAAAATATTGAACATACTACGTTATATGAAAAGCACCCCCGTATACTATGATGTTGCTCGCTTCATTAATATGCCTTCTCACATACAATTTGCCATCAGAACCAAATAAATTAATTTTGGTTTCATCTCTAAAAGGAATATTTTTCCAGTTACGTTGGAAATCTTCGCTATAATTTCTTTTTGCAAATTTACAAAACCGCTGCTTAATATCTGGTTTATTTAAAAATGCTACGCTCCTGGCTACTCTGCCTTATAGGTCCTCCTGTCGTAAAACCGATCTTATAGGTCTGATGCTCATAGCTAAGAGCGAGATTTTTTTATAACGACAGAGGTAGTAAAAAGATCCTTTAAAGCCTAGTACCATACGATTATTCATTTTTTACTCATGTTTCTTGACGACCTCTTTTTTGGTTGTTTTTGAGTCACATATGATTCTTTCAAAACTTCGGCACATGCTGACCGTTTGACCATAAAATTTCTGTTGGCTTCTCAATTGCAAAATGAAACGCCTTTCTTCAGGAACATGGCAATCAGTAATTAAAAATAACGAACATGCTACAAAGTACTAAGCATCGGTAATTATATGGACTAAACAGTTTTAGAGAATTACATGTTTTTAGTTATTATTGACAAAATTAATATTGTCTTAAAAACAACGTTAAAATTAGATGAAATAAAATATATTAATAAGGCTCCACCACTTTTACTTTACTGGCCACCACTGTACATATTTTTTCATTAGTTTACACCGAGAGATATTATTGTTTATGAATTTTTGATACGGATTATACAAAAATATACAGGGGTTCCGTATGGTATGTTCAAATTTTAGGACCATAAAATAACCTTAATTTTAAGATTGAAAAACAAAAAAGAGATAGGTCGGTCTATATTCGTTCTGAAATTACAGGCCTGTGAAATTATAAATAGTAAATAATCGGATTGAAGTTTGTAAACCAAATAAAAACTTATCTTATTTCACGAATTTTTAATCAGTGATTAATACAGTACTCTCTAATACTGAATACAAGCCTGTGCTCGTATGTCCTTAGATGAAGTGACAGTTGTTATTTCACGCTTGTTCTCTTGTAATTGTTGGATAGCCGGTGGAATACGCTCCTGTGATATTTGAAATATGTGTTTGTACTAAAGATTGTATACATTCTTCTTATTCCTGTGCTGCTACAGCCCGCCAGTGAGCCTTGACTTTCTTGAACCTTCCCTTCCAACCGGATCAATCTCCAGCAACCTCCTACCAATTTTTGATGTGCATTAGTTCTTCAGAATACCTTCTTACATTGTCCAACCATCGTGTCTTTGATCTATCTCTTTTTCTGTTATATCATGTTCGACCCTCCATGATTTTCCTTGATATTCGGTTATCTGGCATTCTGGCCCCGATTAACGATACAAAACATCCTGTAAAAAAGTATCATCATCCAAATATCATATAACTGAAGCTGAAACATAAAACTGATTATAACATAGGTTTACAGTTGCTCGTTATGATGATTCTAAGGGTACATATATTTTTTGAAATATACGTGTAATTCTCGTGCTATGATAGGTATTGAAAAAATATGACTATTTCATATTTTTTACCTTTTGTTACATTTTTACTTTTGTTTACCTTTGGAACATGGAGTAAGCTTTTTTTCGTGATTTCTTCGAGCGAGTTTCTTCCAGGCACTCACGCATGATATTCAAGCAATAATCCACCATCATGTGTCATCCCATCGACCCGGGCACCTTTCTTCTATATTTTTTAGATCGTAATGAAATTGCTCTCCTTGTTCCTCACTGTAAGAGACTCACAAATTATTGTGGTGGTAGTGAACTTTAATGATCATGTTACATCCAAGCTTTCTGAAATTTTCCAGCGTGTTTTGCACCAATTTGCTATAATTTTCGGACCTATTCTTATTCCCTAGGAATTTTTTTTATAACACTGACGAAAGAAAACCAGACTAATGATTTTGTATCATTTATTGAATGCACGAAATTATTATCTTTCATCAAAAGCCTAATTTGCGGTCCCTCGAAAATGCCAACGTTAAGTTTCTCCTTGCTCAAATCAGGAAATTTCCTCGATATATAATTAAAACAGGAACCATTTTTATCCAATGTTTTGACATGCTTGTTCATACTTACTTTCATTTTATGTGCAATGGAAGCAACATTATTTTCCGTCTAGTAACTAACGCTATAGTTATGATACTTTGTTTCTCAACTGTCAAGTCTTTTCTTTCAGGTCAGTTTGTTTTAATCCAAGGTTCGCTTTTAACTCTAATATCCCACAAACAGAAAAAACATGGAAATTTCGTGTAGCCGCTTTGTTGACCCAATAAAAAGTTTACCATTTTTGAATCAAAGTATTTGATCCACTTATGATCATGGTTCTTGAGTTTTACTATGCATATTACCATTATTTAACTAAACACATATTAAAGTCCGTTTGGAATTGTCTATAAAAAGTCTCCATTCATTTGGTTGGTGGTTCAAGAAACCCATTTTTGATAAAAAACCACCGACATCATTACAAAAAAAGCATCATTTTCTGAGCAAAAAAAAACGGAAGCAATTCTTTTTCTCGACTACGGTACCATGTAATTTTAGTACCTGGAGAAAGTAAATGCCTCTCGTTGAGTCCGGATGCCAACAGTTCTGATATTTCTTTTGAAAGGTCGAGGTCTCTGGGAAGGTCACTTAAAGCGTCTTGAGTAAAAAGTAGGAGTTTTGACGACGTAGCTTCAAAATTATCACTTTCTTCTCTAGTACAAGTTTGCTTATCTTCGGGTATTCTACACGAACAGGCCACGAAAAATTGGAACAGGGACGTCATCTGGATGAGAAACATATTACATATGTATGTTTTTTTGGTTAATATGATCAAACATACAAATATATAACAAACTTCAATTGGCTTATTCCACCATTCGCTCATTGCCTTAAATGTTCACTACGCATTTTGCAAACATTGTTTATCAACGTCTTTAATTTTCACGTTGGCAAAATACGCATTTTGCACAAATTCAGATATAGGTTTTCGAAACTTTTTCACCGTATACTCTCCACCAACCTAACAAAAAGTGTTCGGGTCATTTAAACACGATCGTTTTGACGATGACATCTTCCAGGTTTTATTTACCAATCTTTTTTTATTGAAGAAGCAACAAATATATACAAGTTAAACGTTAAATTTAATGGTGCTGAAAGTGTTTCTAGACACTGTAATTTAAAGTTACGTTTAAATCTTGGCGGCACTATTTTTTTTTTAATTTTGATACCTGTGTAATTAATTATTTAAGTGTTTCTAAGTATTTTTAAGACATTTTTGATTACTGTTTAATGTTGGATTCAAATTTAATGATTTTTTTATTGATAATGATATAGTCTTAATGTAAATGGTTTATTTGAATCAATCTATTATTTGATTCATTAAATCTTAGTCAAATTGATCCAGTTTTAACCATCTTTAACAGTTTTAAAGTAAAAAATGATTTCACTTTATTAGTTTATAATTTTTTTGCTGTTCCATCTTTGGTTCTTTGAGTTGTTATGATATTTTGCTTTTAAATAATATATATCCTATCTTTAACAATTATGTGAAGTGGTTGTTGATTTGACCTCAAAAATAATTAAAAATTGTACAAGTTATGACTTATTTAAGTAGTAATCATTTTTAGTTTTAACATACATCGTGATTTTGCCTTATTATACTTCTAATAAAGTTGCATTCTAAAATGTTAGTTTAACATTTTATGTTCGCTAATCAAACAGATCAGGTAATTACTATATATTACAACACAAAGTTTTGCTGCTTAAAATAATTAAATACAGCCATAGATCACTGCAAAAACTTCTGCAAACAATAAAACACAAATTAACGAGTGCAAATAGTTTTATTGTTTTTCAAACTATCCTCTTTTCACGTCAATACAATTTTACATTTGCTTAACAATCTACGAAATGTTTCAATTTTTCTATTGAAACCTTCGGTGTGAAACACTAAACTCAAAGAGATTTCCCACTAAACAATGAATTCGTTTTTTTAAAGTTCTCGACGCACGTTTCGCTAACCATGTTAGTATCATTAGGAAATGATTTAATCTAATTGTAAAACTAAACTATGTTCTATTTATATAAGAACCCTAATTGCTAACCTACTACTAATGAAGCGTGTAAAAAAAAGGATACAAGAAAAAAAAAGGAAAAAAGGAGATCCAAAGGAAGAAAAAAATGAACCGTGAAGCTTCCTGGCCCTTATATTAATAATTGAAAAAGTTGACTGAACGGAATAGGTCCTTTATCCCGGTTCATGATTTTTTGCATGTTTCTATTTTATCGCTTTTATATGCATGCAAAGCCGTATTGTTATTTACACTTTTAATCAATCTTAAATTACTAATGTCTATGCTGTGATCATGTTCGATTGCATGCTGGGCAACACAAGATTTTTCATTTTTTCCATATCTAATGTGGGCAATGTGTTCTTTATATTTCGTTAATATGGATCTTTTTGTTTGTCCAGTATACGTTCAATCACAATCTTGACAGCTAATTTTGTAAATCCCGACTTTTCATGTTGATCTACTTTATTCTTTGGATTTTTTTGGATTGGACTTTTCTTAATTTATTATATGGTTTGTACACAACTTTAATGTCCACTTTTTTCAAAATTTTGTCAAAACCATGTAAACTTTACGGTTCTTTTTTTCTTTCTTTTGTTCTCTTTTTTCCCTTTTTTTTTTCTTGTATCCTTTTTTTTAAACGCTTCATTTCATAGGATTCTCACATAAATAGAACATAGTTTAGTTTTAAAATTAAATCATCTCCTAATGATGCTAACATGGTTAGCGAAACGTGCGTCGAGAATTTACGAAACGTTACAGTAATAATCCAATATTCGGAAAGAAAAATAAAATGCAAGGTGATAAATCAGGACTTTACGGTGGACAAGAGTATTTTTCTCGATATAAATTGTATTGTATATCTACCAATCAAATGAACAATCCTTCCATTCTCTAAAGCCACACATTGCGGATGGATTATTGTTTTCTTTCAAGAGCATGTGAATATATCCACGTGAGAAGGTATCCCACCACACAAAATTTATACTCTATTGATTGAAAATATTTGGAGTTCAAGTTTGCCGATTGTCTTGATGACTTTCATTTCATTGAGTATCAAATCGTAATCGATCTTTACCATTTGTAACTCTTGTAACACCGATCTGTCTTCCAATAAGAGATGTTGATTGATTCTGCAATATAGTAAATGCTTCTATTAGAGGGTAATACACATCCAGGTTGTGCACAACAGGCCATAGAAAGGCACAACGAATACACCATTCCACTGTTCTTGACTTTTATCGACTAGGAAAAAGCATTTGACTCCATCTCAAAGCATGCAATAATGGATGCACTGCTTAGCCAAGAGGTAGATCAAGCATATGTAAACCTATTAGGATCGATATATGATGGAGCTACAGCCACAATTCACCTTGATGATCTTAAACTGGGAATTAATGTAGAACGAGGTGTACGGCAGGATGACGCAATATCGCCTGTTATTTTCTCGTCTTGCCTTGAAGAATTATTCCGTGAACTGGATGGTGTAAAGATTAATGGTGCAAACTTAAACCATCTTAGATTTGCAGATGATATCGTTCTCCTTTTACAAGACCCAGAGGAGCTGCAAAGTCGTATATAAGAACTGCAAAGGGCTGCCGAACCATTTGGCTTGAAAATAAACCTGAAAAAGAGTCAGTTATGTTCAATAACTCCGCTCAGGACAGAAGACTTTTAGCTTTAGGAAGGGATTTGGGGATTGTGGACAGCTTCATAAATCTTGGATTAAGAGGATTTCAATGGAGGGGAATACCGCCCGGGAGGTGGAACACCATGTAAAATGTGGCTGGCAGGCATTTGGCAGGCTCAACATTGTATTTAAGAGTGATTCCCACTTTGCCTGAAAAGAAAACTCTTCGATCAGTGCGTTTTACCCGTTATGACATACGGAAGTGAAACATGGACACTGACATCGCAATCAATTTAAAAAGTTCGGGTAGCACAGAGGGGAATGGAAGATGTATGGTTGGCATTACAAGACGAGACAGAAAATCCTGCGCATGGATCAGGGAACAAACGAAAGTATGTGACATCATTGGAAGAGTAAAGCAATTGAAATGGAGATGGGCAGGCTATATAGCGAGGCAATGGGATGACAGATGGACCAAGGCAATCCTGGAGTGGATACCGCTTGATCGCAAACGTCCGGAAGAAGACAGAAAGCACGATCGATTGATGACATCGTTAAGTATATTGGACCAGAGTCGCAGAGGAAAGCCCAGGACTGTGAAAGTTGGAAACTTGTTGAAGAGGCCTTCATCCTACAGTGGATCGACACGGGCTGATGATGATGATACACACACAAATATATATATATATATATATATATATATATATATATATATATATATATATATATATATATATATATATATATATATATATATATATTGGGATTATATTTCAATTATCAAATGATATTAAATATTGAATACAGGTTTATGATGATAGTGTAAATAATTAATATAATGCAATAATATTCTTCACGAAAATCAAAACTATAGGTCTTCTAATATATCACGTTATCAAATTAATGAATGGTATTTAACTATATTTTGAAAGAAAAGGTCAGAGCTGTATTTTATGTTATGCAACATAAAATACTGGCGAACTAAGCCTTGAAAGAAAAACCAATTTCATCACTTTCATTTACTGTACTATCACATCGATTTGTTTTAATTATTGTTAGTTACATATAAAAAAAAACATTTTCAAATATGTTTTTGATGTTACAGAAAGACGATGCCGCTGTCGATTGATATCGGCGACTTAAATATAATTAAATATTTATTATTCAGTTTTAGTGTTTTCTTATTTATTTCAAATGCAAGTGAAAATATTGGAAAAGGGAAAAATTCAATAGATCTTGATCAGTATAGAAAACACTTATTAGTAAATATTTACTTTTTTGGGCTGCAAAATGTTACACAGCCAGTGTGTTTAACATTTTTGAATTTATGATTTCTTAATCCTCTAGAGGTTTTATCAAAATTTATCAGTTCAGTTCAGTTATTGATAAGTTTAATCTTGTGGATAGGTATAAAATATTATATAAATTTGTGATTCATCATGGAAAAAAGGAAGTGTTTTTCATATTGTTTCGAACAATTTTTCAATTGTTTCGTTACTCACAGACGGGATAAGTTGTAGGGACATATTATACTGATTAAAACGAAGTTATCAAGTTAATTCGATTCGGCGAAACTTACGGAACTTATTGTTTAACATGGAGACAACGTGCCTGCCAAGAAGAGAAAAAAGACTGAGAGTTGCATCGAATAAGATAACGCTCACATTCATTCAACAAACATTATAATGGATTGATTCTAGCAAAAAAATATTTTAAAATTAGACGACCGACTCCCTCTCCAAATTTGAATACCATTGACAATGTAAGAGGCCTTCAAGACCAGTTTCTAGTGAGACAAGTAAGGATACTTGTTTGTAGTTTGTAGTAAGACACAAAAATATGTCTGTAGTAATGTCAATTAGTGACAACTTCATAATTTGTTTTTGAATTGTCTGTCAAAGCCTACTACGAGGGTAGTTTTGGGAATAAACATATTTATTTATCTACATAGTCTCCTTTTAGTTCGATACACTTTCCCCGCCGATGTGCAATAACTTCACCAACCGCAGACTTCACCTATTCATTGTTGGCAAATCTTTCAGTACCGAGTTTGGAAACAGAAAATAATCTGAGTGGGCTAAATCTGGCGAATAGGGTATGTAAGGAAGCAATTCGAACTTTTACTCATTGATTTTGGCCATCGTGCTAACGAATGTGTGAACTGGTGCACTATCTCCCAAAATGCAGCCTTTTTTTCTTGATTTCATCACTCAAACGCTGCAATAAGTTTGCATAATATTCGCCGTTGATTGTTTTTCCTTTCTGAAGATAATCAATTAAAATTATCGCACGCGCATCCCAAAAAACTGCCAACATGACCTTGCCTGCAGACGGAACTGTCTTCGGCATCTTTGGAGCTGACTCTCCCCTTTTAGTCCATTGTTTTCACTGTTCCTTCGTCTTAGGTGTGAAGTAATGGGTCCATGTTTCATCCATGATTATATATCGACCCAAAAACTCAGATTTATTCCTGTGATATTTAACAACGCTCCAGAGTTTAATTTCATCAAGACCATTATACATGTTTACAAATTCACTGAGAGCGTTCAGTATTAATAACTGCCAAACAAATACTAAATACCGTAAAGTCATTAAACTTCAAAGTTAAGCTTTATAAGGGTACTTTCTTCCGTAGTCATTCTTCTCAAACAGGTACTTCTGGGACTACCCTTGTATGTTAGAGAAAATAATTCGTGTGCCACCCTCGTATGTTGTTTTTTCGAATATATATATTTACTCAATCGTTATCTAAAATGCGTTAAGCGATACATTCTTACGCACAATAGTAACATGTTGATATGCGGTCGTCAAAGTCTTTTGTCATAACGTATAAAAATTTCATAAGATTATTTAAAAAACGAGTCAAGTCGGACTTTTACTTTTTAGCGAGCCCACCAGTCATATAATCGAAAGTTTCGCCGAATTAATTATTTATGTATTCTTTCTTGTTCGCGTTTCTTCAGTGATAACAGGATCCAATGCCTAGCTTTCGTCTTGGTTTCTGTTTCTATTTAATGACTGATACTGATTTACACATGTATAAACACACTATGTCTACAAAGCGCCCATGCAGAAAGTAATCTAAAAAACATAGAAGTCGCTTTCGGCTTTTTCTTTATTTAGCCTTTTATTAGGTCATCAACTTATTCTCAGCTTTTTTTGCCCTCGGAGTGAATTATCTCCTGATGATGTTCACCTGGTTAGCGAAACACGCGTCGAGAAAGTTAAAAAAGTGATTTGTTGTTTGGTGGTAAATCTCTTCTAGTTTAGTGTTTCACACCGAAGGTTCCAATAGAAGAATTGATTGACTTTCTATATACTTTCACCATATTTCAGACAACTATTGAATCCCTAATTGAAAAAACCACGTGGATTTAATGTAAAAAATGTTATTGAGGTTTTTTTTGAGTTTCTTAAAATATGTGATGTGGCTATCAACCAGGTGATGTTGCAAGGATAGGAAGGGATGACATTTCGAAGGGGCCAAGTCGGGAGAAATGCCGGGTGCGATAAAATCTCCCAGTCCAACTCGATGATCGTTTCCAGAATCATTTTTGTTGTATGTAGCCATGCGTTGAATATAAAGAGAAAAATATCTTTCCTTCTTCTCTTGCTAGTATAAGGTCTTTTTTCCTCCAAAGCATCACTAATGCGAATCAGTTGCTGCCGATAACGGTCAGCGATGACCTTATTTATTGACTTATAATACAGGACGCTCAGCTGATATCACCATACACCCAGCAATACATTATTAAGGTGGATATTTTTTATTACAGGTCATTATCTAGGCAAGAAGTGTTATTTGGACAGTAATAACGCAATTTAAAACAGTAATAACGCAATGGTTTACGGAGTTACTGAGTTTCTGTCCGTTCTCTAGAAGTGTATCACAAAGGTTTTCTCCCAGCTGTGCTTCTAATTCTTCATCATTCACTTTTTTGACCAACCCGGACGTTCAACATAATTTAGGTCAAAATGATCAGTTCTGAATTGCTACCAGGTGTGACGGTTAATAATTCTTAATTTTTTCTTAAAAAACTCGTTTAATTTTGGAGAAAGGTAAAAAATGGTTAATTCAAAGTATGCGCCATCGCTAGTTGCATATTTTTCCCATCTGGAGCAAATTGTGCTCCAGTCATCAAAGCCATTTTTCGACATCTCCGTAATTGTTGAAGTTTTTCATGGAAAGTGCGTGAGACATTGATAAAAACAAGTGGTAGACGGAAGGGGTCAAGTCTGGTGAGTACCGCGGGTGGAGCAAAAGTTCCGAGTCAAGTGCAAAAATCGTGTCTTTGACCGAGTTCGCTGTGTATGATGGGACGTTGTCGTAGTGCAAAATCACTTTTCTGTATTTGGTAGTCCATCCTGGTCGCTTTTCAATCAATGCATGGATTAAATTGATCATTTGTTGGCGAGAGCGAACGTTATTAACTGTTTCACCTAGTTTCAGAAACTCATGGTACACGACTCATGGTACTCATGAGTATGAGTACAAACTCATGGTACCTTCTGATCCTACTAAATGCACAGCATTGGCTTCTTTCCAAAACGATTTGGTCTTGCGGTCGATGTTGATGGTTATCTTGGGATAACCCACGATTTTCTGTGTTTTGGGTTCTCGAAATGTTGATATTTCTCTTCTGTTTCATGCAAAGCAAAACTTCACACAACATTTTTTGTTTTTTCATCTGCCTGTCGTTAGCTGATGTAGTACCCATTTTCCTGCCTTGGCATGTGGAGGATCTTTTCCACCGCATGCAGACAAATGATTCGATGACATTTAACTTATTTGCCATTTGTTGTTGGGTTTGCCTATAGTCATTTTCCAACAATGCTTGCAATTTGGCATCTTCAATTTTTTTCGGTTGACCTGGGCATTTTTTGTCTTGACCAAACCAGCGCTCATAAGCGTTTTACCTTGGGACATTGTCATCGTAAGGTTCTAGGACGGCTTTCACTCACGTTTTCTATTAGTTGGATAAGAAAAGCAGTACGTGCCGCAAACGCTCTTTATTTGGCTCAAAACTCGACATGTTTACCACACGGAAAAATATGACGCTAACTCGAAATCGTTTAAACATTAATGGCGTTTTGAAAGGTTCTATCGTAGCAAAAAAATGGCATAAGAGATTAGACTGTGAACCGATCCTTATTTCCAGCGACACCTCTTAAAAAAATTAAGACTTATTAAGGCCACACCTTGTAAATAAACAGATAGATGTACCAACCCTTCTGATTACCACTTATTTTCATTAATGTTCCACGCAATTTTCATGAAACACTGCAACAATTACGGAAATTTCGAAAAATGGCTTAATAACTGGACCACGTCAAAAGATGTACGGTTTTTCTGAGAAGGCATCCACAAATTGTCAGAGAGATAAGAAAAATGTGTAGCTAGTGATGGCGCATACTTTTAATAAACCATTTTTTACCTTTCCCCCCCAAGTAAACATGTTTTTTTTAAGAAAAAAATTAGAATTATTAACCGCCACACCTTTTATATCTGTACTTGTAACTTCTTTAGTTGTTAATTATTAACACGATATTAAAATCTGACATCATTTAATGAAACGCGTGATAGTACAAAATCAAACTACTATCAATCCTAAAGTCCGATGTAACTAATGAGTTTTCCAATAAGATTGTCAGAGCTTTGAAACAGAATAGGGGCAACACTGTTTAAAATGTAAATGTCACTTGTAAATGTAAGTTGTCTGAATGATTGTGGCGTGTTCGTATATTTTTTTAGGTTTTTCGCCACGATCTAAATCTCAAAAACATATAAAAAATATCTGTTCTTATGTAAATAAAGAATCACTGGGTAAAAAACAAAAAACTAAATGGAGACAAATTTCTCAGTGATTCTTTTTCTGTATTTTTTTTTGCCCTCACGAACAAAATTTTCAAAAATACAAAAATTTTCTAGAATGAATACAAACGTTTGAATGCTAACGTTTCGGGAGGTCTTCTCCTCCCGTTTTCAAAACGAATTCAAAAAAATAAATTACATTAATTATTATATATACTGAAAAAGATAGGAAATAAATATATTTTCTGTATATGTGTAATTATTGTCAATGTAAGTATTATTGACATATTCACAAAATATATTTACTTCCTATCTTTTTCAGTATATATAGTATAGAAATATATACTGATAATATATAGTATAGAATTTATTTTTAGATTCGTTTTGAAAACGAAAGGAGAAGACCTCCCGAAACGTTAACGTTAAAAATTTTGTATTTATTTTAGAAAATGTTGGTATTTTTTAAAATTTTGTTTGTGAGGCAAATTTATTACAGAAAAAGAATCACTGAAAAATATATCTCCGTTTATTTTTTGTTTTTACCCAGTGATTCTTTATTTACATAAGAACAGATACTTATTTGAGTTCTAGATCGTGGCGAAAAACCCAAAAAAAAAGAAAAAATATGTAAATGTCACTCATAGACTGCTATGTTCACCATGCGAAGATGTACGATTCATCAGCGCGTAGAAACTGGAATTTGGAAGGCGATCACCACTTTGGGAAGAAAATCTTTTCCGACGAAACGCACTTATGGCATAATGGGTTTATAAATAAACATAACTGCAGGATTTTGGTCGATGAAAATCCTCAAGTAATTCAGGAGTTACCTCTTCATCCTCTGAAACTCACTATTTGGTGCGATGTTTCAGCTGAAAGAGTGATAGGACTGTATTATTTTAGAAAATGTTGATGGAAATGGTGTTAACGTTAATGGCGAACCCTATAGGAATTCTCTAACAGAATATCTTTGACTTGAACTAATAAGTGTGAATAAAGACAATGTTTTCTTATAATAAGACAATCCAAAAAAGTTTCCTGGGCACGTTATTTTACGAAATGATGCCACTGGCCGCCCAGCTCATGTGATCTCAGGCCACTAAATACCTGTTTTACAGAAATAAACTCCCAACAATTCTTGACCTTGAACGGAACATTCAGGCCACCATTGAAGATATACCACGCAATATATGTGAAAAAAGAATCGAATAATCGTATCCAGAATGCATTCCACTAGGATGAAACCGAGGAGGACATTTGAACTATATTATTTTTAAACCTATTACTTTTACCTCAAGGTAAAATAAAAATTATCGGATCATCACTTAGGATGATCGGTAGTTATCATTGTGTCTCATTTTTTAAGTTCTGATGCTCTTATTGAACAACCTTTTATATGTCAGCGAATCGTGGACGATGTCAAACAAAAACAAAAGCTGAATTATAACCATAGAAACGAGATATCTCAGAAAAACCCAAGAAATCAGAAGATTAGATAAAATCAGAAATGAAAGAGTACTAGAACAAGTAAACATAAAATCGTTAAAAGAATAATAGAAGAAAGACAATTTAATCGTTTAGGACACCTCCACAAAATGAACGACCCAAGACTCATTGCACAACCCTCTATGATCTAGATTCTTCTTTTCCAATACGCTTAAACATTTCGGGAACAGGAACTCACCATTATTTCAAACTGGCAACTTACTCTTATGGGTAAAATTCTCATCTAAAAGTTCCAAAATATCAAAACTTATCATTTTTTACCGAGCAACGCAATAGATTTTTTGAGAATGTTACTCTTTTCTAAAACGTTCAAGTTCACTGTATCATTGTTATTTATTTGTTTTCAAAGTCTGAACGTAGTAGTAGTAAACTGTCGCTTTCTATCGTCTTCGTCCGCTTTCTTCTTCGATAGTCGTATGCAGTATCCATCTTTGAGTTGCGACATATAGGGTGATGCCTCAATATTAAACAGATGATAATTTCGGCACTGTCGCAATCGAATAAAATTTTTACTCGATATATGTAGACAAGACGGTGCGTGATATTATTTGAAAGTTGTTACTTTTCCGGCTGGCATTCCTCACTTAGTTTTCTTGGCTTGAATGATATGCGTTCGTCATAATTAATTTGTTTGAATGCTTTATTCGGAAGTGGTAATTATGTGACGAAATTTAGTATACGACTTTCCCATTACAAAAAAAAATCGAAAGGCGCCATGTCTGGTCTATAAGGCGCTTAAGAAAGAAGTAGATAACTAAATGCAAATATATGATTCTATTTTATGATGTTCCGATCCCTCACCAGTAAACGCCCACTTGTCTTGTAACGCATCCTTCAAATTGGTATATTGTTACCTATGCGGTCTGTCAAAATATTTATTTTAATTTTTCAAAATGACATATTAATATGAAAACTGAAAAAGACGGTTCTTAAGAAAAATTAATTTAATATTTTAAATGTTTTAGTGGATTATAGATGTATCAAAAACACACCCTTAATTTTATAGGAAAGAGGAAAATTAACGAGAGGAAAACAGAGACTAACATCATTTTAATGTTTTGTAGTTTTTTCACCACTCTTATCGAATCAAAAATTATTTTTGACAGTGAATCATTCAACTGTTTTATTACTTGTAGAATTGTAGAGTTGTAGAATTTCAATGATATTCAAATATGGAGAGACAGCAGGCCAGTCCAATTTTGAAATTTCATTTTGCACGAATGAATCCGTTATAATTTTTGCCGAATGAATAGCGTTATCTTGTTGAAACACTGGCGAAGCCTCACTAACCATTTAAGAGAGAACTTCTGTTGTTTTAATACCGTTGTACGAGGGTTACTGTTTATGTATCTGGAATAATAAATAAAAACAAATATTAACCATTGAAAATGGTTTTATTATTTATCAAAATATTCTCCGCGATGATCGATACACTTTTGCATAAGTTTGAACTAATTTTCATAGCACTTTTTCCATTCCAATTGAGGTATCTCCAAAACATGCATTTTGAATGCACCAACCGCTTCTTTTGGCGTCGAAAATCCTTGACCGCGTAGTTTATTATTCACGAATGGAAACAAAAAGACATTATTGGATGCTACATCAAGACTGTACGGCGGATGACCCATCAATTCGATGTCTGACCGCTCAAAGACTTCTGGCAAACAAATGGTTGTGTACCATTGAGAATTGATCATTCTACGATTCCCTAAAGGCACTGTAGCCATATGCCCATTTATCCCAAAAAAATCAGACGACTATTTGCGTCGAAGTGCTTCTTGCGCGAACAATTTTTGTTGGGTTTGACTCATTTTGAAAGCCTATACAGTCGACTGCTATTTACTTTTGGGCTCATACGTATAGAACCAAGATTCGTCACCTGTATAGATGTTTTACACAGCTTTTGACGCACCACGATTGTATTTTTTAAACATTTCTTTGCACCAATCGACACGAGCTTAATGTTCATATAAAATGCTGAGAGGTGCTTCAATCTCACAGCAGGTCACATGACGATCCTGCTTCATCAGTTCGTGCACAGTATCGATGTTTTCTGGCACAAAAACAGATTTTGGACGACCTTTTTAAAATTCGTCCGTGAGCGAACGACGACTACGATTGAATTCACTGAACCAGTGATATACAGTGTTTTTAGATGGTGCTTTATCGCCAAAAGTCGAAGTGAGTTTATCCATGCACTGTTGTTAAGATAATCCACATCGAAAGTCGTAGTAAATCATCGCACGAAAATTCTCATGAGTTAATTCCAGTTTTTGACTGAGATGAAATTTTCAAGGCACTAAACAGCACAAATAGAGTCCGTATGACAAAACATTCTGAGTACGTATACAGTCAACAGTGTTGTAATCCTTTCTTAATTTATTCAAATGCGCCAGCACAAGAAATTTCGTGTTATAGATAAAATCTAATGCAAATTATATGCTCGAGAAATTTATCCGTTTTAAAAAATCTCCAACAAATATTATTAACAATTGTAAAGACGGCTATAACTTCTAACTTAACAAGTGAAATGATATGAAACTTGTCAGATATTAAGGACATTCATACGAACTTAAAAAAATAAGTGGGTCAATACGTAAAGTCCCCGTTTTTTTTAAACAAAAGCTATTTGACTTTTTGATCATAGTGATATTAGCCATATAAAGTAAGTAAAATGAGTAATCATGAATCAATATGTACACATACTCCTATCATATCATTTGATGATTATATTAATATTTGCAGTTTAATTGTTAAAGTGAACAAAAAAATATTACCTCATTGATTAAAACGTTAAGATAAGCTACAAAATGTTATTAATTTATTACAAAATTAACATGACACGGTGCAAATGATCCGACTGATAATAAATTTCATATTGCACGATCGTACAGTGACAAAACGACAATCATTAACCTATTTTCAAATGCAATTACTTTATTGCATATTAATAAATGTTAAAATTAGTAAACAGAGGCTAATAAGAGTATACACAGGATGCTTAAAAAGAAAACAATATATATGAATGTTCCTCCATTTCCCCTATGCTCTATCGCTTGCCTCTCTACCTACCTACGTACCTACCTCTACCTAATTTCCACCACATTGCTCTTGATCTACTTTTTTCCCTCCTATTGTATGTAGCATTCCATTGTATAGTAGTATTTTAAGTATTATTGCCTTCGGCATTCTCTCCGGGTAGCCTATCCATCTTATTTATTGAGTTCTTATAACACCCACTATGCATGTTTCCTTATACAACTCTCAATTTCTTCTATGTTCTTTACTCCAAATAGCGCGTAGTATTTTCCTGTCCTATACTTTCAATTATATTTTCTCTATTTTATTTAGAGTCCACGTTTTGATGGCATTGGTGATGATGGGCCTTATTGCTGTTTTATTCCTATCTTTGCTTTTTCTGGAAGTAGGTTTGGTTTTCATCTATTTTGTAGCGCTCCTACGCAACAATTCTATCTCTTCTTTTATATTTGATATTCAGGTAAATTTAATACCTAAATATGTGAACTAGCCAACTTCTTCAAACCTATAGACTTTCTTAATACATCCAATTCCACTATTGTCCTTGAATTCATTGTCAGTCCATTCCTTATACTTCGTCTTCTTCACACTGACGTATAATCGTTTTCTTTAGGCCTTTTTTGCTAGTCTCATCAACACTTCCTTTATATATTGTTTATTCCTTGCTAACAATACAAGATCATCTGCCAATGCGATTTCCTGATGTCTTCTTCTGTATACCAGTCTAATTCTATTGATCTTTGCTTCTTGTACGACCTATTCTAGTATCAGGCTAAATAATATTGGTTACAATGGGAGGAAAACACCATAGGCTATTTTAAGTTTAGATATTATAAAGTTGCTAAATTTAAAGGCAGTTTTCATGGCCACTTTTGGCACTGTGTTCAAATACTACAATAGTATACGTTTCTAAATTTATTTCTAATTGATGTCTATCGGAGAATACCATTAGTACTGCAGTCTCCTCATTAAAATATTAGAATCGTGAAAGACATGGGGCCAAAAAAAATAGAGTAACTGTGTATCATCAGTATACATACAGGGAGTACAGTTATTTAGGCCCTTAAAAATGGTAAATTTGGTCTTGAGGAACCAAACTACCCTTGCGAAACTCCACAATCGATATGTATTTCCTAGCGTAGACGTGCGTTATCATGAACTAAAATGACCTTCCTTAGTCAATTGCTAGTATACGGCCTTTTTCCTGCTTAAAGCCTTCCCTAACACGAGTCTGTTGCTACTGATAATGGTCAGTAGTGACCATTTAAGCAGATTGAAGCAAGTGCCTCATGCCTCACCAAGATTGACCCGTTTTTCGCTTCTTTGAGATATCGTAAAACCTCCACTTCACGTCACAGGTCACAGTTTTATGCAGGAAATTCTTCTTTTTTGAATCTGGGGAGTAGTAACAAAACAACATCATCTTCACTCATAACATCAATCGTCTACTCTTATTGTCAGCTGCTATAGTTATTGTCAACCACTCTCCTTTTGAATTTTCTCTAGTTTGTGTAAACTTTTAAAAAGGGTTTGCTGTATTACTCCGAGTTTCTATCTGAGCTCTAACAGTGCACAACAAGGATTTTCTTCCAGCAGTGATGCCAATTTTTCATCCTCTACGTTTTTTGGCTATCCCGGAAGTTCTGCATCAATTAAGTCAAATTTTTCTGTTCGGAATTGTTGGAATATATTTTTACTTTAATTATACTTCTGTAATTAAAAACTTAGCGAACAAAATGTTGTTTAATTGAATATCTCAAGTGTACAACTCTAACTAAACACACTGATAAGTCGAGATTGGACTTGTCATGTAAGAGAAGTGAAGTGAATAATTCGTTTGATGCGATAGCATGCGCCATCAGTTTAAATTTTTGTAAATATCTACATGGCCGAAGTGTTTATACATTATTTTCAATTATTTTTTATACATTGGATTATTTCCTTTTTTTATGCCGTAAACATACTGATAAGCAGTGATCTTGCTCGAGGTTCGAGCAAAAATCCGCTCCCTACTGATATGAGGTGACATTGCCCGATCTCTGACAAAAATCCGCTCTTTAATACTCACAATAAACTCTTACATTATACCTCGTTTTGAAGCTGATAGATGGCGCTTTAAAATAAGTATACGGCGGGAAAAAATTCTTATACAGCCGAGAATTAACATGAGGATCTGATATATCGTTAATTAGGTCTAGTAAAACAGTAGTACAATTATATCCTATATAATTCTCCCCATTTGTAACTACCATTTCTAGAGCAAATTTTAATATCTTTCTAGCTTCTAAAAAGCAGTTTTTCAGCGGCAGTTTCGAATACTATTTAATCTATCCTTGTATTATTTGAAATACCAAGGATGCGTCTTATGTCATCAAGGCCATGGGCAAGAAGTTGTTTTAGTGCCATTTCACATATGATAATCAAATTATGATGTTCTGATTTGAGAAACGTCGATTTCTCTTATGCGCAATTCGTTCTTGACATTTTCGTTCGATTGCTGATTTTTGTAATTCAGGTATTTGCTTGTTAAACGCACTATGATAAAAATCGACTAAGTAATGTCGTCCTTCAACTGCATATTGAATCACTATTAAGGAAACTATTGTTAAGGACTGAATATTTGAAGGACATCAGGAAATAAACCTGCAATTTTTTTAAATTTTCTAAATGATTAATCAGTGATTATCAGAGTTATAGCTATTTTATGCCTATTTTAGAAGGTAAAAAATATATATATATATATATATATATATATATATATATATATATATATATATATATATATATATATTTATATATATATATATATATATATATATATATATATATATATATATATATATATATATATATATATATATATATATATATACAATAATTCACAATTCACCTTGATGATCTTGAAGTGGGAATTAATGTAGAATGATTAATGTAGAACGAGCCTATTCTTTTCTCGGTTGGCCTTGAAGAAATATTCCGTAAACTGGATTGGGAACAGGATGGTGTAAAGATCAATGGTGCAAACTTAAACCATCTTAGATTTGCAGATGATATTATTCTCATTTCACAAGACCCAGAGGAGCTGCAAAGACGCATACAAGAACTGCAAAGGGCTGGCGAACCATTTGGCTTAAAAATAAACCTGAAATAGAGTCAGGTTATGTTCAATAACTTCGCTCAGGATAGAAGAATTTCAGTTCTAGGAAGGGATTTAGAGATTGTAGACAGCTTTATATATCGTGGACAGAGAATTTCAATGGAGGGGAATACCGCTCGGGAGGTGGAACAGCGTGTTAAATGTGGCTGGCAGGCATTTGGTACCCAATGCATGGTACCCAATGACTCCCACTTTGCCTGAAAAGAAAAGTCTTCGATCAGTGCGTTCTACCCGTTATGACATACGCAAGTGAAACCTAGACACTCACATCGCAATCAATTCAAAAACTTCGGGTGGCACAGAGGGGAATGGAAAGATGTATGCTTGGCATTACAAGACGAGACAGATAGTCCTGCGAATGATGGGACGACAGATGGACCAAGGCAATCCTGGAGTGGATACCGCTTGATCGCAAACGTCCGCGAAGAAGACCAAAAGCACGATGGATTGGATTGAAGACATCGTTAAGTATATTGGACCCGAGTGGCAGAGGAAAGTCCTGGACCGTGAAAGTTGGAAGCATACTGAAGAGGCCTTCATCCTGCAGTGGATCGATACAGGCTGATGATGATATATATTTATATATATATATATATATATATATATATATATATATATATATATATATATATATATATATATATATATATAAATATATATATAAAAATAAATATATATGATATACAGTTGCACATCCTTTATAAATTGTTCACATTTATTACAAAAATAATGAATCTGTACGGGCTTTACGTGAAATTTATTGTCGACATAATCGATCTACAGAACTTTGAATCAAGTGATAGTGTTGATGTGATGCTAATAATCCAACCCGTCAAAAACTTAAACGTATTACTGAAAACATCGATTGCTGTAAACCAAATTGTGAATGAAAATCCAGAATAATCAATTACACGTCATTCTGAAGAACTTCTGCTTTCTTATGGCAGTACATGGAATATTCTTCATAAAGACTTGCATTTCAAGGCGTGTAAAATTCAGTTAACTCAAGAACTCAAATCAAATGACCATTTGTTACGTAGACATTTTGCAGATTTGGCTTTAGAGCAACTTGAATCCGATCCATTAGTTCATGAAATAATCAGCTTCAGCGATGGAGCTCATTTTTGTTTAAATTGCTTCGGAGGAGCCATATGACTGCAAACAAAAAATAACATTTTCACTTTCGTGAAAATGTATAATTAATACAGGCCAACAGTATTCGTATTATTTATTCAGGTTTTTTGGCTAGCCCTATTGGCTCTTACCAGTTTCTACTGAACTTTCCGGTTTGTGTCAGCAAGCTTTCACGGGGTTGAGGGCTTCTATCTAGCCCAGGAGGTAGCGACTAGGTAACCTTACTTGGTAACCTATTCGTCTTTTATTTAGGTTGATGAAAATTCTTCTATTGAATTTTGGATTATTAAAAATAAAATGAATTATTTTACTGCTACGGAGTCGAGTCACAAGACCCGAAACCGCCGAGATTTACGAGAAATTTCGCGCACTTTGGTTACCTTTTTTGTTTTCTTCCGGCTATTAATATCTTTCAGAACTGAATAATCAGTTTGGGATTGCCCGTGGCTGCAATTGGTGGTATTGCCTCCACGTTGGTCGGTCCTTAGGTTGAGTAGACGAAGTACTTGAGCAGATTCGAACTGGCTTCCCCGGAAAGTCGTCGGCACTCTCTTTTCCTCAAATCTTTTTGCTCGGGAGGATATTTGCTGATGTCCTTCCGTGGTAGAGATTTGATCGTCTCCTTTTTTGGGTGGTGTGGTTTCTGGAGTCTGTTGGTCTTTGTTATTAGACGTTATTTGTAACTTTAATTTTTTAATTATTTTTGCTTCTAGCAGATCTATTCTATCTGTATTTATTTTTATGGTTTTTAACCTCTCTGCCAAATCTAAAGTTCGTTTCTCCAGATTAAGCAGTTGATTGCTGAATTCTTGAAGTTTATCCTCCAAGGTTCTTTCTGCATTAGCAGTTTGGGTTTTTGATTTGCTCATATTGAACAATTCACGTTACACAACACTAACACTAAACGTTTCACAAACGATTCCAAACGATTGCGTAATATTGCGCAACCTTGCCACACCTTTACTGAGATATAACCTCACTTTGTTGCTCTTCAGAATACGTGTGCACTCTATGAAGGCATTGAGTAGACTCAGGCCAACAGTTGTTTTGGTGTCGGTGTATTTGAAGCTGATTTCATACGAATTTTATACCCTGAATTCAAATATGGCATTAATTTTAACCTAGGAGCTCAAATTACGAAGATATAACATTTTAGAGAAATATACGTAACACTATTTTAAGTTAAATCCATGGATCAAACAAAAAAGTAAACATGGAATTTTTATTATTATATTATACTAATATTATTATATACATCAATGAAACAAACTAGTCACTGAACGCTTCAGAAGCTTCTTTTCCGTAACATTCTTGAATGTATTTTGGAACAGTCTCTTTAAACTCCAGCATTAATCTGCCATCATGTACGTATCCCATCTTTTTTGGTAGCGGTCTTTCATAGTTTTAATATCCTAGTGAAATATTTCACCTTGTTCCTCACTGATGTCACCTACATTTTGAGGAAAACGATCTAAGTGGATAGGATATTTGATGTGTATTTGGTGCGTGTACACCCATTCTTGAATGTATTGAATTGAAAAAAAAAACATTGATAGATAAGTGGGTGTATCTAAAAAAGTAGAGCAGATAGAGAACAACTGATTTTATTTAGATTTAGAGCCCCTATATAGCTAAAATCAGTTTTCAAAACTAATTTTATTTCTTGTAGGCTTGTGTAATTGATATTATAGTGGAAAATGAATCCGACTAATAGAGGAATCATTCTGTCATTCAAGAAATCCGGAACTAGTGGAACCATTGAAGCGCGTTCCGCAAAGTACCAGTACGAAGACGAGGCCTGGCCTTTGGAGAGAGTGGCCTTGGAACCATCTAGGTCACATGTTTTGCTTTCTTCGGCTACTGACCGCGAAATGATTCGCGTGCTCAGACTATTTTCGAATACATTTAACGCGCGGGTCTTTTAGTATCGGAATAGACGAGCAGCGAATATATTATTTTTGTTTTCCCATAATCGTTTACAGTTTGTGATTTTTTCCTGTAAATATACTTCAGATTAATTAAGTTGAAAAATGCACAAAAATATATAAAATACGATTTATATAAGATACGATACTTTGAATATATACAAAAATATATAAGATACGATACTTTGAAATTAATTTTAAATAAACAAACTAAGATTTATATCTAAATTTTAAGTATATTTCTTTGTATAATAGTTTGAATAATCATCTGATTGGTAACACTCATTTAAATATCAGATATTTTGACTGTACTGTACTTTAAGGTAACCAATGCTTGATGGAATTTATTAAACAAAACTAAGATTTATATCTAAAGTTTCACTATATTTCATAAAATATGGTGAAAAATCTAAATTTAATGGAATGAAATTTATAGAAACCTGATAGTCATGTAAAATTTTAATATTTTGATAATATTTTGATTTTGATATATTTCTACTTACTCTGAGTACTACTTTTAAATAATGTCCATCGCATACATTCATTCAAATAAATACTGATAAAATGTCATTCAAAAAACCCGAGTCAAAGATACCATAATCAAAAACTAAAGTGACTTTTTAAGTAAAACACAAATTACATTGTCCTACATCAAAATCCTCCTTTTAATCAAACTGTTATTTCTTAATGAATACGAATCTGAAGTCAGAGAGCCTCGTCACGTAAAGTTTTTTACTAAATATAAGTTTTTGGTGAGAAAAGAGTTGTTTTTTGTACTTTTAGGCATTTTTTTATGTGAAAATCTAATTGAAAAAATTAAAAACCTCCAAAATTTCGAAGCTATTATGATGTACTTGAACAACAAAAAACTGTGGAAGCGTACATATTATGTAAATATGAATTATTTCTCTTTATAAATATAGAATTTGTTAATAACTTGACTACAGCGCCACCTATCGGATTCTAGCAAAGCTATGAACCATCGCCTCGACAAAACAAATATATTGTGGGAATACGTCGTTATAAAAATATAAATGTATAAATATATAAATGTATAAATATATAAATGTATAAATATATAAATGTATAAATATATAAATGTATAAATATATATATATATATATATATATATATATATATATATATATATATATATATATATATATATATATATATATATATCATCATTATCATCATCATAATCATCATCATCATCATCATCATCATCATCAACCCGTATCAATCCACTGCAGAATGAAGGCCTCTTCAGCATGCTTCCAACTCTCGCGGTCCTGAGCTTTCCTTTGCCATTCGGGTCCAATATACTTAATAATGTCATCAGTCCATCGAGTTTTCGGTCTTCTCCGTGGACGTTTGCGATCAAGCGGTATCAAGTCCAGGACCGCCCCGGTCCATCTTTCGTCCCATCGCCTCGTTACATGGCCTGCCCACTTCCATTTCAATTGCTTTATTCTTCCAATGATGTCATTCACTTTCGTTTGTTCTCTGATCCATGTGCAGGTCTTTCTATCCCGTCTAGTAATGCAAGCATACATCTTTCCATTCCCCTCTGTGCTACTCGAAGTTTTTGAACTGACTGTGATATAAGTGTCCAGATCTGACTTCCGTATGTCATAGCGGGCAGGACACACTAATCAAAGTCTTTTCTTTTTAGACAAAGTGGTAGTTTGCTCTTAAACACTATGTTGAGCTTGCCAAATGCCTGCCAGCCACATTTAACGCGTCGTTCCACCTCCCGGACGGTGTCCCCTTCCATTGAAACCCTTTGCCCAAGATATATATATAATGATCCACAACTTCCAAATCCGTTCCTAAAATAGAAATCCTTTTTTCCTCACCAAATTTATTGGACATGACCTGACTCTTCTTCTGGTTTATTTTCAAGCCAAATGTTTCCCCAGCCCTTTGCAATTCTTGTACGTGTCTTTGCAGCTCATCTGGGTCTTGTGAAAGAAGAACGATATCTCTGCGAATCTAAGATGATTTAAGTATGCACCATTAATCCTTATGCCATCTTGTTCCCAACCCAGCTTACCCAGCTTACGGAACACTTCTTCCAGGCAGGCTGAGAAAAAAAGAGGCGATATTGCGTCCCCCTGCCGTACGCCCAGCTCCTCAAGATCGTCAAGGTAGACTGTCGCTGTAGCTTCATCATATATCGATCCTAGTAGGTTTACATAGGCTTTCTCTACACCTTGATTAAGCACTGCATCCATTATAGCTCGCTTTGAGATTGAATCAAATGCTTTTTCATAATCGATAAATGCCAAGTACAGTGGCATAGTGTATTCGTTGCGTTTTTTCTATGACCTGCTGTAGTACCTCGATATGATCCAATGTACTGAATCCACTTCTAAATCCTGCGTGTTCCATTGGTTGTGCGTCGTTAAGTTTTCTTAGTATTCTTTTGGATATTATCTTGAATGAAAAACTTGGTGAAAACTTTGTACACCACTGATAGGAGGCTTATTAGGCGGTAGTTCTTTAAATCTTCCCGTGCTCCTTTCTTATGTAAAAGAATCACTTCTGCATTTTTCCATAAGCTGGGTATTTCTTGCTATTTGAGGCATTTTGTGTATAATCTTGCCAGTGTTTTTTGTAAGGTCCGATCACCAGCTTTTAACATCTCCACCGTTATACTATCCTCTCCTGGAGCCTTGCCATTTTTCATCGAGTCTATAGCCTTTGTCATTTTCTCCGCCAGGATATCCGGCATTTGTTCTTCAGTAGACATTGCTGTTCTTGTCTGATTCTGGTCCGCATATAACTTTGAATAAAATCTTCGGACAACCTCTAACATTTCCGTCCGTTTCCTGCATATAGACTAGGATACATCCGATCGTTTATGTCCCGTTTGTTGAACCTGAAGACAGTCTTAAGACAAGCATTGAGAATGCCAAATGTAACCTTGGCAAAACGTCTGCACATTCCCAACAAATCAGACACAAACTGGGAACAAAAGAATATTAATGTGTCATTGTGAAAATAGCGTGGAGTGCTCGTGTCAGTTATAAATATTCCATCAGTACCGTTTCTATAAGTAGAGTTAGTATGAAAATATAGCATAAAGCACCCCACGCATTTTTACAATGACACATTAATTTTCTCATTCATCACTTTATTCTTATACTAAAAATTATTTTTTACTCTTTAGTTCGGTTTACCATTAAAGCGTGTTTCTTAGTTTTTTAAACTAAGATTAATTTATTTTTCATTTTTTAGTTCAATCTGCTATAAAAGCGTGCTTTTTAGTTTTTTAAACTGTTTTTTATTTTTCGTCATTACCTACCCGTGGCGGGAGTGGGTAATTTGCGCGCCTATTGCCTCCCGTGGGCGTTGTAAACATGTCTCAGGCTCCCTCTCCGAAAGCAAATCCTTAATCCTAACGATTCTGTTCGGATAATAGAACGAACTTATTAAATTATTGTATTTTCATCGGTCCTTGATAAATGTGCAAAGTTTCAATTTAATCTAACGCTTTGAAGTGGGTGAAAAGGACGTTCAAAGATTCAGTTACATAGATATAAGTGAAGCTAATAAAAACGTGTTAAAAATACAATTTTCAAAATGTTTCTTTTTTCTATTCCAAGCTCACATTTTTCTCAAAAATGGTGCATGTTGCAATTTTTCTGACTTCGTATTCGAACTCAACGCACTTAAAAACATAGAAATTAGGCAAAAATTCGAAAGTGAAAATATAAAATAAACAAAAAATTATAACTTGAATTTAAATTTAAATTAAAATGTTCAGTTTTCGTTTGTTCAAATTCAAACTCATTTTTCTCAAAAATAATGCCTGATAGAATTTTTCTTACTTTAGATTCGGACTCAGCACACTTGAAAACATAGCAATCTGACAAAATGTCTTAAAGGAGCGAAAAAAAGTTATTTTTATAGTATTTATTTATTCGTTCGTATTTATTTTGTCTCCTTCAAAGTTATCCTTTCTTACTGCAACACACTTATTCCAACGTTTATTCCAGTCTTCGAAACAGTGTTTACACTCCCCTTACTTCCAATGTTTCATTCAAATCGGCCAGCGAGGTTTCTTGAATAGCTTCTATGGCCCGAACACGGAATCCACGAAGTGGTTTCTTCGATCGAGGGAACAGGAAAAAGTCACTCAGTGCGATATCTGGTAAATTCGGTGCTTGAAGAACGGCAGTTATTTGATTTAGTTTTTTAGTTATTTCATTTTTAAGGAAAATCTGACGAATAATCATTGCATTGTGCTTAATGCAGCCGTGAATCGTTTTCCCACAAATCTGAAAGCTTAAAGATTATTCTTTATTAAGTATTTGATCAATTAGAAAAAACTCACCAATATCGCTATAATTGACGGAAACAGTTAACATGACTTCGATTTTTGACCGGTTTTGACGTGTTTTTTTTTTTTGCTTTGGGTCATTTTTGACCTGATACCCGCTTGATTATTGAGTGGTTTCTGGGTCATAAGCATAAATCCATACTTCATCACCAGCATTTATACATTTCAGAATGTCATTATCCCAAAGAAAGCATCTATTCGAAGTGAGTTTATTTGCCAGAACTCTGAAGAACTAAAATAAAATAACCAGCTATGCGGGATTATTCCTCATCATGACAACGCGAGCTCTCACACATCGGACCGAACAACTCAATATTTGACCTGTCAAAACACAACGCATCGAATTGATAGGTCAACGACCGTACAGTCCTGATTTAGCACCCGATGATATATTTTTGTTCCCGTCCGTGAAGAATAAATAACGTAGTCAACGAATTTCGATGCCAGAAAAAGCAGTTGATGCATTCAAAACGCATGTTTTGGAGATACCTCAATCGGAATGGAAAAAGTGCTATGAAAATTGATTCAAGCGTATGCAAAAGTGTATCGATCATCGCGCAGAATATTTTGAAAAACAATAAAACCATTTTCAATGATAAATATTTGTTTTTATTTAATATTCCGGATACAAATTGTGTGATCGATAAATGTATCCATTTTAAAAAATCGTCGGCAAAAATTATTAACAAATACAGAAGACGCTATAATTTCTAACTGAACAAACGAAATGATATGAAACTTCTGACAAATATCAAGGACAGTCATACCAACCCTAGTATATAATGTAATACGGTTATCTATTTTTTTTATTAACCCCGTATATAAGATTTATATTTCATATAGAGTTGAGTAATGAAAATTAGAATTGAACATTCTTAAAACAATGGCACAACTTTTGCTGACTAATTCGGAATTGCCGAATATCATCTTATAACAATTATCAATTTCAGTGATCGTATATAATGACATTACCAAATGTGAACGAGATGTTTCACAAGATGCTGCGTTAAGCAATAAACTGGCTGTGCTAGTAAGCGATCTTTAAGTCCGCGTGCTAATTTTTTCATTCTACGCTTTCATTTCGTGTAGTTTACTTAATATTTTTTTCTCTCGTGATTCGGACGAACGTATTTTGCATTTTGAAAATTGTTCGTTGAGGCTAGTCATTTATAAATCTGAAATAACTCTCACGGAGTTTTCTAGGTAATTAAAAATGTACTTTTTAAAGCTGTTTATGTTTTGCGTTATGAAAGATGAGACGAAAGTAGACCATCAGTTGAATATCGCATTTGTTCGCACGGAACAAAATCCATGATATCGTGTTGGTCGATGGATCGCAGAGTGAAGGTTAGAGAGGTTGTTGAGATGATAAACATCTCCGACTCACACGTACGGAACATCCTACATGGACATTTGTGGAACTATGAGATTATGATTGAGATTCTGATGAGATTATGGCATAATGGATTATGATAAGATTATGATATTGAGCTATCAGCGGGATGAATGCCTCATTTGCTCACTGTGGGCTAAAAACAGCATCGAGTGTGAATCTACTGCTATTCGTAACTGCTGTTGAGACTTGAATACATCACTAAAAAACAGAAACGAAGGAACTGTCAACCCTACAACCCCCTAATATTGGTCAAATTTAATGAAGAGTTGAATCTCTACTCCCACCCCTCAGATGTATGGCAATACCAATTAAAAATGCCTCTTCCAAATTTGGGCTTGGTTAATATTAACATGTGCCTCAAAAACCACTACGTTGTTTTGCAGATCTGGATTTGAGTCATTGCAGTAATTTTCATTAATCAAATGAGGCTAAATCCAGAAAATATGCTGACCGATAATGCTAAGACCAATTTCATTGATTTTTTTTCTGAGTACCTTGAATCTTGTCGGCTTTCTCTGCTATGTTTCTGTAATTTTGGATAATGAAGATAAATCGGTCTCTCAGGTTTATTCTTATCCATAACATCGTTTCTTCCTCGTTAAAATATTTATTATCAATCGATATTTATTGTTTGAATTTTTTATTGTTCTCCTGATATTACTGATGCGTCATCATACATTTCTTTACCAGGTAATCCTTTAAAAACCAATCACTTCACTGAATGATACTCGATTATACTGAAATTATAATCTTTACTTAACACAGTTTGCTTTTTTTTCAATTACAATCTCGAAATAACATAAGCGTTTCTGTTTAAGCTTTGAAGGTCTACTTGTTAAAAGTACTTGCCTCTATAGCAACGCGATTGGTCTGTTAGAAATTTTCAAAACCAGTGATATCTTACTTCAGAAGATATCTTACAATAGAATTCGTCGTATTCTAGTAGAAATGGGACTTGGAGCGAAAAAATTTGTTCAGATTACATTCAACGAACATTATGGTATTCGATAAATTTCGCTCAATAAAATCCAAATTCCGAAAGTTAACTTGAAAATAAATATCAAATTGGTAATATAATGTTCTCACATATCAACAATTCCTTTAATTACATCAAACATAGCGTTCAGTCGATAATATATAAACTTTCCTTTTTGTAAATCCATATTTAACCAAAGATTAAATAGAAATAAAGAAAATTACCATTATTTCCTTTGATTTAACGGTTTGATGATGGGTATTAAGGAAAGTTTCTTTACCGCTTCTCCGTTATTCTATTTTTCTGGGGCTTTGAAACATTTCTGTTGTATTTTGTTGTTGTTGTATAATAAAAATATATTGGATCTTTCATAATTGGGTTTTTGAATAAAAAATAATTATAGATTTTTTAAATTTTATTCTCTCTTTTATTTTAAAACTCTACATAAATAATATTGATAACCGATGTGAAAACTTTAAAGAAATTATTTGCTATAAGTTATAAATTAATCAAAATTTATGAAATTACGAAACTAACTACGAAAACGCCACGATTGGCTGCCATGTTTGTGACGTCATTATGTTAAAGTGTTTTCACATGTTTTCACGGCTTTTACTTATGCATATATTGTCAAAATTATTGAATTTTGGTGCAAAAAAAATTGTTGTTTACTAATTTAATTCAGTATTGTGTGACAAAGGGTCCATAATGCCAATTCTGCTAATATACCTGGTGTGGAAATTTTTATGGTCACAGATTTTCTCAAAAATAACATTCGGTTCACTTCAACTGAAGTTCGAGGTGGTAAAGCATCAATTTGAGTTTTTTAAAATCTATTAATATAAGTGCAAATATAAAACAAAATATTTCTTTTAAATATAACTAGATGATTCGTAGGTTGTCACGCGAAAGTTACGGTCATAACGCTATAGGTTATAAATAAATAAGCAAAGGTTAATATCTAAAAATGTCCACTATATTTAAAATTGTATGTATAACAATTGTTTCGACACACAGTGCCTTTTTCAAATACAAACTATGCTAAACTAACAGTGAGAAAAGTAATTACAACCTAAAGTGTCCATTTTAGATGGATAAAATAAATAATTTGGATATTTTGCTAAATGACCAGCTAGGCTTGAATTGTTCACCGTTATTAAATTTATATTGCCTTCCTAGACGTTGACAAAAAAAAAGGATTTTCCCACTATCATGTTTTATGGTAATATTAGGTCGATTGACCCTTCAGGTTGTAATGAATTTTCTCGCTATTAGTTTAGCATAGCTTGTATTTCAAAAAGGCACTGTGTCGAAACAATTGTTATACATACAACTTTAAATATAGTGGAAATTTTTAGAGATTAATCTTTGCTTATTTATTTAAAATTAATTTTCATCAAGTATCGGCTACCTGAGTTCAATTTGCTATAGGTTATGTTCAATTTAACCACAAAAATTGTATTTGCATGATGAAAGGACCTGTATGTCTAGAACATAAAGATCCGAGTAAATCTTATACAGTTACCTTAATTATTAGTGAAAAACTAAGAAAAGTTCAAGATATTCATTGTCACGATTGTGTAGCTTCAGTCGGTAGTAAACTCATAAACATAAAAAAAAGTGATATAATGTTATAAATAATAATATTTCGTATATATTTGATGACAGGTGGTTGTAAAAATTTTATTTTGAAGAATTGATTTCGACGTTTAAGATCATGCACATTTAAAAACATTTTTACGACATTTTTTTTTGTAGTATTCGTACAAAATGGTATGAAACAGGCAAAATAACTAGTTAGATTTGACATTTTCAATAAATATATCAATACACTGATTATAATAATAATAATGATTATAATAAGTTGATTAAGAACTAAAACACTCGTATCAGCTGTCGGTAATGTTGATGGGAAATAAACATTGTGACATCACATGCGCTCGAGTTTTTTCGGGAACTGTCAGCGCGTCATCGATACTAGGTTTAAAAAATTATTTTCAATTTAATATGACTTTTTAAT
This sequence comes from Cosmopolites sordidus, assembly GCA_031761425.1. Taxonomy (NCBI): domain Eukaryota; kingdom Metazoa; phylum Arthropoda; class Insecta; order Coleoptera; family Curculionidae; genus Cosmopolites; species Cosmopolites sordidus. The sequence continues at coordinate 704,784 of JARFXV010000041.1, read as the reverse complement.
TATAAGCAAAAAAATTATAATAAAAATAGTTTTGTTATAAAAAATATGATCTTTCCATTTATATCAACGAAATTTTGTAAAGCCATTCATTCCATACGTTTCAACATTTTTTTTTTTTGAAAAAAAAGGAAAATTACACATTACATTCATGCCTAAGCTGAAATTACTAGCACAAATTTTTGAACAATAACACGTTTTAAATGATTCACGTAACATTAAGAAACACATGAATAAGTGTTTTATTAAATTAATTGTTCAGAAAGTCCACCATTTGATTCTATACAAATCTGGTATCGTTCTAGCAGGCAAGTCCTGATAAATTTCTAATCTGGTTGGCAACAGCTTCTCCGTAATTAAGAAGCAAATCGTGATACTCATATACAGAATATAAATTTGTTTTTAAATGGAATTTAAATGCACACACTGAAATATTTTCGGCGCCAACACTTTTTGCCGTGGGGATCACCTTAATTAGTCAATGCGATGTTACCTCTTTTATTTGTAGGCTGATATATGGCTGATTCTTCATTTTTAAAAAATTATTTTAACAATGTTCATTAGCTTTTTTCATTTTTTTTTAGCTTTATTTCATTTTTAGTTTAGGGGAGGGTTAGATAATACCCTGCCCTTAAGGGATTATAGCTATACTATTCTATTGGTACGAAACAGAACGCTCAAACTTGATTATTAATAAGACAATTTACCTGACAACCAACTTCTAATGCAATCTTTAATTCTTACAGGACTCATGTGAAAATGTAGGAAGTAGAAAAAATCTTGGAAAGCGCGGCATTATTGAACTGGTCTGAGAACCGCGTACCTCGGTTTGATAATAACGTGCATTATAAATAATAGATATATATATATATATATATATATATATATATATATATATATATATATATATATATATATATATATATATATATAATTATTGTTATTAATTTTAACAGTAGTCGCAAATGAAATTTTCAGCAGTGCTTTTACCTCTGCATTCTTTATGGATCCAGCTGGAACGACTGCAACAACGGAACCATACTTCTTTGCCCCAGTCAAATTCTCCATATATATTGCGAATATCATTAACAGCAACAGTATTATCATTTTTTGTCCATGTTCATTTCATCATAATCGTCGTCATTGCATAATTGTGCTAGAAGAACTTTGTCATCGCTGCTGAAAATGAACACTCTTCTCTTGATAGTTTTTCTATTTGCTAAGGTTTTTCTTTATTATTATTGTTATCTTTATTCCCTTTTAAACTTTTATTCCTCTCATTTTCTTCTAACTCTATCTTTAAAGTATTGACAGTCCATATTTGTAAGTGTTTTTTCTTGGAACGTTTTTTAATTATCTGAATTTTTTGAGGCACTGGACTTTTTACTGGAAGATTTACAAAATACTACGTGAAGGACTAGCAATAGCTTCGGTTTTATTCGTATAATATGTAGTAGTAAATGCTGCGATCGCTATGTCATTTTTCATTAAAGTTTACTTTCAACTTTTTGCTTTTGTTAAGTCTTGTTAAGTCTTTTGCTTTTGTTAAGTCTTTTTGCTTATGTCAGTAATAGGATCTTCAATAAAGTCATCGTCACCAAATACGTTGAGATTTATGAGATAAATGCCTGTTACTTTGAATCCTGTTACTGCTGTGTCTATCGAAACTACTCTTAAATATGCTTTATTGAAAATTGAAACCAAAATATCATGAGTGATTTTTTCATATGGATAGTTTTTCATATATAAATCATTCTCTCTATGATAAGTTGCCTTCAGTGGACCATAAAAAGTGACATCCAGGGGAAGTATCCTATGGAAAGTATGCGGAGGTAATGATAGCATATGGATTCCATTTTCGCGGCAATATTGATAAGCTTTCAGTGCCAAGTGACTGGCATGATTGTCAAAAATTAGGAGAGTGGGGTTTTGAGTAGTTGAACTAATATGTTTGGCAAAATGACCAAGCCACTTTTTAAAAACATATTCGTTAAACCAACCTGATTTTCAGCATCCATATTCAACTCTAATGGGCCTTCCAATCTTTAGACTGAACTTGATCCTTTGGCGGGGATATATAAACATAGGTCTGACAAATGAACAGCCTGATGCATTCATTGCACGGACAACTGTAACGTTTTGCTTACGCTTTCCTCTCGTAATTTTAACAACTTGCTTAGGCCCTTTAGGCGCATAATTTTTACCAGGTCTTTGAACGGTTAAGATTAAATATTCTTTGGGCTGGATAAGCATGCTTTTCCATCATTTCCTCTAAATTACGAAAAAGCAAATTAATTTCAGTTTCAAGTTTTCAAGACATCCCAGGATTTCTTTTTAAGAACGCATACATCCAGCATTTTCCTACCATGCTTTTCTCTGCTGAAAAAAATGTTTTTAATGTTCTTTAAAAATCGTTCTCATTTGAAAATGAAAAAGATCCTCTTCCATCAACACAATGCACGGGTGCACACCTCTACAGTTTCAATGGCCAAAATCATGGGATTAAAGTTCGAATTATTACAACATCCACCGGATTTGGCCCCCAGTGACTGTTTTTATTTCCGAACTTAAAAAAATGGCTCAGCGGATAATGATTCAAATCGAACGAGGAGGTCATCGCCCAAACAGATACCTATTTTGAGGACCTTCGGAAACCTTACTTTATTGACAGCTTAGAAAAGTTGGAGAAACGCTTGGAAAAGTGTATAGAGCTAAAAGGAGATTATATTGAAAAATAAAGAAATATCTACTTAAAATAATTTGTTTTTCCATCTTTTTCTAAGGACCCTCGTAGCTTAAAATGCTAATTCTTACCATAGTATTTTAATTAGTAATTTAACTAACTTGGTTTAAAAACCATGTTAACCAGTTTTTAGCGGGTTCTGAATTAAAAAACCAAATAAACTGTTCATTTCAGTCAGAAATAAGATATTTCAATTTAAAAAGTCGAATTTTCTATTACATTTTATTTGTTTTGCCATCCTGTATTTTCTTATACGAAGTTGGTAACGGTTCAGGATATTATCCTCGTGATGTGTCATTTTTACGTAAAAATCAATATATGCATTGACCAATATTGATGACAGCCCCAGACATCCTGATTTTCCAATCATCATCATCAAATATTTATTCAAGAAGAATCTTAAAAGCACCAGTACGTTACCAAAAAGCATTTTAATTTAAAATTTATGTTTGGAAAACAAACACGATTGAATTTTTGCATAATGAAATAGGAGAAAGTATAAGTCGAATTGTGTTATAAGAAAACGCAATTCTCCCAGTACCAATCGTTTTATAAATTAATTTATTATACAGGGTGTTCAATCGATAAGGATTCGTTTAGTGATATCTGGGTATTAATTGCATTTCAAATCAGTTTGAATTGCAAATTCGATTTTATTATATGCAGTTTTTTAAAAAACTAGATATCTAGTTGGGAAATAGTTTCTTGAATGTATGTAAATGGATTTAATATGTATTAAATGGAATTTTAGTGCTTATTTTAAAAATGTTCATAATCTCACCTAAATGCATCGTAATGGGTTGTTCTGAAAGTATCTGGTAAAGGAGCAAATATTTATGGTTTGGTACATTTGCATTAATACAAACTTATGGGCATGATCTAAAAAATCAAACTAAAACAAATTCAAACAGATTATGGTAACATGGTTAGCGGAACGCGTGTCGAAAAATTAGATAAAGGGCCTTTAAAATTGAGTGGTTTTTTTAATTGATGAATAAAATACAGAATTTGCGTTGATTTAAAAAAACTTTTTATAGATAATTGAAGCATAGTATATGACAATTAAACACGAAAGACAATATCTGCCAAATGACCACCTCTTGCAGCCCCACAGACGTCCACTCTTTTGTGAAAATTTTGGATGACATTTTGCCATAACCCTGGCTCTATGTCACCAATGACTCGAAAAATTTCATCCTTTAGTTCAAGAATCGATGACCTGTCTCTTCACGTAACCCCAAAAAAATAGCCCAACGGCGTCAAATTATATGATCTTGGTGACCAATTAACATCGCCGTTTCTTACAACAACTCGTCCAGGAAATTTTTCTTTCGGTAAATCAATTATTTCATTAGCAAAGTGAGGTGTAGCGCCATCCTGTTGAAACCACATAGTCTCCAGATCAACATTATTCAATTCTCCTGATGGTACTAAAATATTTAGTGAAATATGCATTAAATACAAGGAAAAGAAATTTTAGTATTTTATGAAAGACCTTCTAGACCCAAAAAACACTTCACATAAGCGAAATAATTGGATAAGCGAAAGGAATAGAGAGATATTTTCATTTCAGTTTTGAATGCAACCATTTGTTTCAAATATATGAAAATGTCAAGTCCCCAGCTGAGTAATTTGATCATTGACTGCACGGTTACATATACCAGTATCATTTTCCTGATTGGATGGATTAGATTGTGGATTCAGCTCACATAAATCCAGTTGTCATCTCACCTGAGCTCACATAAATCCAGCTCACATAAATCCAGTTGTCATCGATCACATATCGAGCACCATTTACAGTTACTGTTTCACCAGCAGCATTCTGAGAGAAATAGGGCCCAATTACATCTCCTGACCATAATGCACCCATAGGATGTTTTCTCACCCCAAATGCGACAATTTTTTTTATTAACATACCCACCAGTTTCAAAATGTGCTTCATCTTTTCCATCAGTTGACAAATGCACGACATTTTGAGATCGCACACGGTCCAAAGGCTTCAGTTCCTGTGTTATTTGAACCTTATATGCCTTTAGATATCCTTTCGTACAGCTTAGCAATGTACAGCATTTCAAATCGTCCAAGCTTAGCCACCAACTATAAACCATGGGAATGAGGAAACTGGGGAATTTTATGATGATATGGCCCAGCTTTTATACAAGGAGAAATGTAGATACAAAATCCTGATGGGTGATTTTAATGCCAGAATTGGAACAACAAGAACTAACGAAAATGCAACTGACCCATATGGAACTGGTGACCGAGACAATAGAGGTGACAGATTGGTTGATTTTGCTGAAGGTCAACAACTATAAATTATGAATTGGTTCTATATGAAAAATATCACCAGAAAATGGACATGGAAAGCCCATCTGGGCTCACAAGTGAAATTGACTACATCATGACCAACGATAAAACAATAGTTACCTATTGTACTGTCCTTAACAATTTTAATGTTGGAAGTGACCACCGAATGGTACGAACAAAAGTTAGGATTAACTGTCGAAGAGAATGTGAAAGAATGGTAAGATCAAAGAAGGGCAAAGTGGATTCTGGGAAACTTATGGGGAGAGCAAGCGATTTTGAGATTGCTTTGTCACACCAGTTTGCTGTGATACAAGATCCGGAGGAGATGAAAATATCTGCTCAATATGAAGAACTCACTAACAATGTGCTTCAAACGGTAGCTTCAATAGCACCATAAGAAAAATGTCTCAAACAGACAAAAATCTTCACTGATACCATTGATTTAATGAAGAAACAACGGACAATGAGAAATACAGGGAATCCTTTTAGCAGGGTCGAGTACATTGTGCTCTGCAAAACTATAAGAAAACATATCAGAGAGGACACGCGCCGGTTCAACATGCAAACAAACAAAAAACTCTGGAAGAAAACAAAGGAATTAACAAGGTTAAATAGAAGCTGAGAAACAAACGAACGAACAAACAAAAACTTCGGGTAGCACAGAGGGGAATGGAAAGATGCTTGGCATTACAAGACGAGACAGAAAGTCCTGCGCATGGATCAGGGAACAAACGAAATTATGTGACATGATTGGAATAGTAAAGCAATTGAAATGGAGATGGGCAGGTCATATAGCGGGGCAATGGAATGACAGATGGACCAAGGCAATCCTGGAGAGAATATCGCTCGATCGCAAACGTCCGCGAAGAAGACCGAAAGCACGATGAATTGATGACATCGTTAAGTATATTGGACCAGAGTCGCAGAAGAAAGCCCAGGATCGTGAAAGTTGGAGACATGCTGAAGAGGCCTTCATCCTGCAGTGGATCGACACGGGCTGATGATTATTAATTGATTAAATTAATTGAAATTAACCCCAATATAAAAAACATAAACCTTTTAAAGTTTGTGGATTTTTTAATACACCCCGTGCACATTAAAGAAATTGTTCGAAATAGTCACCATTTTCATCTGCACAAAGTTGAAATACTTTTTACTTATACAAATATATACAGTAATTTATTTTTGAAAATACCTATAGGACTATTCAAACCTTTGTTTATAATAAAGTGCCATATATGAGAATATACTCGAAATGGTATCGTCACCATTTTCATCTGCGTGAACACAATTTCGTAACAATTACGAGCAATTCCATTATTTTAGACAGAACCGTATTAAGAAAAATTAAAAATCTTGTTACCTTAATTTTGAGTTATTTGAAATTACTTTATGTAGTAAATTCTAGAGATAGTTAAAAGTCTTCAACCATTTCTAGCGAGTGCCTCTGCTGGTTTCTTCACATCGTTGCCAGACTATCGACAATGTATCCCAAGACTGATTTATAGCCTCATTAGTTCGACTCGTGTCGATATCCGAGGACAACTGAAGAAACCTCTTTTCATTCTATTCTTACTGGTGCTGTGCTATATCAAGCACATGCTCCTTGTAGGAAACGGGGTCTCTCAATAACGCTACGTAATATAACTAGTATATGTCTAACTATTTGTTTAAAATAATTCAATGAAAAATGGTACGATTTTTAAAAGATTGGAAGGGTTTAGCTAGTAAGGAAATATTTTATATCATCTTGAATACAAACCAAAAGGCTAGACATGGCGTTCGAAAAGGATAACCATCAGATTGTGGTCGAGGGCGATTCAGGCTGGAGTGACGGCAGCCTTCGTGGCTGCTGCAAAAGATGTTTTGTCCGATATAGGGGTGAAAAGTAGTATATATATATATATATATATATATATATATATATATATATATATATATATATATATATATATATATATATATATATATATATATATATATATGCGACCTTCTAGAATTGAGGAATGCTATCATTAACATTTTTAACATTAAAAAAAAAAAAATTAACCGCATGCAAGAAGCTCTTTAATTGCACATTAATGCAAAATTATGCTTAGACAAACTAAGTAGTCCTTTAATGCGTTGCAAATGTGTGTCAGGTTTTGTATGTCAACTATTAAAGGCCAGTAGCTTCAATTTGGGTTGTTACACAATTTTTTAAACAATATTGACGCAATCTTAACTTGATTTCTAATTATGTGTTTATCATTAGATTGATGGGCGCTATTAGAAATGTTCAGACATTGTATAAACATTGGTTTTTATAAATCAAACCCTAGTTGAATATTGAATTACAGCTAATTACTGTAACACGTACAGCTCTTTTGTTACAGGGGTTGGTGGTGAGAAAAAAAAGGAGACGACATATTTTTACAAACTAATATTTATTTAATATAAACATGGAAAACGTGTTAAATCTAAGCAGAGAACATTACTGAGGATTATGTGAATAAAAAATATATTACATGAGATGTTATACAGCGACAAAAACTTTCACTTTCCTCTTGTATTCTGTAGCATCATCTCTTTTTAAAATCCAGCACTAGTCATCCAACATAGGTGAGTTCCAGCGTCCCTGGTTTCTTGCCGCCATCGCCCTGACGTCCTGGTGAAATCTCCCTCCTTGTTCGTCGCTTTGTTCGTGGAAAAAATTTAAATGGGAGTATAAAAATGCATTTTTAAGGACATACTACACACTAGTATTTTATAGGCTTTCACTAGTTCATCTATGAAGTTTGTATAGTTTCATCTTTCTTGTTGTCTAGAAATCATTTCCCTACACTTACAAAACACTTCTAAGCTGCCAATTCCTTTTCATTTGATTTTTCTTGAAAACTGAAATCACCTATAAGCTTCATTAGTTGAGGTCCAATGAATATGCTTCTTTTAGTTTTGCATCACTTAACTAAGAAAATATTTCTTTTAGATACTTGAAACCATTATCTTCTTTGTCCATGACTTTGATAAAGTTTTTCGTTAGTCCAAGCTTAATATGGAGAGGTGGAAGAAGCACCTTTTTTGGGTAAACAACAGGGGCATATTTTATGGTTGAAGTATCAGGTACAAAAGAAGTTCTATGAGGCAATTCTTTCTTACTGTAATGTTATTTTGTTACCCTACAGTCCTACAGTCCGGCTTTGCCGTCTACAAGTACGGCCTTGTGGTAATTCCTACATTATCCAGTCCAAAGTCAGGTACAAATAATTTCAAGTATCCCATGATATAAAGGAGAAGCAGGTACTTGAAAATGGGACGTGCTAGGCCATTTCTGTGAAAAGGTGTTTTAATAACTATTTAAATGAAACGCAAAAAGAGCATTCTGATCAATGTTACAAAAATCATGTCGACCTGTGTTATCAGTGCAATGTACACGAGCGTCATTTGATTTGACTTTTTTTACAACCACATGTTTCTTCATGTTTGGAAATAGAAGAAAATCAAGGGGATGAAGTCCGGAGAATGGATGAGGCATCAATTTGTAGAGCAAATTGACCAATTTTGTTGTAACGACGGACAAATGGGCATACGCATTGTCGTGGTGAAAGAGTTGTTGATCATTACCTCAATAGTGACCTCCGCGGGGCGTCCTGAATGCGGAGCGTTATTTGTTTTGGTTTTCGACCGCATCGAAACTCCACTTCTTTCTATTCTTCGCAGAAGAATCGTTACCTACGAATACTCATTTCCTTTTCGGACTGCTTCTCGCCAGAGCCCTCTGTTTCTGTATTCCTTGGTTGGATTGTAGAGAGATGTACTTGTTAGATCTATAATTTGGTCTGTCCATCTTTTTGGAAATCTACCGCGCAGACCATCAATAAACCACTTATGAACCATTAAAGGTGAAAGAGCGAAGTCTTCATAATATTTCTTCAACTTTTCTTCAGTTTGCGCGTTCTTCTTTTCCACAAAAGAAGAAGGACGAGTGTAATCTAAAAAGTTCTCAGCCTCAACATGAAGATGGCGTTACTCCTCAAAAATATTCTGGAAATATAATTACGCATAAGTTGAAAGATAACTTTGAAAATGTAAGTCATATTAGATGCTCGGTTGTTTTTTAACAGTCATGTATGTCACTCGATGTTAGTGTTTATGCAAATATGGAAAGAATCGAATATCTCGCCGCCGTTAAATTCTTACATTTGAAAGGCAATTCGCCTTTGCAAATTAAAGCCGAATTGGGTGCTGTTTACGGGGACTCTGCACCATCATTTGCCACCGTGAAATTTTGGTATTTGTGGTTTGGTAAATGTATTCGTATCAGTTTCGTTGACGATGAATGTTTAGGATGGCCAGAAACTGCAACCACAACCGGTAGCATTCAAAAAGTTCACCAAATGATAGACGATGTTCGAATTAAGGTTAGAAAGATAGTGGAGGCTTTGGGCATCTCGAAAAAACGCGTTTGTCATATATTGACTGAGGATTTGGGCATGAAAAAGCTAACCGCGCGTTGAGTGCCACGATTGCTCACTCAGGACCAAAAATGGCAACTGAATGAACATTTCCTACTATCAATAACTATATATTAAACTTGGATACACCACTACACTCCGAGAACCAAAGCCCAGTCGAAACAGTGGATTGCGAAGGATGAACTGACTCCGAAAAAAACGAGACTGTTCTATTGGCAGGGAAAGTGATGGCGACTTTTTTTTTGGATAGTTATGGGGTTATGTTAATCGATTATCTTGAAAACAATAAACAGGGGCATGCTATGCATTATCACTTGACAAACTAAAAGTACAAATTGCGAAAAACGAGCGCATTCGAAGAAAAAGAGAGTTTTTTCCACCAAGACAACGCACCGTTTCACACTTCATTGTCGCCATGGCAAAAATTCACGAACTGGGATTCAAATTTATTGACCGCCCACCGTATTCACCAGATCTGGCTACCAGCTACTTTTTCTCTCTCCTAGGCTCAAAGTTTCGTTCGGAGGTCAGAGATTCGTATCGAATGAGGAATCTCATATTTGTAAACGACTATTTTACAGAACGATATGTCAACTACTATTTGGATGGATTAAAGAAAAGTTGGGAGCATCGCTGGGAAGCTGTGTTGGGCTGTAAACTTTTCAGACTATCCTCGACTTTAATCAATACACGAAATTTTGTTTTTGTTTGTCAATTAGACCACCAAAACCAAACCAAATGCTATATCAGCTGGAAATTTACGGAAACTTACTAGAAATAAATCTACTTTTAAGAAATGGAATCAGCTTTGCGATTATTCCGCCATCTATCGGAAGAGTATCTGACTTTTCACCATAGTCAGTCTTAGGAAATTATTTTTTATTAGAATTCGTGAATTAAATATGTTTCATAATTTTTATTTCACCATAACAATTCTAAGTTTCATGTTACATGACCTAGTGCAATTTAACCTAAAAATATATTGCAAACAAACGAGTATATTGTGGAACCCAATCAAGACAGGTGTTGTGCGAAGCTTTAACAATAATAGTCGCTTACGTGAAACGAAATTGACCAAACATCTAATTAATTACAGTAAAACCCCCCGTGAGTCTTTGGTAACAAGGTGCAATTGAAGCAGTTTCCAAATACTCCGAAGTACAAAAAAAAGAATGGTAATTATTTCAGGTCTGATTGTCGACGCATTATTTTCTATCGCCGTAATATCTCTCAGGCACGCGTACGCCGAGCGGTAAAAGTTCTTAATAATCGAATATAACGAGTCGAACTACGAAACTCGAATTTGAAATCGACAATTGGATGATTTCTATCCTGTAGAATCGAAATATGCATTTAAAGAACAATGAAAATGTTGTTTAGTTACTCATTTACAAAAAATGTGTCCGAGAGTAGTGCAAAAATAGGCATCTCAATAAGCTCTTACTCTACACAGTAAAAAATTTGCCGTCAATTTTAATATAAATCGAGTGTAAAAAACGATTAACACACATTTTTGCGTCATTTGAACATAAACGCTTTGTGTCAACCACGTAACACAAATTAATGTTAAAAGAAACACAAATATGTGTTCAAATAACCTTACTTTATTACTATATATTTAACTTAAACTTACTTAATCCTTCCTCTTAATACCCGGAGGTGTCGAGGTGAAATTACATTTTATGTATTAATGAAGTTTCTCCAAAATTTACGATCCTTGGCCAGGTTAACTGCTTCCTGCCATGTTTTGCCTCTTCTTTGGATTGTTTCTGTGATATCCTTATTCCATGTCTTGCACGGCCTTCCCCTTTTGTTCTTTCCCATCGCTCTAGCTTCCCAAACTTTCTTGGTTTGTCTGTCTTGATCCATTCTGTTTAGATGACCGAACCATCTCAGTTTTTGCTCTTCTATTTTTGATATGAGTGCTGATATTTCCAAGTTGTCCCTCTATGTACCTGACTTTGTTATTCCTGAGATTAAGTCATCTCTTGATGATGCTAATATGGTTAGCGAAACGTGCGTTGAGAAGTTTTCAAAAAGTGATTTGGTGATTAGTTGTAAATCTCTTCGAGTTTAGTGTTCCTGGCCTTGTCTATTCTTTATATTCCCTGTACCTTACGAAGATATCTCATTTCTGCCGCTTGAACTCTACTCTTTTGCCGTTCATTCAAGACCCAATTCGCATCCATATGTTAGTGTGGGGATATATATCGTTTTATATAATTATATATATATATATATATATATATATATATATATATATATATATATATATATATATATATATATATATATTTATATAATATTTTAATAGGATTTATAATAGTTCTTCAACAGATGGCTAGCGTAAAATCAACACAATTTTGTGTTAATTTTATAGTGAGACGTTTAAAGTGTTACTATTGAACGAAATAACAGTTTTTTATGTTAAAAAATAAAACGAATGAAGAACACAATTGTATTGTGTCAAAATAAAAGTGTTAAATATTTAATACAAAAATGTTAACACAGACTTTTTTGACGCAATGACGGTAGGGTGAAGGTACTGTGTAGGGTGGCGCAAAAAGAAATGTTTTTCAAATTAATATAACTTTATTGGTAATTTTCAATACATTTTTTTTTATTAACACAATCTGCAATACATACAGTTTTGCACTTATTCTTGTGCACACGAAAAAGTTCTCAAAGTTCTGCATCGCACTTACTAATAATTTTTCTAGCACAGTTATAATTTATTCGCTAATAACGTTCAAAAGAGAGCGTAAAAAGAAGTGATTATTAAGATAGTCTATCTACATTAAGATAGTCTGCATACCATGTTATAAATTAAAGAAATTCCCGGGTAGTTCAGAGGATACTAGAACTAGATGATCGAAGGTATATTGGGCAAACTAAAAGATCTATATTAAATCAGATATAAGATATATTTATGATGCCCAACATGCCCCCCGCATGTCTATAATCAATGTATATATATATATATATATATATATATATATATATATATATATATATATATATATATATATATATATATATATATATATATATATATCAGCGTCTGTTCACCAGTGGTGCGGCTATTTAAATTCTGGAACTAACCCCTCCAGTCTTAACCTCTGAACCGCCATGGTTCAAACCTTTAATTCAAAGTACAAGATGAAGCGTTGTAGTAATTACAAAATTACCCCAGGAGGTAGACAATCCTCTGCCAGCTTTGCTGGTACAACCGGACTTTCGGATTCTGCGGCGTCCGGGCTTAAACGCAAAATCTTTCAAAGGGAGTCGGAGACCTCTGGCCAACGTCTGAAACCGAAAATAAAAACTTTCTTTGGAACGGTAAATATCAATTCTCTCCTGCGTCCAGGAAAACTACACGAATTGGGGCGAACATTAAATCAGCAAAAAATCCAAATTTTAGCTTTGCATGAAACCAGATTGATAGATGATAACACCTTGGAATTCGGCAACTACAGACTTTTTAAAAGTAAAACGGACAAAAGAGTACTCAAAAATACACCACATCTCGGTGTTGCTTTCGCTGTCTCAAGAAACATTCTTGGTTCTATAACAAATGTCCAGCCAGTAAATAATCGACTTATGACACTATCCCTCAAGTGTGCTAACAAAAACTATACATTAATCAATGCACACCTCCCAGTTAACGAAGAAAATAAATCTAATCCTGAAAAAGTAAATAAGTCCTGGGAAATTCTGGAAAAGACTATCTCTAAAATTCCCTCTAACCATGTAAAAATCCTATTGGGTGATTTCAACGCCCAACTAGGGAAAGAAAGAAAGTACAGGAAAACAGTCGGCAGTTTTCCCGCTCATAAATGGACTAACCATAATGATAGAAGATTGGTTGAACTATGTTCGCAGTTAAATCTAAAAATAATGTCAACCCATTTTAACAAGAAAATAACAAAACAAAAGACCTGGAGGTGCCCAAACACGTACATGGGTGAATTTCAGATTGACCATGTTGCCATTTCGTACCCCAATTATAAAGAGATTTTGAATGTTCAAGTCAGGAAAGGAGCAAATATAGATACGGATCACTACTTGACTAGAATCAAACTTAGCTTAAAACCTCGAAAACTTATTCAAAAGGGGCTGCTAATACCAAAGTTTGACCCAACGAAAATAAAACCAGCCCTAACAGAAGAGCTTGATAAACAACCTGCACAGAGCTGGCAAGAATTAAAACAAAAAATTATTAAAACAGCCTTAAAGTTGGTCCCTTTACAAAAACGTAGAAAACATCCGTGGTGGGATGAAGTTTGCGAGCAAGCAGTATTAAGCCGAAGTAAAGCATTCAAAGATTGGAACAATTAAAAAACAGCAATAAACTATAACATCTTTTTGGAAGTAAGAAAAGAAACATCGAAGCTAATTAGACAAACTAAAAGAAAATATGAAAACAATCAACTTAATGAAATCGAAAAAGATTTCCAAAAAAATAACACCCGAAACTTTTACAGAACATTTAAAACTAAATTAACAGGCTATCAACCGCAGAGCCTATGCTTGCAAAAGGAAAACGGACAATTAGCTCTAAATAACCAAGACAATTGCAAAGAACTTGCGAAATATTTTGAACAAATACTAAACTGTCCTGATCCCTTAAACAAATTACCAACACTAAACCCTAAACAAACAAACCCAAATTCATTACCACCGAAAGAAGAGGAAATAATTAGGCAAATCAAGCGGCTTAAAAATAACAAAGCTTCTGGTGAAGATGGAATCACTGCTGAACTTTTGAAATCCGCTGGTCCAGGTACAATCAAGGAAATAACCAAAATTCTACAAGAAGTTTGGCGAACTGAACGGATTCCGGAAGACTGGAAAGATGCTCTAATCCATCCACTACATAAGAAAGGAGATAGAACGGATGTAAACAACTATAGAGGAATATCTCTTCTCCCAGTTTGTTACAAGATTCTATCTCAATGTCTACTAGACAGAGCACAGGGACAGTTAGAACCGAACATTGGTGAATATCAAGCAGGTTTTCGACCGGGCAGATCCTGCCCTGAACAGATCCTGAATCTAAAGTTGATCCTAAGACATCAAAAACTGTACAATAAAAATCTCGTCTGTACATTTGTGGATTTCAAAAAAGCATATGATTCTATTGACCGCGAATCTTTATTCCGAATCTTGAAAGAACAAGGACTAGATCTGAAAACGCTGGCAATTATTAAAGCAACGTTAACTAACACGAGGTCAAATGTTAAATTCATGGGTGACATCTCAGAGCCTTTCAAAATTAAAACTGGTGTGAGACAAGGGGATGGACTCTCGCCACTCTTATTTAACTGTGTTCTAGGAAAAGTAATACAGGAGTGGCGTGACAAAAAGTCGTCACTGAATAATGACCAGCCCATTAAACTGGGGAGAACCAACATCAAAATTGATTGTATGGCATTTGCTGATGATCTAGCAATTTTAGCTCAAGATATATTAACGGCACAGAAACAGATTGAAATCCTAAAAGAAACAGCAGAAAAGGTAGGACTCCCAATTTCCTTTGAAAAGACACAATACATGACCTGCAACAGACTAAGAACACCATTTCTAAAAACAAAATATGGTAACATCAGACGAGTCTCTCAATTCAAATATTTGGGTGAAATAATCATGGAAAATGGGTTGGAAAAAGCGGCCAATAAGGGTAGATGTCAAAAAATGGAAACGGCATTGAGACTTACACAAAATATTTACAAAAAAAAATGCCTATCTAAAAACACAAAACTGAGACATTACAATACGGTTATTAAGCCAGAATGTCTATATGCTGCAGAAACACTCATTTTGAATAGAAAGAGGGACATCGAGGATATTGAAAAGAAGGAAAGAAAAATCATAAGAAAAATCCTAGGCCCCAAACAAATAAATAGCACAACATACCGACTTCGAGAAAACCAAGAAATCAAACAATACACTGATATACATAGCGATATGAGAAAAAGAAGGCTTAAGTTTTACGGACACATCAAACGGATGAATCCGAGTAGGCTAACTAGACAAATAGTCGAATTTTATGAAAATAGGAGTAGAGCTAAAGTAGAAATAATTAAATGGATTGCGACAATTAAAGAGGACCTCAGATCAGCAAATATTACACAAAGTGAAATTCAGGATAGAGGCT
Source organism: Cosmopolites sordidus (assembly GCA_031761425.1). NCBI lineage: Eukaryota > Metazoa > Arthropoda > Insecta > Coleoptera > Curculionidae > Cosmopolites > Cosmopolites sordidus. Next base: position 689,126 of record JARFXV010000041.1, on the reverse strand, counting down.
GTTTCAGACACAAGGTTAACGTTTGGAAGTTTGGCCAGAGAGAGAAATGTGGGAAGACTGGAACAACTTGGTCTGACGAAAGGAAAAAAGCTCATAGCGAAAGAATGAAATTAGTATGGGCTCAAAGGAAGGCTAATAACAACAAACGCCTCTAATTATACTTCGCGTGGTCCACCAGGGCCCACACGTGAATGATAAATAATAAATATATATATATATATATATATATATATATATATATATATATATATATATATATATATATATATATATATCAATGTATAAATATCAAAACAATATTTATTATAGATTCTTCTGATGTGAATATTATTTTTTTTCGTATCATCAGAACTATGTCCGAACATATTACAAGAACATTGAAGGAAATACTGTTACTACTAGAATGGGACATTTTTCCATAATTAGTCTATTCTCCAGGCTTGGTGTCATCAGATTTTTCGAACAGCCCAAGACACTCTTTTTGACATTGATAATCGATGCGAAAATCTTTTAAAAAATTGTTTACAATTAATTATAATTGAATTAAAATTTATAAAATTTAAAATAAAATCACGTGACTACGAAAGCTCAACGATTGGCTGTCATGTTTATGACGTCATTATGTTAAAGTGCTTTTGCGTGTGATAATTTGACCATGTTATAATAAAGATACTAGGACCAAAATCTTGTTGAATATCTTCATTTAAATATTGTTTTCAAAATTCAAGACCCATATAGATGACAGATTAAAAAAATAGTAAAAAAGTGAGAACTAAAGTTACTGCAGAGCCACCTTCCAGTCCACGATATTTGTGTGTTTGCTTAAATTGGAATGTTCGTAGAAAAATTGAACAGCCTCGCTTGAATGCAATATACCAATCCAATAACAACAAAAAAAATCTACCGGAACAAAGAAATCTTCCCGCCGTATTTTAATTTTCCTTCATAAATAAATTCGAAAGACCTAGACATTGAAAATAAAATCCAGTGAAATTAATGTTGAGTTATTGACCATATTTCTAATTAGTTTCAACAACAGTCACACAAGCTGATGTTTAAACTCTTTAAGAACCAATTTACCGTACAGTTTTTTCAACTTTTATTTATTAGAGAGATACCGCATGGACTACAGTTTGACTCTCAGCAATCATTAGATATATATTACATATATTTTCGTGACCGTTTAGTGTTATTATTATTTTTTTTTATTTATTGGGACATTCGGTCAGTAAATAAGTTTTAATTTTTATTGTTTTATTAACGTTTCGGTTCAACAACGAACCATCCTCAGAATACTTCTACAATAAACATTGCTTTTATAAAAAACACAAACTTACATTTAAAAACCTACCAATATCAAATTAAACAATTAATTTTATAATTTTTTTAACTAATATGTGACAATTTTTTATAAAATTTTTAAATAACACATTTGACTGACATTTTTAACAATTCTTTCACCTTGAAATTTTTGTTTTTTATTATAACCTAATTGTTTTGAATTTTTTATGTGGAATGATATTAGATTTAACGACATAAAAATCCTAGATTTTGAAAAACAATATAAAAAAAGAAATATAAAAGAAATGATTTAAATAAAAAAAACAAATAATACCATTCATTTCAGAAATGATACAGATAATTTAAGTTGTGTATATAATAACATTATTAAATAATAAATTTTCATAATTTTTTATTTTTGCATCTAATATCATTCCACATAAAAAATTCAAAACAATTAGGTTATAATAAAAAACAAAAATGTAAAGGTGAAAGAATTGTTAAAAATGTCAGAGTCAAATGTGTCATTTAAAAATTTTATAAAAAATTGTCACGAGTTAAAAAATTTAAAAAATTAATTGTTTAATTTGATATTGGTAGGTTTTTAAGTGTAAGTTTGTGTTTTTTATAAAAGTAAGTTCCACATAAAAAATTCAAAACAATTAGGTTATAATAAAAAACAAAAATTTAAAGGTGAAAGAATTGTTAAAAATGTCAGAGTCAAATGTGTCATTTAAAAATTTTATAAAAAATTGTCACATGAGTTAAAAAATTTAAAAAATTTATTGTTTAATTTGATATTGGTAGGTTTTTAAGTGTAAGTTTGTGTTTTTTATAAAAGTAATGTTTATTGTAGAAGTATTCTGAGGATGGTTCGTTGTTGAACCGAAAAGTTAATAGAACAATTAAAAATTAAAACTTATTTATTGACCGAAAATCCCAATAAATAAAAAATATATATATATATATATATATATATATATATATATATATATATATATATATATATATATATATATATATATATGAAGTGCCTTGGAAAAGTATGAAAAACAGTACGGGAAAAATGTTCCTTTGTTTTTTGAGTATTTTTAAATTTGATAGTTTTAGAGATTACTATTCGGTTGTTATTTTGTAAATAAAATTATTTGTATCAAAATCAATGTTATTTTATGTTTGAAAGATAATATCAGATAATTGCCGAACATCTTACTGGCAGCATAAACCAAACTGTGTGCGAATGCACCATATTCTTCACTCACACATTACTGATCCTCATTTTACAGTCAAACATAGTAAAGAATATTCAAATCTGAAAAAAGCTGTGCCTATATTCCACAGGGCAGTGTACTTGAATCTATTCTTTACCTGTTGTGTAATAAAGTATTTACATCAACATTTGTTGACGATACTAATCTCCTCACCATTGACGAAGATGTCCAGTCAGTCCCAAATAAACTTCAAATAGTCATCAACAATGTTAGCAAATGACAAAGAAATGGTGCATTAATGAATGCTAATCCACGATGGAAAATACATGTGAAGCAAAAAAAATTGGCATCTCGGTGTCAAATTCAGACAAATCTATAAAATCTACACAATAAACTGCTTCTTCACAAGCAAATTCTGAACCCTGTGTGAACTTACGGCATTCAACTTTGGGTATGCACCAACAAATCCAACTTTAACGCCATTCGGACGTTCGACAGTAAAGTACTTCACAGCAACATCAATGCGCATTTACTTTCAATACAGTTATTATTTCTTGTAGATCGGGAATTTTCAACACCGTGTTGCGACTGGTGGGAAGTCACCATGACTCATAAACTGAAATGTATTTTGACATCTCGACGAGATCGCGCTCGTTATAATTCTCAGTACACAAAAAGAAACTTCTCACAAGAAATAAGGCATCAAAAGATGCAGACCCGGAAAAAGTCCTCAGCAGGATACCATACCATCCGTGAATGACTATCCTTAAACATCAGTTGGAGATGACCTCACTACATTATTATTATCATCATAACAAGTCAGTAATTTACGTAGATACAAATGAACTTGACTCTGCTAAATCTCTTTATTAAACTTGCAACTGTTCTGATAGTGGAGAGTGAAATGTTCAGTGCAGGCAGTAACGTATCTTCACTTTCACATTCTTCAAGAAATCTGGGTTAAACGAATCCTGGTCGAGACGTGTAACGCCCTGTATGTTAGCCACCTGTTTCGGCCGTCATTACACGATAATAAGCGATGTTTTTGGTGACATTCTGCGTAAGGAATGGTCGAAATTCTTGAACGTATTTTTTTAAACTTGAAATTTTAGAAATATTTTTTAGAAAAATAAATAACGGAAGAAAATGCAAGTATAGCCAGGGAAATGGAAAATCCCCCACTGCCGTCTGTATTATACAGGTTATTCAGTTATTCAGGTTATTCAATAAAACCAACAGTAATGGAAGAAAAACATTTTATTCATAGTAATTGAAACCTTAAAATTTGCAATTTAAGAAATCCATTGATGGCTGATTGGATGGATGATTGATCCATTGACCGCTGCAACATCTCAGATGGGATACTGTGAATTTAATCCTGAATTATCTGTTTTAACTCAACCACAGTTCTTGGTGGAGTCGTGTACACTTTACTCTTAAGATAACCCCACAAGAAAAAATCATAAACGGACAAATCTGGAGATCTAGGGGACCAGGGAACGTTACCGAATCTTGAGATCACACGGTTACCGAACAATTCTCGTACAGCTTCCATTGATTGCCGTGCAATGTGTAATGTTGCTCCATCCTGTTAAAACCAGGATTCTTCAACGTGTGGAAAATGCTTCAATTCAGGTGTAACGAAAGATTGTAACATCTCCGCGTAACGATTTGCATTAACAGTTACTGTGATCCCCTGTTCATTTTCAAAAATGCATTTTTAAGCACATGCGACACCCTAGTATTTCATAAGGTTTCAAGAGTTTATCTATGAGGTTTTTATAGTTTTCATCTTTCTTGTTGCTCCGAAATCCGTTTACACCACTTACAACCTGCCAATTCCTTTTCATTCCATAAGTGACATTTATATTTCAAACAGTGTTGCTGTTATTACGTTTCAAAGATGTAACACTCTTATTGGAAAACTCTTCTATAGATGACCAAGGAAGAATTAAATCTGTTGAAATATCTAATTCTTCCTTGGTCATCTCTTCAGTCTTCTCCCATGGATGTCATAATAAAATCTGTTTGGGAAGCATTTCTTTATTCTTTGTATCAGTTCCACATGATTTGTTGCTTCGTCGTTTATCGTTCCAATTTCGTCTGTGATTTCGTATTTAGCTTCAATTATTTTTCGTAATTTTTGATTTTAGTATCTGTGGTGCTTCTAAAAAAAAACTTTTTTGAAGTTTTTCTCTTTGTTAATTTTTTTCCCTTTATTCATCAAACTGCACTACTTCAAAATACAATGCTTTTGATAATGGAGTTGATTCCGAGGATGGTGATTTTCTTGATGGAAATTCATATTAAACTGTATAAATAAAAGAAAGTTGGCTAATTTCCAGTTATATTTTTCTCTATTTATTCTTCGTTAACCATCCGAATAAGCTACAGTGTAGCGAAACACGTTATGTTTTAGAGAAAAATTTAAGTGGAAATTAGACATATTTGTTTTATTTATACAATGAAGTTCATTCCATACTGACTGACTGACCATACTGACTGACATTGTACATTATTTAATATTCAAATAGCTCTTTTGCCTTGAGTACTTCTTTCTTGTATTATCTTATATCTATATGCTTCCATCTTCCTTTTATTTTCTCAGTCCCAGATACGAGGGTTGCTATTTATGTATCCGGAATTGGTAACAATGGTGTTGCTAGGAGCCATCTGACATACAGCGTAAAGTTTGATATTGTTGACCGTATACGTACTCAGAACGTGTTGTCATACGGACGCTAGTTGTGTTGTTTAGTGATTTGAAAATTTCATCTCAGTCAACAAATGGAATTAACTCGTGAAAATTTTCTTGCGATCATTTACTATGATTTTCGACATGGATTATCTCAACAACAGTGCATCGATCAATTCACTTCAACTTCTGACGATGAAGCACCGTCTAAAACCACTGTATATCATGGACGAATTAAGACAAGGTCATCCAAAATCAGTTGTTTTTCAGAAACCATCGATACTGGGCGCGAACTGATAAAGCAAGATCATCATGTGACATACCGTGAGATTGAAGCATCTCTGGGCATTAGTATGACAAGCATTCACAAGATTTTACATGAACATTTAGATGTGAAAAAGATTGGCGTGCGTTCGATTCCACATAATTTGACAATCGCTAAAAAAAAGACTCGTGCCGATTGGTACAAAGAAATGCTCAAAAAATACAATTGTGGTGTGGTGACGAATCGTTGATATATGCATATAAGCTCGAAAATAAACAGCAGTCGATTGTATGGGTCTTTGAAACTAAGTCAAACCCTTGTCATCCACCGTACTGTCCTGATTTGGCACCCAGTGATTTCGTTTTATTCCCGTCCGTGAAGAATAAACTACGTGATTAACGATTTTTGATGCTAGAAGAATCGAAATCATTGCGAAGAATATTTTGAAAAACAATAAAACCATTTCCAATGATAAACATTTGTTTTTATTTATTATTCCAGATACATAAATAACAACCTTCGTATTTGTGTTCTTTGATATATAAATTACGCTGTCCTGTATCTAGAAAAAGGTTTTGCTGTATTGTTGTATATTTTTTATTGATAATATTTTCCGTGCTATAGATTCTATATTTTTTTAACAATCTCTGTATATTTAAAACATTCTACAATTTTCTATAACGAAAATAATGATTATTGATCGTCAAAGAATATGCGCAACATCACACAAATAGAGCAATTTAAGGTAGTGAGCCAATTCTCTTTTGGGGCTTTAATATCGAATGAAGATGGTAACATTCACGAGATCAGAACAAGATGCGAAATGGCAAGAAATACAATGCAAAATTTGCAAAAAATCTAAAAGGATTCGGACATAAAACAACAGACAGAAACAAAAAAAAAAGTTTTTCCAGTAGGTACTGCTACATCCTCAAGCGCATTGATTCTTTTGCACTTTGGTGTTGGATATGGGTCCTTCGCATTCCGTGGATTGGCAAACGAACAAACGCATCCGTTATTCAAGAAATGAATGAACCGACAAGGTTATTCCATTTCATGAACGAATTTTCCGTCACTTTGAACGCAAGGACGGCAATAACCTAGAAAGACTGGTAGTATAGGGACGGATTGCGGGTTCTAGATCACGTGGTAAACCTTCATAAGGTGGATAGACCAAACTATAGATCTAACTGGTATATCTCTTCAATATGCAACCAAGGAAGCTACAAATAGAGAACTCTAGCGACAAGTATTCCGAAAATCACAGTCGGAATGATTTTTCGTAGGTTATGACTTTTCTGTAGAGAAGAATACGAACAAGAACAAGAGACAATTTCTAACATTCCAGAAAATCTCAGAATTGCAAATTATATTTTGAACACTCTTAAATCTCATCGTCTGAATTATAATGAACCATTGTCGGTTTTAATAAATTATCATAACGCGTTTAATCTACAACTGATTTACAACCTAATTGTTTCGATTATCATATCATTTCATCGATATGAATCAAATACGTTCAAGATTTACGATCGACAAAAAGGAATATGTAAATTGTTATTGTTGTGTTTTTGTACAATTAATTTGCCGGTAGTGTCAACGCCCAGAAACGAAAGCGAGTAATTACATGTCGGTTCTCAGATTTAGTGATTGATAATTTTTCTCTTTTGGGACATGGAGGATTTTAATAGAAAATAAATTGCTTCAGGCTACCACCAGGTCATCGGATATATTGATGATTTTAATCTTGACATACATTTTAAAGCGGGCGACATATCAGGGTACAGCGAAAAGTGAACAAAAAATTTTGACCGAAAATCAATTTATTTTCATCTCCATACATTTTACCCCAATGATCTTCCATTTCTTTATGCCTTCCAAAAGTTACGACTTGTCGAAATACAAAAATAGTTCTCTTTTCCGGCGATGATCTCTTCATATGATGTGAATTTATCTGCAATCAGTTATTTCTTCATGTTTGGGAAAAAGAATGAAGTCAGAGGAGCCGGAGTCTGGAGTATAGGGTAGATGCAGCATCGCAAAGTAACCAATTTTGCTGTATTATTTGTTATTTTACCGGAAGAATAACATCAAATCTCCTACTTTTATTTGTATATTTTTGTAATTAAATTCAATTTTTTCTTATACTTGTTTTATATTGTATTTTCTCTTTTATATTACACAAATTATTTTATCATTATAATTTTTCTTTTTCAAAATAGAAGCGCAATAATTAAAAATTAATCAAAAATTATTCTCTAGCGAGTTTCTAGAAGAATATAGAACTTTTCTCTTTCTGCACAAACAGTAAGAAGATGCTCTGTCAGTGTTGATTTTCGTGCTATAAAAAAACCTCATTTACTAGATATGGCGGTTGATAGTTCTTATTAAAAAAAACACGTTAAATTTTGGAGAAAATACGGAGAAAACACGTTTAATTTGATAAAAAATGGTTTGTTCAAAGTATGCTCCATCGCCAGCTGTTTTGGAACATTTGTATTATTTTAATATTGCTATCGCTGGCACATCTCCACCACTGGATACCATACAGCCACACTGATTTTAGGATTTGATTATAAATCAGTATCTTCTTATTTACGGTCACCTTGGAATTTCTTCCTATAAGCCAATAGTATCTTCTATTTTTGAGATCAAGCTCTGCTTCTTTCTTTTTTTACATACTCTTTCCACCTTAGTTTGGCACAAAGAGTCATGCCGAGGTATTTGGCATTCAACACATATGGAACAGTTGTATCATATATAATATCTAGAGGGAGCTGCTCTGTTAATTTCTTGTTAGTAAGTATCTAGAAGAACATAGAATTTCTCTTTCTGCACAAACCATGAGAAGATACCTTGTAATGTGTTGGTTTAGTAAAATCAAACACAACACCCCTGCTCTTTTGCCTCACTTGACAGAAGACCATAAGAAACGTTATTTGAAGTACAAAAGAAATGTGAACTAAAATAACATATTCATATTTTCTCCATAAAGTACGTATACAAGTTTTTTTGTTGTTATATATTATTTATATTTTGTTGTTTAATATATATGAACATGACTGTATATAAAAGATCAACTAGCACCACCTCTTTATGAAAACGAAAAGTAGTTTCGAGACAAATCAAGAAATAAACCATAACAAACCAAAATATTCAACATTTTATCTGTATCCCACTGTTGCCTTTTATAAAACGACATGAAAAAAATGCCTACAATATATACGCAATTACGTAGATATTGAAAAAATTCACCTAAAATAAATTTAGTTAATTTTTTTGTCAAAAAAATGTGGGTTAAATATTAGTGCCGGTTAAGTAGAACATGTCACATTACATAATAAAATTCTGACAAGTTGAAAAAATTTACGCAATTCGGAATTTACATCGACAATTTTTTTTTTGCTTTCTTAAAATTCCACAAGACACACTTACATAAATACATCGTTAAAAATAGTTTTTCTTCTCTTTCATTCAGATAACATTTGTTCCTTTTATTGAATGAATATGTATATATGATGAATGAATATATATATATATATATATATATATATATATATATATATATATATATATATATATATATATATAATCTCCTGCTATCTTCTGATAGTAGAAATATCTCTTCATCTCTGGCAGAATATGATGGATGTTCAAGGTCTTTATCCAAGGACATTGTTTTAATGTATAAAACCATTATTTTGATGTCCTAATGCAATGCTACACTTCTAATCTACATCTATAAACCTTTATGAATGTATTAGTTTATAGTGTTCTATTGGCTTAATTAAATTTATTGTCATCATTGTCATTGCAAATGACAATGATGACAAGAAATTTTATGATGAACTTTATTTTATGAATGATTAAGCATATTATGAAATGGTAAAAGTAATCACCAATCTTTGAAGAAAGCTAATAAGTCAGACTTAGTTGGACCAAAAATATTCAACATCAAAACTATCTACCCGGAGTTATCTCTTGTCGTATACGTACAAGACGGAAATACTTCAGTTATATTTTTTTAAAAATACCAAAACCATTCTTCGATTATACGAAAGTTAAAAAAAGAGTTTTAAAAGCGCCAAAAATGCCCAAGACAAACATTAATAAATACCATGTCCTATTGAAAAACATCGAATCATTGAGATCGTATTGATTTGATAATATTATCTATTTTGTTAATCGAATAGTTGTAACGAAAGAATTGTAAAAGGCGTAGTATTCGAGATTTGTAAAGAAAAAATCACAAACCGTAACTAATCCCATTTCGTTTAGTCCTTGCGGCATTGCCATCTAAATATTGCATAAACTTGTTGCAATTGAAACTGGTACTGGAACTTCTTAGTATACATCACTTTACCTCTTCATAATAATTAACCAAAAACGTTTTAATGCCTATACGTATATATATATATATATATATATATATATATATATATATATATATATATATATATATATATATATATATATATATATATATATATATATATATATATATAAATATATAATCAGCATCATCATCATCATCAGCCCGTGTCGATCCACTGCAGAATGAAGGCCTCTTCAGCATGCTTCCAAATTTCACGGTCCTGGGCTTTCCTCTGCCACTCGGGTCCTATATACTTAACGATATCATCAGTCCATTGTGCTTTCGGTCTTCTTTGCGGACGTTTGCGATCAAGCGGTATCCATTGCAGGATTGCCCTGGTCCATCTGTCGTCCGACCGCCTCGCTATATGGCCTGCTCATCTCCATTTCAATTTATTTCACTCTCTCAATGATGTCACACAGTTTCGTTTGTTCCCTAATCCATGCGCAGGTCTTTCTGTCTCGTCTTGTAATGACATGCATACTTCTTTCCATTCTCCTCTGTGCTACCCGAAATTTTTGAATTGATTGCAATGTGTATCCATGGGAAGGAAGCCCCACCCATCCCTTACATTGAAGGGCACATGTTTCGTCTATTGGTGGTTAGACTCATCAGGGTACCGACATAAGCTCTCTCGCCAAGAATAGGGAGTCCCTCTCCACAATCAAACCACCATATTTTCGACGACTTCTCGTCAGATGGCTTACAATACTCCATTTATATTGCGAGCATTATTGCTCGCAAATCTGCATCTTTAAACTTTTTTGGCATCATTTTATCATCACTTTTAAAGCGTTTAAAGTATCGTTTTCAATTTTTTTTGGGTTAGAGCATGTTCACTATAAGCTTCAACCAACAATCACTAACTTTCAGCAGCCGTTTTCTGCAAATTAAAGAAAGTTATTAAACTTCCCCAAACTTCAAAAAATCTTTTCTGGCACATCATTCGACCTATCCAAAGCTATGCAAAACTATGTTTTTTTTTACACGATGACAATTAATAATGAACTGTCTTTTGATGGCGTATGTTTACCATCCAAAATACTACCATAAATGTCATTAGTCTATATCAACTAATGTATTAGTAACGCCATATCATAAAAATCCTTCAAAGTTATTTGAACTAATAGTAAAAAACAAATCGTATTTAAAAACATTACAAAATATTCTAATTAATGCTAAATCTGTATAGTTAGCACATTTGCCAAGCGCATAGTTCAACTAAAATCACTTGAAATGATATTTATCCATAATACATCCATCAGATGTTCGGTAAGGTTTTTATTTCTTCATAATTATTTCGCATCTAATTGACTGACCATTCTATATATCTTTTCATCTCGACGAAAATAAAATGAAAGTTCCTCGATGATCGTCATTATTACTGATTTAAAAAAGGATATTTATGTCAATTAAAAACTCTCTAATTATTTGTGAATCTTATTTTCCGCTAACAACATGTGCTTGGTTGGAAGATAGTATATGTGTGTATGTACCAGAGGATATTAGTAAATAGTTGTCATAACCCAGAAAAGAAAATGCATGTTTTCGAAATAATAGTGTTACCCTTCAACAACATCACAGGAGATGTCAGAAAATTAATTATCAAGAGTAACGTATTCTATTCTAACATCTAAACTTATACAAAGAAGCACGAAAGTTAGGATCATTCGTCCAGTAGTCACTTATTGTTGCAAGACATGAACCCTCATAACGAAAAGATAAGTGAAGCTTGTAATATTTAAAGGGGCAGATCTACTTGGGACGTTCAAAAAAAGCTCTTATTTAGAATCTTTTGGGCCACACATTAAAATAATGAATAACAAATATTTTTCCACATGAAATATATGTATTTCAAGAAAATATAAAGTTTTAATCACTAAATATTGAGAAACACGTGGGATACAGTAAATTTGCGAGGAGTCCAAAAAAATGGTTTTGCCGTTATCACTGCAGCTCGTCACTGGATCATACGAAATTAAAAAAAAGGGATCATTAGTTAATGATATAATGCTCCGGATGGACGAAGGGATTTGAAAAATTTTAATTTTTCGAAAAATGGCGGATGTTCAAAGTCAAAGTTGTTTATTCGACCAAAATTTCACTCCCATTTTCGGCTATAAAAAAATCGTCCAAAATAAAAACTTCAACTGCATCCATTTTTGGCACGTGATATTCATCGTAACTTTTTAGTTTTTTTGCTAATGTACTCGCTCCGCCATCATCAGTCTCAGCAGTTTTTGGGTGGAAAAACTGTTTTCTTTTCTTGTTTCGTGACTTATAGATTGTTCGATTTTTTCTCACCTCTCTAGTCACTTTTTTATCCATTTTGCACTCAACAAATTACAACTATTTTTAAACAATTTATTTTTAAGGTTATTGTACTTGGGGGCGTGTTCGAAAAAACGCTCGAACACGTCGATTGGTATTTTTAGATGCGCATTTTTTTCTTATTTTAAACTACTTATCTTTCTTATTTTAAACTTTCTTATTTTAAATACAACACCCTGTATATTAATTAATTTTTGGATTCTTCAGGAGATTCTAGACATATTTCATGTAAAATATCCTATACTTATCTTCAACTGTTTCGGAAATATTATGTCATTCTTCGAACATTATCAGCAAATAGGCAAAGATAAAAAATCAGTTTTTCAAAGGTAGGTATTTGTTATATGAAACGTCAAAAAACTCAACGTGCCTTTTAAATTAGTTTTCTTTGACGTGTGTGATTCATTTGATTTAAACATGGTGTATTTATCAGAGAGTCATAAAACAACTATCTTAATGATGATAGGTTATGGAGATAGGACACGAACTCAAGCCGAAGTTATTCGTCTCTTTAGGGAAAAATATCCTGACTTACCACCCATATCCCAAGGTACAGTAAATAAAGTTGAAAAACAATTTAGAGAACTGGGACACGTGAGACAAATTAAGAAGGAAGCAGTGTCGTTAACCGATAACAAAAAATTGGATGTAATGCTTGCATTCCAAGACAATCCGCATACCTCAACTCGACAAGTTGCCTTGGAAAACAATGTTGGTCGCTCTTCGGTTGCCAGAATATTGAAAGAGAATAAAATGCATCCGTATAAGCTACAGCCTACTCAAGAGCTTAGTGAAGACGACTTCGACAGGAGAATGGAGTTTTGCGAACAAATGATCCACAGAATAGAAAACAACCTTCTTAGAGTGGAAAACGTTTTATTTTCTGATGAATCTACTTTTACTCTTCATGGGCATGTCAATCGCCAGAACTGTCGTTATTGGTCGAGAGAAAATCCTCACTGGATGCGGGAAATTCACACACAAAGACCTGAAAAGATTAATGTCTGGGCAGGTATTATAGGAGATCAAATAATTGATCCAATATTTTTCGATCAAAATTTAAATGGGGTAAATTACTTAGACTTTCTCCAAAATCAGCTCATTCCAAATCTTATAAATTTGTACCCTAATAGAAGAAATCCTCAATTGCTAGCCGACACAATTTGGTTCCAACAAGATGGAGCACCCCCATTATCAAGTTATGTTATGTGCGGCAGTATCTCGATAATGTGTTTCCAAATCGATGGATTGGGAGGAGAGGGCCACTAGAATGGCCACCAAGGTCCCCGGACCTCACTCCGTTGAAGTTTTTTTATGGGAATATCTCAAAAGCGTCGTATACAAAACCAAAACACAAGATCTGAATGATTTAAGAGGACGCATTACCGACAGCATTAGGTCAATTACGCCACAAACATTAAATAATGTCAGGAATCAGTTTTACTTGAGGTTGGGGTGTTGCCAAGACGTCCAGGGTTCACAATTCGAGTAATTGTTACATTAAATGTTTTAAATAAAAAATTTATACAAAAATTAAATAGTCTTGAAATTTCCACAATTTTGTTTACAGTTTTAAAAAGTGTAGTTGCGCATTTTTTCCAACGAAAACCTTTTATACAGGGTGTGTCATGTAACAGAGGCCAATACCATCTTCCTATTGTGTGTTGTAGCGAATTTCTGTAATCAAATAATTTTCAAAAAAAAAATCAAAAAAATCAGTTAATTTTTGCAATAAATCTGAAAACACTTTCCGACTTTCCAAATATTTCCGAAACAGTTGAAGATAAGTCTAGGATATTTTACAAGAAATATGTCTAGAATTTCATGAAGAATCCAAAAATTAAATAATATACAGGGTATTGTATTTAAAATAAGAAAGTCGGTATTGGCCCCTGTTACATGACACACCCTGTATAAAAAAATTTTGTTGAAAAAATGTGCATCTAAAAATACCAATCGACGTGTTCGAGCGTTTTTTCGAACACGGTATACACGGACACACGGTATATATATATATATATATATATATATATATATATATATATATATATATATATATATATATATATATATATATATATATATATATATATATAAACCGTAGCTGTACCATGCCACGCTTCGCTGTGGCGCATTGTGGTTGCATGGATGAGAAATGAAGCCATCATAGAACAAAGCATATGTTTCATATAAGTTTAATTTTGCAATACCTGTACACCATGTGAGGATTCAGCGACTCAGGTGAGCGGAACACGTGGCGAAAATGCCCAAAAGCCAAATACCAATTAGAATGACGGATGGGCGAATAGTGGGTAACGGGTAGACAAAAGACACGGTGGCAAAACACTACAAAAAGAGATGGTGTAGAACTAATGCACATTAAAACCTGGCCAGATGCTGCTTGAAATCGATCGGGATAAAGGCGTAGGTTGAATGAGGTCAAGGCTCATTGATGAGCCACAGCATAACGAGAACAAGAAGAAGAATGTACACATATTTTTTAGTTATAACCAACATGAATGAATTATAACACAAATTGTTCGAACATCCTGCGTATTCACCAGATTTAATTCCTTCTGACTTCCTTTTGTTCTCAAACTTTAAAAAAGTCCTCGGCGGTACGCGTTTTGTAACAACTAGCCGTAGCATCCGTAGATAAGTATTATGCTTCCTTTTGGAAACCGACTTCTTAACAGGGATAGGATTATAAGAGAAAGGTTGAGTATAGCGTGTTAGCCCTCGTAGATGCCAAAGATGAGGCATAGAAAACAACCTTGAAGGCAGAATTGCATCCAAAGAAGATGAGTATTATAATAATCATACGATGTATTATCCTATTAGGATGTGTTCATTTGGAAAGACAATTGATTTCACTCTAATCGATAAGGTCAGATTGCATAGATTAACGGAGCAGGTCATGAAGTTGTTTTAGTGTATCCCCCTTATTGACTGGATATGACATCCTTTATTTTATTTGGACTATTTCTTCCTCTTCCTCCTGTGATGCTACATTCAGTCAATTACTCTTCAACCTCCGCCTCTATCCAGATCGCTCTCCATCAGCCCCTTTACCAGTTTTTGATGTATAGAAGTTCTTCAGCATCTCTTCACAATGTCCTATCATCGTGTCTTTGGTATACCTCTCTGTTATCCAAAATCTGGGCTTTGGGAGGGGGGCAGGGGTCAATTTCCTCCTGCTCTTTTGCTTTGATCTTTATATTTGGACTAATTATTCAATTATAATTTATTCGGGTCGTTGCAAAATCCCTCAGACAGGTGTTAAAACACCTAAATCAAGTTTCAACTATTCAGGGTCCGTCGCTCAAAGTGTTACCAACTTCACGCTGCTGTAGCTGCTGAACAGCTGATCACAGCGCTACCAAAATGACAGACCTTAGTTTATAATATTGTTTACAAATGTACCAAAGCATATTGTTCTACGCTGTAATTGAAAAGAAATATGTGTAATGGAATTCAAACGTAATAGTGTGATTACTTTGTGATTGTTCGTGAACTACGGCATCTACATATTAATAAAATCTTTGTGTATTGAACCATTAAACGTTACAATGATACTGGTAGCATCGCAAAACGCCATGGAGTTGGTTATAACAAATCCGCAGCATCACCAGAAATGGTTCGAAAGGTGAGGGCACGAATTGAAAGGAATCCACTTCAGAATACAACAAAATTGGGTAAACAGCTGAAAGTGTCCGACTCAAGCGTACACCGAGTACTGAAATATGAACTTAAATTGAAGCCTTACAAGATACAGAAAATGCAAGATTTAATACCGGCGCAAAAGCCAATAAGATTTCAACAATCAAAGGCGTTGAAAACATGCACGCAGGTGGCGAACTCGAAAATGTGGTGTTTTCTGATGAGAAAATTTTCACTGTTCGGCAATACGTAAACAAACAAAACGATCGTGTGTGGTTCAAGGGCAAGTCCAGCGACAATTTGGACAAGCTAGTTGCTATGCCTGGACAAGCGCCTGATTCTGTGATGGTTTGGGCTGCTGTAACTGCAAATGGTCGCTTCATCTATCAGGGCGTTATGGTGAACCAGCAAGTGTACCAACAAAATGTGGTGATCCCTTATATACACAAACAATTTGGTTCCAACCGTTGGACATTTCTACAGGACTCGGCACCATTCCATAAAGCTAATTTGACACAACAATTGTTACCAAATCACGTTCCACAGTTCATTTTTTCGTAACAATGGCCTCCAAACTCACCAGACTTAAATCCAATGGACATCTCCATATGATCCATTTTGGAGGCTAAGGTGTCAACAAAAAAAAAATATGAGAGTTTGAATACATTAAAGTCAGCGCTTCTTTGGGAATGGGAACGAATTCAACAGACTCACATTCGTGAAGCGTGCGATGCGTTCATAGGAAGACTTCATGCCATCGTCCGCTCTAAAGGTGTTCATATTGAACGAAGTAAGATGTTTTTCATGAAATTTAATGTGTTTTCAACATTGTCTAAAAATATTAAACAAAAATATTCATAATTGACAAAACTACAGCATTTTTAATTGGTAACACATCGAGTGACGGACCCTGTACATAAAACTTAAAACATTTTCAAGGGAGGAATTATGAAATTGATAAGATAGATAACAATAATTAATTACAAAATATTTTCTTGTATATTTGTAAGTATTTGTTGTTTTTCTATTATAATATCGTTTTGTTAGTATTATTATAGTTAATACATTCTGCAAAGGTGTTTTTGTTCTGTGTTTGGTTCTTTGTATTAAACTTTTAGATAAATCAACTAATAGCATTCCAAAATTTCAACATAGAACGAATAATTTAGACGGTATCTGTGTTCATTTATCGGATCCGTACTTGCGATTTGGTCTTTTTACTTTTATTGAGCAATACGCCAGCTGATACTCAGTCAGGTTTCTTGCGGTAAACAGTTGTCGGTTTCATACATTTACAATATGACTCAAGCTATAGAAAATAGGGCACACTGTTAAATTTTTTCAAGAATATTAATCGTTGAAAGTGCATTTTATTTACACAAATTGTACAAGTGTTACTTGTTGCATCTTGTTCATACGAACGAAGTATGCCAACGAATAAAAAAGGTAAAAAGCGAGTGTTACATTGTCTGGGCTATATTATCTATATAGTAGAACTTCAATTTGCATCAAGTTCTTTGAATTTCTACTTGCTTGTCTAGCAGTGGGTTGAAAGCAGTGGGTGAAAAGTTCGTGGAGCGGAAATGATAAAACAAGTTTATAGTTTATTCCGCCGTATATTCTTCCTTAAGCTCAATACATTTTTTCCAGCGGTTTTCCAGTGCATTTATTTCATCTCTGTAGTAATTTTCTAGAACTCCTCATCATACCGTCCTCAAAATACTCATTTATGACTGCTATAACTTCTTCACTTGATGAAAAACGTTTACCACGAAGAATTTTTTTTAGATTTGGTAACAGATGAAAGTCAGAGTGGGCCAGATCTGGTGAATATGGTGGATGCTCCAACAATTCCTAGTGTAACTCCTTCAATTTGACCATTGCAAGAACATCTCTAAGAGCTATTATCTTGATGAAAAATTATTTTTGTTTCTCTAACCCAGGCCTTTTCTAACGAATTTTTGCATACAATTGATCCAAAAGGTTTGAGTAATTCTGTCCTGTTATTGTTTTACCGGTTTGAAGTTAATCAATTAATAAAATGCCTTAAGTTAGTCAATCAATTGAAGTTAATCAATTAAAAAAATTGATGCCTTAACCTTTTTGATCGATTTTGACCACTTTGGCTGCTTTGGAACTGAACAAGCGGCCTCAATCCACTCTGCGGTTTGTTGTCGCAGCTCAGGATCATAGTGGTAAACCTAAGTCTCATCCATAGTTACAAAACGACGTTTAAAATATATTTTAATCTTTCGAAAAAGATCAAAATGTTAGCAAGTTTTACTCGAAATCGTTTTTCATCAGAATTTAACAAATGCGGCGCCCAACTTGTACAGAGCTTTCTCAAGGCCAATTCCTATTTCAAAATGTGAAACACCCATTCAGTTGAGATGTCCATGGCCTTAGCAATTTCACTCAAAGTCAATTGTCTGTCATCCATAACCATATCACAGAATAGTATAGAATTATTTGTTTAGTAGCAGCACTTATTGGGTCTCCAGAACGAGGATCATCATACAGGCTTGTACCTGGACCACGTCGAAACTCACTGGCCCACTTACAAACCATTGTTTTTGAAGGAATAGACTCCCTTTATACATTTACCATTTCACGATGAATTTGCATTGCCTTTAAACCTTTTTTTACAAACAATTTAATAACTACACGATATTTAATATTTTCCATTTTAAAAAATAACTGATACGTTTACGTGAAGCTGGTGTTTTTGTACGAATGAATTGACAGATCGACTTGAAACTTCACTTATATTCATATGAAGGATGCAACTTCAAAATGTATTAGATTATATAGTTCTTTTACTACTGTATAGGTGTCGCTCCCCGAGCTTTTCAATTAGCCTAGTAATATGGTATAAGTTAAGTAGTTAAATCAGATATTTTCGATGCAACTTCACATACATTCAATCAAGTTGTACAAAATAAAGGGTGCGTTTAAAATTTGAAATAAATGCGATACGATAATGGTAATGAATAATAATATGTAATGTAGGTAAGTATATGTACTAACATACATGAAAATAATATGGTAATGAAACATAGTACCATAGAACGGTTCTCTAATTTGGTCATCAATTGTGCAGAACCTAGGAAACATATGATAGAGAAAGTTGAACAAATTGAATATCTACGAGTAAAACTAACATGTAAAGGGGATGAAGAGAAAGAGATAGAGAAATGACTAGCGAAAGAAAGCAAAGCCGCAGGAATGTTGTCAAATATTTTAAGAGCAAAGAATATAACAAAAGCAACAAAAGTGAGAGTGTACCAAACAATACTAAGACCCACAGTTACCTATTCGTGCGAGACATGGACAATGACAAAGAAGGAGAAAACTAATCTGGAAGTCTGGGAACGTAAAATATTAAGGAGAACTTTTGAAGGAATTAAAGTTCAGAACGAATTTAGAAGAAGAATAAATAAAAAATTGATGAACTGTATAAAAAACCAAACATTGTTCAGGTGGTGAGAACGCAGAGAGCTAGATGGCGGAGGTACATAGCTAGAATGCCCGGCAAGAGATGGATTAAAAGAATACTGTTGAGAAGAGAAAGGAGAAAGAGAAGGAGATGGCGACCGAAGAAGAAACCCTTGGATGAAGTGATGAAGGATTTAAGGAAAGTGGGAGTCAGGGACTGGAAGAACGAGGCTTTGGACCGAAAAAGATGCCAAGGGCCACTAGGTTTCTAAAGCTGAACATTATTATAATGTCAATAAATCTCCGCTGTAAAGTATGAGAACAAAGACGATTTACAATAGATTGGGACCAGGCTTATTTAACACAGTATTAAATTAAGTAATCAACATAACATCATAGGCGTAAAAAGAACAGTGATAAATAAAGAAAAACAAATACTAGAGTAGTAGAAATCCAGATGACCTAAACATATTAACACCATTGAAAAGATCATTAAGAGACACCCATGATGAAATAAAAGTGAAAGCTAAAAGAACCGGTCTAGAAATGAATGTAGACCAAACAAAGTTGATGGAAAAGAGCACTAATCAAATAAGAGAACAAAACTGAATAATCGGCGATGATAACATTGAACTTGTTAATGAATTTACTTATCTGGGAAGTAAACTAGACGAAAACAAGAACACCTTGCGAGATATCAGAAATCGTATCAAGGGGGATAATAAAACTGCCTATTCCCTGCAGTGTGTTATAAGATCAAAATCTATACAAAAGAACATGAAAGTTGAGCCGAATAAACAAATTTTTACTTTGTTATCTATCACTTTTTTTTATCTTTGTGTGACTATAGTTTCGTAAAACAATGTTACATTGTCAAATACTACTTTAAAACTGTTTTTAGAATGTAACATTGAGAATGTAACATTGGTTTACGAAACTATAGTCACCCAAAGTAAAACAAAAGTCATATATAACAAAGAAAAAAATTGTTTTATTCGGTTTAAAAATGAACTATTACAAAGTAACGGACACATCAATCAATAATACCAAAAGTATAAAAATGAGAGAGAAATTGAGATTTATGAAATACTCATTCGGCCAGCGGAATATGACAGTCCATGTCCCGCTCCCACTAAGAAAACAGAATAGATAGTTGGCGGACTGGTATAACTGGAAATTGGGGGATTAGGTATAACTTCGAAGCAATTAAACAAAGATCTAGAAGACTATGTAAGGATGATTCAGTGACTCAGATGGCGAAACACGTGGCGAAAATGCCAGAAAGCAGAATATCAAGGAAAATCGTGGAATGAGGAATAGTGCATAAGAGTAAGAGTCCGAAAGACCTGGAGAACTGGAATTACTTAAAAAACTGGCAAGGGGCTGTTGAGAGGTCAAGAGATGGTCAAGACTCACTAACCGGCCGCCCACAGCATGCAGAAGAATAATAATGTCAATAAATGAAAAGTCTACAAAGCATGTTTGTTATTTGTCAGTGAAAATCTACTTTATTAGAGACAATAAGGTATGACTCATTCTTGCAAATATGCCGTTTCATCTTTTTTATTGTGCATATACAAGAAATAAATAATATCCATTAATTATAGTTATTACTCAAACCAAGATGATTTACTAATAAATTAACAACATCATTTAAACAGATTTCAAGCGATGGCTGCAATATTGCAAGATGAATAAGCTTTTCGACATAACAAGGAAATCCACTGGCAATTATCATTATTATGCAAGTAAAGAGTACATTTTAAAAGTGTCTAAAAAAATATTAATTTTATTTAAAAAAAAAACATTACCCACACTGACTACTAAAAGTAATTCTAAACATATTTATTCTCTTTTAAAATAGATACACAGAATTTTATTTAAAACGTATATTTAATTTGTTATATGTACGTATATATTTTATTAAAGGATTTTAGTTATAGACGCGTTAGCATATTACCCTATTTAACTAGTAGACATACAACTTATGGTGGGCTCTAAACTACAGTACATTGGTCTGTGGTTTACTTATATATATATATATATATATATATATATATATATATATATATATATATATATATATATATATATATATATATATACCAGATGTCCCATTAAGGATGGATCGCGGCCGTATCTTGAAAACTATTTATCCCACAGCTTTGGGGAAAAAAAAATTGTACTAAAAATGATCATGAAAAATTCACCAAAAATATTTTTAAGCTTCTAAAACGACCGCAAGATGGCGTGACGAGCTAAACATTTTTAAATCATTTTTTTTGTGTATTTTCAAGTGTTAACCGAGTAAGAAAAATTCTCAGCTATAATCGTCTAATGTCCGTTTGCCTAAACCGATTTTCCTCAATTTGG